>JAHREE010000193.1:6158605-6255497 GCA_033628505.1 Tringa tobata | reverse complement strand
TCTCCTCTCCTCTCCTCTCCTCTCCTCTCGTGACTGTTAGCTGACAGGTGGCTGAGGGGCTGCTCCACAGCATAGCTCCCATTCTCACCATACTCCAGCAGTATCTGCAGCAGTGATTTTAAGCAATGGTTAAAGCAAACTGCAAGAAGACATTGAGCTCTCACCCCACAAGTCAGGGAGGCAGGAGGGCTCTCCCTAGACACCAAGCTGAGGTCAGTGAGGAAAGTGCTCTCAGTGTAAAAGTTTTGCAATGCACGGGAGGGATCTACAGTTTTACTCACAGGATAATTAATGGAAAACAATCAACAAAGAGTCTGAGCAACAGCGGTTTCTACCAACAGAGAAGTGGCTCTCCAGCAGACTTGACCCAGCACTCGACAATATGAAAATTACATAGACAAGCATTTTATGCATTTTCATTTAAGCCGTGTCTTCATGTTCTGTAGATTACAACCAAGCACTTTTCAACCAAAATCTTGCTTCCTCTTCTACCAATTCAAGTTCAGCAGAACCACCACAAACCCAGCGAGTGGAAAGGGAAGGGAGGTTTTCTCAATGCAGGCAAATCCTTAGTGCGGCTAGAATAGAAGGTGCTAATCTGGTTTTCCATATCTTACAGGATAGCTATGAGCCACGAAAATGATCAGAGGACTGGAGCACCTCTCTTATGAAGACAGGCTGAGAGAGTTTGGGTTGTTCAGCCTGGAGAAAAGAAGGCTCTGGGGAGATCTTATAGCAGCCTTCCGGTACTGGAAGGGGGCCTACAGGAGAGATGGGGAGGGACTCTTTTTCAGGGAATGCAGTGATAGAACAAGGGGTAATGGCTTTAAATTGAAAAAGGATATATTTAGATTAGATACTAGAAAGAAATTCTTTACTGTGAGGGTGGTGAGGCACTGGAACAGGTTGCCTAGAGAAGTTGTGGATGCCCCATCCCTGGAAGTGTTCAAGGCCAGACCGAATGGGACTTTGAGAAACCTGCTCTAGTGGGAGGTGTCCCCCCAGGGCAGGGGGTTGGAACTCGATGATCTTTAAGGTCCCTTCCAACTCTAACCATTCTATGATTCTATACCTTCCATCGGCATTGCAATTCTCTCTCCCACTGTTCAGATTAAATCATCTCTTACTGGAAAAAAGCTTCTCCCACTGATAGTTACATAAAGTCACTTTTGTTTCAAGGAATTTATTGTGCCAAATAAGCAGAATCATGAAAATGAGCCCGCCACATGGAAGGAGAAGGAGCAGGGATTTTTTTACTCCATTTGAAATGGTTTTCCCATCCAGAATAAACCCTCACCTCTGAACATCATATATAATGGCAACTTTTATTGGTGGTTTTGGCAGTGTTAGGTTGATGGTTGGACTCGATGATCTTAAAGGTCCCTTCCAACTTAGATGATTCTATGATTCTATAATTCTATCAACTTATCTTAGAGGGGCTAGTATAGCATTAGCTGTGCATAGCTGTAAGCGAACAGCACCACAGATTGCTGGCTGGAGGAAGCAAAAACTTATTCCCAGTGAATTGCAAGAGCATTTCCTTCTCCTCCCTGCAGAGAGAGAACCTAGCTCCTTACACAATGCCTTCAACTCCCTTAAGGTGTTTCCACAAGTATCAATGCAATTACTTTAAACAATATTTTTGTTGTTTTGTGGTGGTTTTTTTCCCTGAAACTATAATCTGAAGGACAGGCAGACATAGCCATTCAGTTTTATTTTGAGAAAAGGCTTTTGAGAATAGGAATGAGAAAAATGGAGAAGCTGGTGCTGCAAAGAAATCCTTATCCTATCAGGCATTTCGGGGAAGGAGGAAGGAGGGCAGCTTTTAAAGCCATGCCTATGACTGCATGTAAGGGATAGTTCTCAAAGGATTCTCTTAATCAGATTCTGCAGAAGATAGGCTGTCTCTCTGTAATTCACTCCATGTCTTATTCTAAGGCCATATGCTGTGGTCACATGAAGATTTACAGTCTCAAATTTACTGGCCTTGGAGAATCTAAAAGAATTATGCAAGAAATCATGTTCCATGCTAACTGAGGCCTCACACAGCCGTGCTTTTTAAAGACTGCTTCTAACTCGATATATGGCCCCTCTAGGGCTTTGTAAGCCCTTCTGGGGAAGAGGGAAGGGGAGAAAAAGGGGGAGCTGCTGATCATTGCCATATGTGAGAAGCATCCCTGTCTGCACGTGGGTGTGACGTCCGTGTTATCACAGAGGCTGAGCTCTGCATGGCCCCCCTGTTTCCTGTTTCCAGTCAGCAACTTGCTGCTGGAGCAGGAATCCCATATCACTCTGTACTGCAGTTACAAAAGAGGAAAATGACAGCCAGTGGAGGGGGAAGGGGTGGGGGAAATCCTCTTAAATAGCCATGTAGGATGTCTGGGCAGGGATGTGAGCCAGGAGTCCTCAGGGGCAGTAGAATAAGTGGGAGTTTAGCAAACAACCATTTTCTTTCTTTGACTAGTGTTCCTCAGAGACCTCAGCACTCCAGTTCTCAGAGCTAATTTGAGCTATTTGTGGTTGGCTTGTTCCTAATGTCCCTTTCCTATCTCTCACACACACTGAACCTTGGGATACTCTCTGTGGGCTGACAGATGACGTGAAAACCTCTAATCTGCAGGTCAAATATCAAAAATGAAGTGGGATCAGGAAACTGGATGCACAATTTGCTTTTTTCCAAATAAGGGAGACAGATACATTCATATTAGAAGTTCTTAGCATACCAAGTTTGTGGAGGTTTTTTAAAGCAATGAGGGGAATGACTTATTCTTGAAAATTTTATGGTAACCACCAAAGATGTTATCATCCCATGGGCACTGCCTTTCCTATGCAGACTATGACTGACATGCTTTCATTATTTATTGGCACTGCTCTTCTGTAGGAAAACCAAAACCACATTGTCCCAAACACTGTACTGATCTATAACAGGCGTAGTAAGTCCCTGCCAAAGGGCACAGAGTACATGTTAGAGAGGGTTCCAAAGGAAGACAGAGGCAATAAAGCTGTGATGTCAGGAGTGAAGGAGCTCGCAGAACGTGGCATTCATACTGTAGATGCCATGTTCCTGGAAGTCTGAATCTTACCTGCTTTGCACTCCTGTGATGATTTGTCAATGCCAATAATGAGATAAAGCATGTCAATGCTTTATCTTCCACAAAATTTGCTATACAGTCTGTGATGAATCTGATGTCCAGAGGCACCACAGGGTACAAAAGGAAGGTAAAAGGTTTAGAATGACTCCTATTTCAACCAAATTTTCCTAGAAACATGAACAACAGGTGGCATTTTTTTCTTCCCCTGAATTTCTTGTGGATTTCTGCTCCTGATCTCCCTTCCTCTCCACATACAAATCTGTAGCAGGCACTCTGCAGGCCAAAGGTGTATGCTCAGAGTGATGTATGTGTGGGACTGGGGACAGTAAAATGGATCCTTAAGGGATCTGGAAGTGGAGCTGGCTCCACTCTGTAAGAAAACTAAGTACAGGAATCCTGGGCAGCTGTTTGGGATGAGAAAAAGGTAGTTATTATTCCCCTCAAGGACAGGAGAGCACCATTCCCTGAGTTGACAGGCCATGTTTATGTTCTTAATTGGGAAGACTTGCCCTGGTTTTGTGTTGGACTAAAAATTAAATACTGGCTAGTGTATCTTGGACAAGACTGCCTGTAGCACTCTGCTCTGGCTGGCTGGAAGCAGTCAGTTTGCATATCAAACAGACCTAATGAGCTGCCCATCGCTCTTCTTCGTGCCCCGCCGGTATTTCCCAGCTGAGGCTATGCTGCACAAGGAGCTATTTTCCACTCTACTGAGACCCAGCGAGGACACTGTAGCCAGCATCACTGGTAGCAAAAGCATAGACAGGCTGCTTGCAGTAGGGAGAAGCACATGTCGGGGCACGTGGGCCATCTCATGTTGGTTCTGGCTTCCCACAGATTCCTGGGAGCTCTGCTGATTGCTGAAGATCCCCTTCACTTTTAAGAGCAGCGTTGGCATCGTTTCACTTTCAGACAGAGGTAAATCCTGTCCAATCTGAATGAATGGATAGGGGAACCTTCTCCCCCCTCCCAGTATCTACAGGTTCTCCTGATAACGTCTGGGCAGATGGACACGGTCATGTGAGTCCTTGAAACTATCCACTTTGGAGGAGTAGAGGGTGTGGTGCTGTTGACACATCCAGATATATGTGTTGCCCTTCACAAAGAAGCTCACTGTCCTTCAAAGACTGAATATCAACAAAATCCTTCCTCTAGGGACTTCCAGCTCTGCCCAAGCCAGCTGTAAATTCCTTTGAGGCTGAGACTAAGAAAGCTGGAATCCTGGGAGGATCTTGGTACAGTCCCAAAACCATTTCCACTGAACCTTCCCCAAAACGTGGTTTCTCCGACCCAGGAATGTGAGCTCTGTAACAATGGCAAAGCTGAAGTCCTAGATCATTGGCATTAACTAGTATTACCTCATTACTTCTCTGTGCTCTCTCTCATCTAATATGAAAATCCTTGGCCCTCTGGGAGACAGACTCTCTTTTTGTTCCATGTTTGTGTGGCATCTGGCACGACAGGGATGGTAATACTTGAGTGGGGTGCTACCTCCATGTAAACAAATAAAAAAATTAGTGGGATTCCAAGCTTCTCTGTTTACCACTTTTATTTTGGAGTGAATAATCATAATGCATCTGAGTTAGCACAGCAAAGCTAACAGCTGCTTCAGCCAGGAAATGGCTGAGAAGGGGGGAAAACTGGGACTGGCATATAAATTGCCATGGCGCAGTGGAATAGAAGCCATGAACTGGTGTGGAGGGACTGAAGCAGGACACAGCAGAAAGGTAGCTGTGTACACATAGACATCCTCAGCCGGTCCCAACAAAGCTGGAAGAAAACTACATTTGCTCTAAAGCAGGTGAAGGTACAGCCGTTCAAACCCTGGACAGCTGGCCACCCTGACCACAGGACCTACCAGCTGCCCCCTCACTTGCCAGACCTTGTGGGTTTGCGCTCTGTGCCTCGCCATCTGTTTGTCCTTTTTATCGGAGTGGTGCCTACCAGTTGTCACCCTGTGCAGGATCCAGTTGAAAAGTTTGGCTCCCCCACTGAGACAAGTTTCCTGCACGTTTTCCATGCTTCCTTGCACAATACGATTTGTTTTCTGAACATTTGCAGATTTCCTTTTTTAAAAGCAGAGGTTCTGGAGGGACGTAACGCCTCTTGGAGCAAGCGCATTCCGCAAAAGCCTTCCCCATGATGTTGTAGCCCCAATTGTCAACACTCTTCCCTCCAAGGATGGAGAATGCGATCCAGGTCTCCCTCTCCTGCCTGTGGTGTCTCTGAAGCAGTAATGTCTCCAGAAAGCAGCCAGCCAGAATAGCCACCAGCATGCCGGGAAGGGCATGTCAAGGGTGGGAAGGAAGAGTGGCTGCACTACATTGTGTTCCAGGCATGTTTAGTTGGCATATGGTCCCTAAGGGTCTACCAGATGCTGATGTATGTTTAGGGCAGCTTCTGGGCTACTTGCACTCATACTGATAGAGGGAAGGCAAAATGATGCAGCTGCAGCCAGCTCCTAGCAGCTCTCCTCCTTCCCACCGCTTGTCGGTAAAATCTGAGCAGAGCAGAGAACCTACCTCCTCATCACACCGCTTATACTCACTGACTTCTCTGCCTCTTCGTAAACACCCAAGTAGGAGGGTGGCTGTTTCAGTGAAATCTTCCCTCTGCGGGAGGCAGACAAAGAACTGGTGTGCTGTGCTCACACTCTTCCTTGCGTCCTAAACTAGACTCACAAACTGACAAGAGCAATCTAACTCACTTATGCTCACACGAAATACACACAAGCACTGAAGGGGGGATGGCTGTCAGGGCTGTTCCCAGCTCCACAGCAGCCCTTTGATGGGACTGGACTTTTTTTTTTTAACTTTTTTTTTTTTCCCCCCAGACGAGAGGCTGGTCAATACCACCCCTAAACTAACCTCCACCCCCAAACAGCTGTCTTGCCAAAGGGTGGAGAAGCAGACCTCCTGATTGAGGGTGGAGCAGTTTGAAGAGGAGGAAAGCAGTGACTTCACTTTTTATTAAGTAATAGCAGAGCAGGGTGTGCGTCACTCTGAAAAACAAGAGTTTGGGTGGGGGCAAAGGCTCTCTGCAGCATCTTACACATGGAGCCTTCCCCTTTGTGGGAAATAAACAGAACATGCCATTGCAAAGAGTGAACCCAGAAAGTCGAAGATGCAGTGGGTTAGACACCTTATAATCTCATTTAAGGGGATGAAAGAAGAGCACTGAAGTGAAAGGACATATAATGGCAAAGGTGATTTGGGCTAGGAGGGACAGAGGAACATGGGAATAGGTCAAGTCCATGTGAATGGAATAGCATGGGAATAGATTCAAGTCTATGTGAATAAAATGGGAAAGAATGGGCTGGATGTGGCGCCAGGGTGAGGCAGGGCAGGGCAGCATCAGGGAAGGGGTTGCCGTCTGCTTACCCTGGAACCTGGTCAGACTTGGCTGGAGCACCACTACCACCACAGCTCAAAATGCCCTGCAGCCTTCTCTTACTCACATCGTTGGCTCGGTCTCTGTAAGGAAGCTGAAAATCTTGGAGTGCATCTGGTTTGTCCCTTCCATGGTGCCAATACACAAATGGGGCGGCTCCAGCAATTTTTATACCAGGGAGGATTCTTGCCCTGGCAAGGGAATTCTTTGTAGACAGAATGGATCTCCTCAAGCAGCACATGGGGGTCGTCTTCCATGGGAGCATACAGCACTAGGGTCCAAGTACAAATACCACAGAGGATGAGGGCAGAATAGACAAAGGTGTCTTTCACAGAGAGCTAACCGCAAGGGGACTGCTGTTTAGGTTGGCAACAGCCTCTTCTTGGTCCTGTGCTAGCGAACAAGTACCATAAGATCTGGATCTATCTCCCCAAGTAATCCTTTCCCTGCAGCTGACTCCTGCAGGCCAGTATGGGCAGCCTCAGGCCAGTCTGTAGCTGCATTCCCTTCTCCCTGATTCAGTTGACTTCTGCCAGACTTGACTAGTACTGAAAGAACCTCTCGGGCTTGAGAGCAGTCTGGTATGCTAGAGATGATTCCAGGCTGTTCTCACCATCATAAGGGTTAAAAGCAGTCTTAGACTCCAAATGTAACAAATATTTTCATATGCTTATACTGCTCAGAAAGTGCAGTCTCCAGAGTGACCATCAGAACAGAAGCCGTTTCACAGAGGTTGTGGGCTGGCTGTAAAATCCTGATGGCTCTGGGCAATGCTGATGGAATTATCACAGGACACCTCTGGCCCCGCTTACAGCAGGGACATAACCAAAGCCACTCTTTCCTCTCCTAGTCCTCCCAGGTAAAACTTGGAACACCTTGACAATATCCTCTAGAGACATGACAGTGTGGGAGCCCACCTACCTAGCATTCCTCTAGCCAGCACAGGTACCAGAGTGTAGTGTATCAGTGCTGGCATGTGCTTCGCTTGTTGGATAATTACCCAGGATCTTGCCTGGGCATGTTTGACCTGTCTTGAAGTCCAGGCTGTTGCATTTGGACTTGTGCTACCACTCAAATGAGTTATTTTATATCTGATTCCTACACACCTTCACATACTGCAACCATGCATGGTGAGCAGGTCTCAGACGCAGTCAAGAATTCAGGCTGTGCTTAGAAGAAATGTAAAAAACTGCTAGGCTGTCAAGTATTCAGGCCCTTTATCTATTTTTTCACTATATATAAACTGAAATTCAAGTTTCATGATACCAAGACCTCAGTGGCTTCTCACACAGATTTTCCCTAGAGACTCACCAAGGTTGCAAAGAGCTCGAACACAAGCAATAAGCCACTTTCTTCACTTCTGCCTCAAGAGAGGGGAAAGATAAAAAATGAAGGAAGTTATAAGTGTACCCTTTCTGCCAGGGATTGACAGCTGCAAGAGCAGAGTTCAATTTCTAAGGGTCACTTAGAAACAGAATTTTGTGTTGCCACTCCCCACCTGAGAAAATTAAATTAACTGAGTGCTCAGAGAGCTCTATTTCCTTGCTCACAAATCATAAATGGCATAGCAGAACAGCACTGTTTTAGAGATAAAGAAGAAAAGAACAAAGTAACATAAACAAAATAACAGGCATCCACCAGCTCCCCCAGTGATACTTGCCAAAGTCCTTTCATTGCTTGCTGACGCAATTGCTACAGCAAACCATAGCTTTCCCCTGCTGTAGAAACGCTCTACTCACAGCCAACAGTTTTGGGGTACCACCACTCACCTGCTGGGTAGCAAAGGCTTCTTCAGAGCTGGAGCTGAGCAGGGGTGGGAACCCCTGACCCGTCCATCTGGGGTGCTGCTTCTTGTAGCCATTCTAATTCTGTTAGTGGCTCGTCTTAGTGGCTCTGGCTAAGCATCCCCCATTGCCTGCAGTTCCTGCTAGCCACTCCTAATCTTCAGTGAGTCCTGGCTTTTTGTTGCTCAAAGACAACTTCTTAAACAAGCTTTCCTGGCCCTCTAGTTCGCTGTATTTTTACCTCCCAAGACTGCAAATGATTACATGAAGCTAAGGGCGGTCACCTGCTGTGGGCACAGCTGGTCTCAGCTTTTCACACTTACTGAAATTCTTATTACCATTTTTATGATGAGATTATTGTTATTTTCTTACACAAATCCTCCCACATGTGGTAGCACATAAAAATCAGAATGTATAGGTATTAGGCCTGAATCTAGGCTTCTTCAGCTCTTTTTCTCCCCAGCTGAGGCCAGCAGAGCAGTCCTGCCCTTCTATCTCTCCGTCACTCTGGGCCTCCTTGCTGGCAGGCCAACAAGACAGAAAGGAAAAGACAGTATCCAAGTTAGTTCTTTGTGTCTTGCGGTCAGCCTGAGCATCTCATCAGGATCCACCAAAAAATAATAGCTGTCCTATGTAAGCCTGAAGACAAACCTCTGTTTATAACAATTTAAGATCCTACTGTTATATCTCCACCACAGACAAATGAACTCCAAAAGACTAAGAGATGCTAATGAGCTGGTGATCAGCTCCAATGTTTTTCCACCCCTTCCCTGTTTTCTTAAGGTAGGCAATATTCCCTTCCCAAACCAGGGAATTAGTAAGACTAATGATGGATGTATCATCCCCGCATGCTGAGCGTGACTCACAAAGTCAGTATGGCCTTAGCAGCTGAGAGGAACAATGCAGTGTGTTCTCAGTTACTCTTTTTGGCTACGCCATCACTGAAGCCCAGAGCAAGGGCAATGATGTCATGGCCATAGGCTTAATATGTAAGTAACATATACAACACTGCAAGCTCTCTGTGATCTATTACTTCCACATTAATGTAACTTGGGGCATATATACACAATTAGTTGCCAGAGCCAAGAATAAGTCATTTGGAACAAATTATTTTATTTCAGGCTTTTAACAAGAATACTTCTCAGTCCCAGCAGGCTAGTTCTGGAGAGGTAGTACCTGGCTCAACGTTTAGCTATATAATTTAGTCAAGACCTCAGCTCTAAAGACAAAAGTTTGGAATGTAGAAATGGGCAGACAAGAATCCCACTAAGAAATAGCTTACATTTTTCTGACAGTTAACCATTGTTGCAAGTATTTACATAAAAAAAAAAAAGAGTAAGAAAAAGCTCTGAGGCAAAGAAAGAAATTATTCCCAGCCATTTTCACGAAAGTGACTTTAAAGCCTTTCGTGCACTTGTATTTGAGCAAGGCTTTTCTCCATTAGCCTCTGAGGGGGAAGGGGTTGTTCCTTCCTTTCAAAAATGTGTTATGTGTATTTAGGGGTCCCTCAAAGGAGCCAGCGCAGGAGGGGGCGTAGAGGCTAAGAATACAGCGACACTGTAATCAGAGGCCAGTCAGTGGGTCACGCAGGCAAGCTCGTACTAGTTTTAAACATCTATCATCTCATGCGTGTGCTGATAACCGTAGCCATGGAGTTCATGGTAAAGCTATTAGCCAGCATACTCCCCTGGGGAACGGGGCAGGTTTTGCTGCCTGCACTGAGCTCCGAGCTGCTGCAGCTCTGCTGCCGTTAGCACCCAGCTCAGGGAGCCTAAACTTATCATGGATGGGACCACATGAGCTACTGTCCGCTTTCTGCATGGAGAGCTGTGCCAAGGGTGACAGTTCCCTGCTTTATAAAACTCTTCCCCAATGTACTGCCAGGTGGCTTGCGGGTGCCTCAGGTGACAAGACCCGCTTGTGTCTTGCATTCTGGGCCCCTTTCATCCTTTACTGGGCTAAGCCAGGATTCCTCTGCCCAGCAAAACAGGGGAAGCCCTGAGAATTCATAACACGAAATCTTATCTCAAGGGAAAAAAACAGGGGCTTGTGTGTAGAGGCTTGTTGAACTACGCATTCCTGTAATAGTTTCCCAACACTGAGTACCAATGGGACAGTCACACACTTTGCTACATGTTCCCAACAGGCTGGAACCTTTATCTGCTGGGCAGGCTGTGGCTGGAGCGCCGCCAGTCTCTCTCCCTGGAGACCAGCTGTGGCCCCCCAGGTTCCTGTGCCTCTGCACTGGGCACTAGATTGGCGGAAGCTGGTGCAAAGCTGCCTGTCCAATTAAATTTGTTATTTTGCAAAAGTATTTAGCTTTGTTTGCTGGTTATTACTAAAGAAAAATCCTAAGCTGCTGCTTTAACCTGTGTTAAACCTTTCACAAGGCAAAAGAATCTGGTTCCTTCCAAGTTGTAAACAAGGAGCAGAAACCTAAGAGAAGGCATGGAAAAGAAAAAAAGTTTTAAAATATTATTACTGCATTCTTTTTACCTTCCAATCAAAAAATATTTTTACATTTCCTTTGCTAAAAGACTGCCACATCAGAAGGGTTACTGAACTTAGCTTCTGAAGAAAGTCTAACAATGGGTTATCAGTCACTATTTCAAGCGTACTCCAGCTCCCACACATACCTGCTGTCTCTTCAGGGGTGTGCTAGTAAGCCCATCCATAAGCATCTATAGAATATAAAGTTGATGAGACACGTTCACATATTTCATATATTTTTCCTGTACAAACAAATCAAGGGAAGCCAAATCAAATAAACCACTTATTCCAAAACAAGCTTTCTATATACAAGATTTGCCCCCTTTTAATTGAGTTTGTGCCCGACTATTAGTTAAAACAATAAAATATTATCTGTTGAGAAAGTTTTAGAACATTGGGACAAAAGTCCTCTACAAAAGAAGAGGATTGTAAATGTTTGAGCACAAAATCTACACACATAGTTGTATTTCTACTATGGTTGCAAAGCCAGGAAATGCCTATAGGAAGTGTCCTTACAAGGGATGCCATTGACGTTTTAATTTTCCTTCTCCGAGCCCTGTAAAGTAGATAATTTCTTTCACAGGATTCCTGCCACAGAATTTCTGCAATTAAAAAAAAGTAATATTTCATACTTAGTTTTATCCTTCTGCTCAGTGGGTGGACCTAGATTTAAACAATGCTCTGAGAGCAGAATGACAAAAACCCCTTTTGAGTTCATGGCATTCAGCAAGATATCATATCTAACTGCTTCAGAAACATCAACAAAATTGTTTTCACAGCACTACAGTGGTTATTGTGTATTTTGTAGATGAGAGGCTGCCTGCTGAAAGTGCAGAGTCAAAAGATTTCGTATACCTGATACAGAGTGACAAGGACTTACATTTTCACAGTTTCCAGCATGCAGCAGCACTTTATATTCAAAGCACAAAGCCCAGATGCAGTTGCAAGAGTTCAGTCCCTCTTGCAAGTCGGCTGTGGTTCAGCCATTCAGGGGCTCTGGCTGCAGTGCAAGCTTCAATGGCTTGCCCCCCTGTCACTAGAGCCCATGCCTTCCCACCCTTACCCTACAGCGAATCAAACCCCCACAACACACACACAGAGCTGTTTGCGGCCCTGTTCTGCAAATAGGATCAGGGAATCAATTCATAATAAAAATAACCCTTCTGGGCTTTGGAGAACAGTCTGGGACTGGGAGGGGTATGTCAGGCATCCAGAAAGCAAGGGGTAGCCGTGTCACAATCACCCGCAGGAAATCTGGCACAAAGTAACTTGCCCAGTGTCACACTGGAGCTGTGTGGCGGTGCCATGGACACCGGCCAGCTCAGTAAGGCAGCAGCCCATTGCTTCAGTCCCGTGATGATTCTTGCTCCTTCTGCAGCCCCCTGCCTCTGGTGACCACCGCCATCTACTTCCCACAAAGCATGAGGCAGAAAACTGTTGCAATGTTTTCACAGCCATGAGCGGTTTCGTCCTGCCTGTGGAGCAAGGGAGTGTCCAGATAAACAGTAGTCTCTGGGCTTTGAAATGAAGACAGCATCATAACCCATCTGCACTTACGTTGGGTAACTTAAATCCAGGATTTCCTAACTTTTTAAGCGTTTGACTCCATAACCATTAGAAACTTTTTAAATGCAGGTTTTTTGTGTGTGGTATGTGTCCTCATTTAAAGTAACCTGGAGTACAAGAAGAACGAGTAAGAGAGATAGCTATCAGGGCAATGCCAAAGACTGGAACAAAGGCTCTCTCCTTGCTCTTTCTGCTCGATTATTTGGAGATAAAGGAATTTGGAATGATTGCAGGCAAAGGCTCCCCACTCTCAGAAGTGGATTGTTGTTGTTAACTGCAGAGTTCAACTAGCTGTTAGTTATTCACCACACAAAGTGCTATTTTTTACTGGGAGTGAGATGGTTACTGTGATGTCCAGCACAGGTTCCTTCCTAACCCATGACCACTGCAAATATGTGAATCCGTGACTCTGTCGGACATGCAAAGCATGCATGACAGGCTTTACTCTGCATCACTGCCTAGCAAAATTCTTTTAATTCTTCTCTTGTAAGCAGATATACATAAAAGAGGTTACAGTTTCTCTTGCCATCACTAGGATGGTCTGGGAGTTGCCATTGTGGACCTCTACACAAGTCTCTTTAGCTCCCTCCCAGGCACAAGCTAGAGAAGTCTCAAGGCCGTTCTGACAGCTGCACGGTACGTGGGATATCCTCATGTCTCCTGTTTCCTTACCTGAGACCATTTCAGCAAAGGATGGGACAGCAGCATCATCCACTTTGCTTATATTCTTGTGCATTGAGTTAACTCTTCACCAGCTCGTTATATCAGCTTTAGTGAAGATTCATGTAATGAGCGGCACAGAGTCAACTGTTGGAGGGGACAAGACTTGGCACAGAAAGACGAGCTGTTGTGAAGTTCGCTAAAATAACAGACTCCAACTCCAGCTGGGTCATCCTTAAAATCACCTTTTCTGGCTTCCTTCCTTCAGTGCATCAGATCCAAGCTCCTCATTCTCAATTTTTAGGCTCAGAGTATCTGTGCCTTCCTGCTCCCAGTACTACCCCAGTCTACCTTTCTTTTCTTAGAAGTACCTTCTGAGGCTTACACTTTTGTCTTTGTGCTGTGCTGCTTCGCCCTCTCCCTCTACCCTGAAACAGGTAGCTCTTATTTTCCATGTAATATGCAGCCTTCTCATTCTCTTTCCAAAAGTTCCTTAAAAGCCCCAACCAACAGTTTTCCACACTTACATGCCCTTAGCCTAGATTTTCTTGTTATTATATCTGTCCTTACAATCTGCAAGATACTGAAGAGCAAGCTTTGATACTAGGATTTTCTGTAATGACCTCTCTGCAGATATTTCTGTGTTAGTGATAATAGCCATAAAGATAATAATGCAAATAACAGGAATAATGATAACTATAAGGTGAGTGAGAGAATTACTCTTGAAATCAGCCTTAAATTTGAACAAAATGTAGTAATATTCCTTCTGGAGAAGCCAGAAGCACTCTCCTCTTGCAGGATGAAAGGAGCTGAGGAATGTGCTAGTTGGCACTGAATTCCCGTCCTCTTGGGTCTTTAATGGGTTTCCTGCTCCTGTAGGTTCAAAGAGCAATTACAGTCTCCGGCAAAAGTACAGCAAATGCAAAACAGATTCTTTGGCTCTCACTAAAATGCCAAGAGAATAAGTAACCAAAAGATGGAGGACTCAAAGTCACTCCATTGCAGCAGTTTATTGAGCTGAATGGAAGTTTCCCTCCCTTCTCCGTCAAGGCCAGAGGAAGTCCCTACCATAGGAGGTGGGTGGTGGGAACCCAGTCACAAAGCTGTGTTCACACCCATCTCCCTGGAGGGGTTTCTCTTGGACGAGAGAGAGACCAGACTGCTGGAAACTGCCTGTGGGACCAGCTCCTTCACCTCTTTGTTGGGGGATTATTTTGGGCCTTTGAATTGACCACCAGAGAGAAACAAAAGCAAGGTCTGGGGACATGGGAAGGTAGCAACAGCAGGGCAGCTTCCTTCACTACAGCAAATCATCATAAGGGTATATGGAGATATATATCCAGTACAAGTCAGCTGGATAAACAGAAATAGGAGCTAACTGAGGAACCAGCCTTGGCTATCACCTGCCTGACAGTGGCAAAACTTGCTCACTCATCCAGGGAAAACAGCTACATGCCCTGCACAGAGAAGGAAAGTTGTGAAGATGAGTGATGGAATATGGAGGGAAAAGGCCCTCAGACCCAGGATAACCCTTCCGGAGAGCTGCTGGATGTATGTAGCACAGGGGGTTAATACATCAAGAGAGATTAGTGGGCATGAGTGCTGTGAGCTGCATACTAATCTCTTGTGAAGATCTGTGTAGGCCACACAAGATGGCTTCCAATAGGGCAGCACCACCCAAGCGTTCCCTCAGGGCTCTGCACGGTCAAGCATTTAAGGTTAAAAAATTAAGTCCACAGGTAGAGCAGGACTGGAATTAGCACCAGAAGAACACATTATTATTTTTTTCAGATCAGTGTTTTGATATAATAAAAAATATGCATAGTGCAGCGTTAATTAATGGCGGGTATTACAAATACCTCATATAAAAGTCACCCTTGTGTAGTTCTTCTCTCCTACACCTGGCTCTAGGAGATGCATTCCTGTGATCAGTAGCACCTGCAGTATTAACATGCCACAGCACTGGCATGTTGTGAGAGAGGCTTCTCTTCCCTCTCTGAAAAGACATATTGCTTTACCAGTAGGTCTCTGATCTGGTATTCAGTAAACCATGCCATACAGGGGAAACTAAATAAGCCTGTCTGAAGTGAAAAGCCCTTCAAGTTGCTTTGCATCATGTTTCGTCCCCACCTTAGATTACTTGAGATTAAATCCTATCACAGATGGCAGAGTGAAATAACCAATAAGTCTGAGCATCAGCAATAATACCAACTTTGTGCTCAAACAAGGATGTTCAGTATCCAGTGACAGTACAAGTAGGTCACCCAGCCGGCTTCGCAGCCGGAGGAACTTCTCCGTTAGAACTTACTTCTGTCACTGTTCAGTCATACTGCACACATATGGGACGTAGCTCAACCCTGTAGTTTCTCAGGTGTAGAGAGGAAACTGTATCCTCATAACTACACCATTGTGATGCCATAATCGCTAAGGATTTCTTTGGTCATCTTAAATATAAGATGCTTCCTCTAGTTTTCC
This sequence comes from Tringa tobata, assembly GCA_033628505.1. Taxonomy (NCBI): domain Eukaryota; kingdom Metazoa; phylum Chordata; class Aves; order Charadriiformes; family Scolopacidae; genus Tringa; species Tringa tobata. The sequence goes on along the minus strand of JAHREE010000193.1, from coordinate 6,240,040 downwards.
TTACTATCTACAGAGGAAGAAGGAATCCATTCTCTCCTTACCGTATGGATGCGTAATTCCCCTTAACCTAACAGGAACCAAAAAGAAGTTGAACACTAAAGAGGAGAGGTGAGGAAGAGATGAATATATAAAAGGCCCCTTTATAAAAGCCCTGGCTCAGATGTGTGAGGTGGTTTTCATCTCTGACCTCCTGCTAACAGACATGGACTACAGGCACCAAGTTTGTATATGAAAGATCTGAAGCCAGAGCCATGCACATTTGGACAGGGAATGTTTTTGGTTTGGCCCCATCTTTTCACACCAGGAAGAAGGACTTGCAGCCAACGCAAAATTAAATTGGATCAATTTAATTTGTTCACCTTTTGAAATTATTTCAGTCTATCTGGGGTGGGGGAGAGGGCTGTTGCAATTAAATATTATGAAGGAATACCAAGTAATTTTTTCCAAGAAGAGGATGTTTTAAATTAACAGGTTTGGACAACATAAGGTGAAAGTGGCTATCTCCCACTATAGTTTGTTTGGGTCTGTGGACACTAGCTACCAGCATCAGCTTTACTGTTTCTCTACCCCAGACCTCATCCCTTTTCCTTAAACTGCGCAATCAACCTAAATTTCAGGATTTGTAGCTAAGAAGCAAAGTCAGAATGGGAAGGGAAAAGTAATAGTTTTGAAGCTTCCAGTACAACAGAGCCACCCTGTCTTCCATGAATGCCTAATTCCTCTCTGAACATTTCCTTTATCAACTGCATACTGTCACATACAGTCTCTTAGATGAATCAATATGAATGAATTTAGGAAACAATTCCCCCAGTGCTGCTTTAGCAATGTCTAGTAATGGCTACTTTCTGGTCTCTTCAGTGCCAAGGCTGGAACAAAGGACGTATAGGTGTGTTGAAAATTGTCTGGACCCCAAGACTGAAAGGGTAACAATGATCAAAGGCTTAGCATCTGCTCACAGCCAGTAACAAATGTTGTACTCCAGAGCTTGATTCTGCAGTCCATATACTTCAATCTTCAACAGCAACCTGGATCACACAGAAGTATACCCTCCGCATGTATGTGGAAGATGCAGAATTATGGCACGAGACTGACACAATGAATGACATCTTCAATTGATATGGGCCTCAAACACCTAAGGATTGTGCTAACAGAAACCTCATGAAGCCCACTAGAGAGAAATACAAAGTTTTGCAACCTCGGGAAAATGACTCCCTGTGTCCCTAACAAGCTGAGAGCAAACTGGCTGCGTGACAGGGCTGCCGTAAAGTATCAGGAGATTACAGTGGATGCCAGACCAAATGAGCTGACAGTGCATGGTCACTGTAAGGCAGCCGGGTTCTGTGCACAGTAGGAGAAGCATGGCCGGAAGATCTAGGAAAGTTGTTTTCCCTGCTGCCTGACACTGGTGAGGCTGCGTACAACACACTGTCCAGTCTGGAGCCTCCCCATTGTAAAAGGATGTGAAGAAACTGGAGGATGTCCAGCAGCAGGCTACCACAATGGCCAGTGGCCGTGGCCACATGATTAGCAAGGGTACATTGAGGGATCTTGGCTTGCTTAGGCAGGTGACGGGAAGGCTAATCTAATAGCCTACAACTGCCTGAATAAAAAAATCCACATTCTCCTCAGTAGCATCAGATGATACAACACAGAACAATAACCACAAATTGTGGCTTTGGACATTAAACCAAAGATTAAGAAAAAATTTCCTGTGAGGGTAGTGCAGCACTGGAACACATAGCCCACAGAGGTCATAGAATAACCAATTTAGGCAATTTTCAGGACTCCGCTGTTAAAAGTTAGGGCTGACCTAGCGATGTGCTGGCAATAGTACTTCTGTGAATAAGCGGGTGGACTGGATGACTTCCACAGCTGTTTCAATTGTGATATCTATTGTTCTGTGACTCTTCACAGTCACTAGTCAGTGGATTTAACAAGGGGATTTCCCAAAGTTCACTGACAGAATAGATGCATGTCCTAGAAAAGACTTGCATCACTGCATGCCTGACAGCCATTTTTCCTCTAAATTATAGTGAGCAGCATTATAGCTAGATTTCCTCATGCCCAGCACCACAATTCTCCTCAATTTTGCTGGCTATAGATTGGCTATTGATTATGCTTAGGTAGAACTTGAGTTTGAGATGTATGTTCATTGGGATAAATACTGGGGTCAGCTGCACAATCAACCACTTTTATCTAATTGGTCCTTAGACAGAGATACCCTCAACAGGCAGTAACATAGGATTTCAAAACTTATACTTAGACCAGGTCTTAAGAGCAAGCTCAGCCTCATTCTTGATGGTTAGAAACACCTTTTGGGTTTTCTCCTTGGTCCTGAGAAGCTATAAAGACCTTTTCAGAGGTATCCAGCCACCATCTAAGAGATTGCCCCAAAAATCCTGAAGCAAAAGGCCAATTGGCTTCAAATAGTATTTTGTCATCTAATACATCTCTGGAAGCCCATGCCTATTTCCCAGGTGTATATACCATACCTGTGAGACAAAATGCCCCTACTCAGGTGACAGGAATACAAGAATCATGCCTTTGCTCTGACAGCTAAAACACTAAAGCTATGCCCTTTTTTTACCAGCCTATTCTCTTTATCACAGAGCAGTATCCTGTGAGAATCCTGGCTATGTACACAGAATGATGACAAACAGACAACTGTCTCTAAATCTGGTAACAGCCAGATCACAGCCCACATTTCAGTCAATGACCCTTTAGCTGAAAAGGCTGAGTGGTACCAAGGAAAAACCCAAAACCAAAGTGTTGCATTTTTACAAAGAATGTAATTGTTTTACTCCATTGTTTATGGCTAATGAATCACAAGGACTCAGAAAACCACCAGTTAATTTGCAATAATATTTGTGAATCAGAAGAGGGACAGTCTTGTGGTTAAGTCTGGACTGAACATTCAGGATGTCTGGGTCCAATTCCTAGTCTAGCATAGATTTTCTTTTGTAAGCATTGGCAGGCTGCTTAATCTCTCATCCTGAGTTCCTTTCCTTGCCTATGAATTTTTTCCTTTCTTTGACTTTTTGGCTGTCTGATCTGTTTTAGTTGTGAAGTATTTCTGTAGTTTCTGACATCCAGGAAAGTACAGAATAACAAGTATGATGTAACAAATTGTGCTGTGATCTGCAAGTATCTCTAGAACAGCCCACAGGCTGGATGTGCTCACTTCGGCCAGCCGACAAACATGCATTTAAAGAAACCAGCCTGGACAAGAGAATGATTAGCAAACACAAAGACTACATTCAAAAATAATTATTTATAATGAATTCTATTAAATATCTGCTGCTACTAATACCACTGAAACCAGTACCAGCACAGACATCTTTACTACCGTTTTACGCAAACCCATTTTAAGTGATGGTACAGGTTTCCATTGGTATTTTTATCATCTGCACTGTAGCAAACACCAAGTATTTTGCTTTTTATGACTGCCAAATGTAAAACAGGAATTTTATGTTTGACATTTTAAAATACTCTCTACAAATTGCAACATTCAAATGCTTATCGGTGATGTCTCCCAGGACTGATACCTCCAACTTTCAACATAGAAAATAGTTTTAAAATTGAGCCTACTGCTGATTAGGTTGCTTTCTAGCCTGAAATTTTCAGAGGTTGATTGAAATGTCAAGAAGAGACAAAAAACAAATGTGGACATAATTATCTCTATCTTACTGCCTAATTTCAGAAGAACTCTCTTGGCACCAGTAGGTCTAGATTGAAAGAAATAAAATCAAGTATAAGCAGGTAACATTTTATTCACTTAGCTCTTTGGACCCTAGACTGGAAACACATGGGTCCCAGGGTATTAGAACTAAAACATTATTTTTTTCCTCTACATCCTTACAGACATGTTAAAATCTGTCCCAAAAAAGTGAGACACAAATATATATTAACAGACACACAAAGGGGATTTAATTCATAAGTAATGTCAGGCTCATGTATGTGCCTGGAATCAAAGAGAAAAGATGGATATATGCAGCAATGGGTACAAAGATGCCAAGAGAAAAAGACTGACAAAAAAAAAAAAAAAAGAGGCTTCTCGTTTCCTATCAGAAATGGGGGAAAGAGAAAAAAGAAATCAGAAAAAGAAAAAAAAAAGAAATCAGGGGAAAATATATGACACACCAGTTTTCACACTAAGCAAGAAAAGACAGCATCCACTAAGTCCAGCAATGCAGTCAGATGAACCTGCTTTTTCCCCTCACTGAAAACAGTCTTTGTGCAAGCCAGGCATCTTTCATTCTCAGCTGGGTGAAGCCACAGGTTGGTGTTACTGGGACACTGTCTGTTCTGGGAAACAGCATGAGCTGGAAAGGTCGTGAACAGTACAAAGGGACAGCAGGACCAGAGAACCCAGTGGAGCTTTGCCCTCTACAGAAGATAATAGAGACTGAGCAGAAAATAGCTGCATATGCCTTAGCTCTGCCTGCAACACTGTGAACAATACCGTGCTGTGCACTTGTCGTAACACTGGTCATTGTGCCCAGCAAATTGCAGCTCTTCATTATATTCAGCTCTCAATGCGGTGCTGCTACCAAATTCAGGAGTCTGCTTTTCACATAGCTCTGCCTGTGCAGTTTTAAACCACAAATCCTGAGGCACAAAGGAGCAAGCCCCTAGGGAAGTTTTTCAAAATTTGTGGTAGGAGGTGATGGACTCAATGAGTTTCCTAAGACTTGCTGTAGGGGGGTGAGAAAGGCTTATGGAGCCTTTCATGGAGCACGCTAAACTCTGAAAAAGCCTAGGGATAACAGGGCCTCTGCAATTTTCCAAAATTTACCAAAATCTGCGAGGTCTTATCAGTTGGCCACTCTTCTACATCTTGTGAGCTGATAAGGACTTTTTCCCCCGAAGTCCCTGAAAGCCATTAAGAAGGTAAATATCCCTTGAAAGTACCATTCTCCCCCTTGTTTAGTTACATTCAGAAATGAAGCAGATTCTCAGAGCAAAGAATCAGTTTGAAGAGAAGCTGAGGCTGTATAACCCTCCTGCATGCTTCTGGACTGGCAGCAAAATGGTACAGCTCAGTTTCTAAGACTCCTAACAAACACCAGCTGAATCTCCCACTTCAGAACACGGGAAAACAAGAACCGATGGGCTCATCTGAGAGCTCAGCCTCTCTGCTGCCATATGGTGAATCTAATGATTTACCAAAACAGCACATTGTTGAAGTAAGGGAAGACAGTAAAAATAAATAATGTACTGTAAGAACAATGTAGTGTAAGGGCTAGATTAATCAATTAGCCCTTTCCTATCACACAACCATCTCAAGTTTTCAAGCCCTCTCAGTTTTTGGTGAAGCAGCTGCTGGTGCTGCTTTAGACACAACTGCTTGCAGTTTCTGTCAGCCCATGCCTGAGAGCATCACAGCTGGGTAACAAGGCCTAAGCCAGGCTTCAGCAGACCACACAGCATGTCCAAGCCACTTCTACCAGCTACTCTTAGCCCATTAACTGTCCCCACAGGTTACTGCATCTGGCCACCTGTATTAACTTTGTCAGCCACTTCTATTCTTCAGTAACACCTGGGTTTTAACGCAAACAGGCACAGCATAGAGACATGTACATACTCCATTCTGTCCAAAGAAAGGCTTTTTTAGATAGTATATTCTGAACCATATTTTAGACTGGGTTTTCACTGCACAAAGTACCACCTATTGCCTAAGTTGAGGGTGCTCCAACTCTTCCTGTGCACATTTAGATATCACTGGTTTGCCAGCTTATCACACATATTTAAAAGTTATAATATTCATACACACACCCCTTTATATTAGAACTTTTTTTTTTAAGCTTAACTGCTTTCATGATAAAACCTACTGTGCCAGCTGAACAGGCTCAAGCCTACCAATTAGTTCCTTTCAGTCACTCCCCAAGATAGTAACCCCCTTCTAACCCTTGTGAGCTCTTCAGCTCACAAACAAAAGCCTGTTTCAGTAGTTAAAATCTGGCCGTTGTTATTACTTACAATGTATATAAAATGAAATAAACTTCCTGTTAATCTCCATCATGAAAGATAATGACAGCAGTTACATTACACAACACTCACTTGGGAAACAGACACATGCTGCTTTTCACAAAGCTTATACACAGCTTCTGCTCCTGTACCAGCTTTCAGAAACCACTCATCAAGGCTGGCTTCAAGCATGAGACCTTGCTCCTCCATTCCCAGGCTGGACATTTTTGTTCCCCTTTTGATTCCTCAGATATCAGAACATCATAGAAGATAAACAGATGCAGTAGAGGATCAAGATGGGGAACAGCCTCACCCAGCTAATGATCAGCCATCAGAAATTAGCCTCTGTCAAAGCAGCATTGTTTTGGCTCAGGCTCTGAAGTACACTGTGGCAGTCTGGTCAGGGGCAGGCCCTCATCCTCCCTTGAATGTAAACATGCATGAGGCTTCTTTTACCACATGTTTTGGGAAGCATCAACAGCTCTTGGCAAGCAAGAGGAAAGGAATGACTGAGAGGCTGCTGGCATGCTCCTTGAGCTGACATCATCTTACAGCCCGACTAGGGCTCTGGATGCACACACTTAGTCACACAGCTACCAGTCACCAAACTTCTGTTATGGCTAAAAAATTAAATTAGTTATTTTTGGCTGGAGAGTTCTCCCTCCCTCTCAGACTTGCTACATTGCTTTCTGGCTCCAGCTGGCAAGGCAGCCTCTCCCTCTGGAGCACCTGACATCCAAAGGCCAGGATAAATCTCTCAGGGAGCAGCAAGAGCAGGACTGCTTCTTAAAGGGAGGTGAGCCAGGAGCCAAGAGGGAGCCTAGACAGCCAGGTCTCAGTCCCACAGTGCCAGAGAGAAGTGAGCAAGACAGACCTAGAGATGATAGCCAGGTCCAACCAGAAGTTCAGGTCAAAATGCAGGTGACAAGACAGGTCTGAGGTCAAGCCAGGAAGTCAACCAGTAGATCAGGAACAGGATCAGGTCCAGTGATCATCAGGCAACTCCACAGTGACAAAAATCAAGCCAGGAAACCAATCCATAGGTTGAGGCCCAGCTTAATAGGCTCCATAATCAGCCAGGGGGACAGCTGTGGCTGTATAGAAGACCAGCACTCCTCCCGTATAGCTCAAACAAGGTGTGAATGCCCAGGGCTGAGCTTAAATAAAGCTCCTGGGCTCATGGGTGTGGGCCCCAGGTGAGGCTTGTCAGGATCATTAGGACCATTAATGAGCTCAGGGCTCTGACAAAACCAGAGGCTCCGTGTAGTCTGGGATCTTTTTGTATTTATGTACTTCCTTCCGGGTGCTGACTTCTTACCCACATGGTAACTGACATGTTTCCTTCAACATGATCCTCTCCTCTAGCCGTATCTTCCTCCCGTCTCTCACTGGGATGATTTTTCCTCTCTAAATCCAGTTGTAGAGATGACATCGGCTTCACCCTCCACCATTTTCCAGTCTTTGTGACTCACATTAGACTTGCAAATGCTCGGGAGTAAGTTGCTGGTTTGTGTAACTGAGACAGGTTTCTCCCTAGTGTAAGCTCAAAGGAGATGCACCTGAATTTATGTCATGCTGCAGTTACATATTTTACTATATTACATTTTCTTTTGCATGTCCTATGGAGGATGTATCAGCTAATAAACTGAGGAACACAATCGGGCTGAAAACTCTGGATCTCTGTGGAAATGCCATAATCAGGGTTGATTGTGCAACTTTATTTGCTTCCCTTATGCTTATGTATCTATGTGTCAGTCCTTGATTACTGGATCACATACTGGGTTGGTTTGTTTGGTTTTTTTCACAAGTTTTCTGCATAATTTAATACCCAGTTCTGACTGAATGAGTTGTTACCTCCTCACATTTTTTTGTCCGCTATTCTCACGCTATTCAAATGCTGTCCTGAGTTGAGAATTACTCTTTTACCCATGGATATTTCAGTGGTTCTCATCGCAATCAGTGCACATTCAAAACAACTCTTCCAGCTAAGGGGAGATTATCAGCCCTATTTTATAGATGTAAAATTGAGCTAGTAACAGATTATGTTCAAAACCATGTACTATTAGTGAGTGTCTGAAATGAGCTACCTTAGACCTTATTTTTTCTGTCTGTGTAGCACCATTTAGCATTTTATATGACCATAAAGAAGTTTCCCCTGACTTCAGCAGCAACCTTGACTGCCTGGCACTTGGATTAGTAAAGATAAGGGCTGTTAGGTCACAGAGTCTGACTTCATGTATTTTACATACCTATATATACATTTCACTCAGTTATCCCTGTACTCAGTCCAATAATTCAGGATTAGCCAAAGTATAAAGCAGGTAGTCCAGGAAAGTAGCTATTCTCAATTTGAAGACCTCAAGAGATAAAGAGCTGGTGATTTGCTTGGTTTGATTTTTGAGGGGTGATTAATTACTTTCACTGCTAACACTTAATGCCAAATTCCTCATCTGAATCTGCATAGCTTCAGCTCACAGATGTAATGTTACTTTTCTCTATTGTATTAAAGATTCTTTTTACAGCTGCTATTTACTCCTCAGGAAGGTATTTGTAACCTGTATTCAAGTCACATGTCAAAAAGTTTGGTAAGCAACTCACTGATAGACATGTTTTTCAGCCCTCAGATAATTTCAGTTGCTCTTTTCTACGCCAATTTTTGAGTCTTTCTTCATTTTTATATGTAAACACCAGTCCAAGATGTCATTTCCAGGAGTTAACTGCAGCAGGATTGAAAAATTTTCAAGTCAATTTCCAGTGTTTCAAACTAAGAAGGCCAAAAATTGAGGAACGCAACATTAATTCCTACAAAGAGGTGTGATTTAAAAGATTTTCGCAGAATTTCATATGGACTTTTTGGCACAGTTAGGGACAGAATCCAATTCACCAAGATGTCTTTCAGCTGCCTTAATCATCAAAGTGCCCTTTCTTTTTCTGCTACTCCCTGACTCATAATTTATGCATTTTCCGACTTCGGGAAGAAATGAAGCAGGGGTCCTGCAAATAACCTCCTCCTTTAGTCCAGATTTAGCCTCAGAGCAGGTCCACCTGGGGGACCCTTCTGAAGGGGACCCGTGGAAAAAATAACTCACAGTCATGTAATTAAAGACTGATTCATAATGTTTATGTACAAGGATGGAAAATGAAGGTTGCATTTCCTAAAGTTTGAGTGCTTAACTTTTCGACCTTAATAAGGTTCTTTTCACATGATATATGGGCATGACGGTTCCTAGGCTTACCACAAAGCAAACTGGAAAAAAAAATAAATTCCCTCTGGCAGCCGTATATTGGCACTCGCATGACTCACCAAGGTTGGCACTTTGACCTGCATTTCATGAAGAGCAGGCGTACATCCACATTCATCTCCTGTGTCCGTATGGATGTCTTTGCAAATATTTTCTATTAGGAGAGAACTGGTAACACTCAGGATGTTTAAAATCCACTCTTGGTTCTGAATGGAAAAGGTCACAGTGGAGACAGACTTTCCTTCCCTCTTCCCTCTAGTTTATCTGTATCTTCATGCTGGTTCTGTCCTCTCTTGGCTCCTCAGGCAAGTCCCATTCTCCTTATGTAGTTGGTTTTAATATTGTATTCTTCCCTGTCCTAAACATCTTGCCCACTGAGTCCCAGTGTTTGCCACCAGTGTCACTGGCTTTGGCTGACCTGTTCAGTGCCCTTATCCCTGGATTTCTGTCCATGCTCTCTCCCCTCTCTGCCAATATCCTACCTTTCTGCTTATTCCCTTCTCAGACTCACTCCCCTGATGCCTAGTTCATTCACAGTGTACCCCTTTATTTCAGACTCTCTCTCCAGCCCATCCCAGTTCACTGTTTGCACCTTGATCCCTGTGCAATATCTGCCTTCCATAAGATACTTACACCCTGCTCTTCGTTGATCCAGAGCTCCTTGCCCAGCCACTCCTTGCCTTCCTCATTGCTGCACATCAATTCTCATCTGGTCTCTCCACATGGAGGTTTTGTTCCACTGGTTCCCATATATTCTGCTCTTGGCTCCCATTCTTATTCTTACCCAAACAGACCTTTACTTCTAGTTTCTCTCTTTCATAGCAGTCTTCAATCCTCATGTCGTTTCCTGACTTTTCACTGCTCCCAGTCCAAATCCTATCTTTTTTCCCAGGACTAGTTCTTGGTTTTTCTGCCGTAGCCTTCACATGCAGTGCTATAGCTCTGACACTGGTTCGGCACAAGGAGTGTGGTACGCACACAGAAAGGGACAAATATGCAAAAATGTCACTGCGCAGTAGTACACACCATCAGCTTTTAATGAGTTTAACCATAAACGTGTGTCTGCATGACAACTCTCACCATGCTGCAATGTAAGGCAGTTTATTTGCCTTTTGTTGAAGGTGAGATTGCTGTGAATTACCCCACCATTTTTGCAGAGTAAGACTGAACAGGAATAATTGCTACATATCAGTTCACACAAAGTAATTTGCTTCCCTATATATGTTCATTCGGGTTTCCACACCCACAGACTCCCTTGTTTCAGGTTGGTACCTACAGCACCTGAGACTTGTAATTGCAGGGGAAGATCTCGGTGAGTTTCTGCACTACAGCAACCTGCTCAGTGCAGACAGAAGCTTTGACAGGCTTGGGGTATGTCTTTGGCAAGTCTGTGCTTAGCAATTGCTAACTGCAGGTACCAGAAGTTTGGAACTTGACCAAATTTGGCCAAAATTTCATAAGGATGAAGAAGTTCAAGGACTGCTACACTTTATTGGCCTTTTTCGTAGCTGGAGTTGTAGTAGTCATGAGTATTCTTCACTGTGGCAAACCAACAACTCTTCCTTTGTTTGTGCATGTGAGTGTATATGCGTAAGGGTATTTAGCCTCCTGGTATACCTGAAATTCCCCATATATTCAGCTTAAGGGAGGTACTCAGGGTAAATATTCAAGCCTGAATATTCACAAGAAGGCAAATTTTTCAAAAGGTAAAACATCATCTTATAATAAGTTATAGGCAGCCTGAGTGTCACTACTTCTCTGACAATGCTGCAGTGTTGCAGACTACTGTGATGGGCCACAGAGACCCGATGTCATGTCTGCAGGGAACCTGCTCACAGGATATGTTGTTAAACATATGTACCATTCAAAGTATACATATTTATGTAGTGCAGTCTGCTGGAAACAAAGAACAAATTGTAATTGCATCCATACAATCTCCAACAGAAACACTTGCAATCTTAATAATAATAATAATAATATGCCTGAGCATGAAACTTTCTACATATATGCAAGCCTATATTTTCAAGCATGCACTTAAACAGACTAATATGTATTAACCTAGCATAAAGCTGGGCTGAGTGATAGGAAACACATGTTTCTTGGTACTTGTGGTTGCACAATGGTATAAAGAGTCCTGACATTCTATAGGTCTCTGGACAATTCTGCTATTGATGTGTTGTGAGTCACTGCAAACAGACCATCTTATTTTTCTGAATCACTTCCTTCTCAAGGGGTTTCTCCACTTCTTCCAGAGATTGTATGCTGAGGAGGAATTCAGTGGGCTAAAGCCCTGGAGACCCGTTCTAAATGCTTTCCCTTTCCCTTCCTTTCTGTGCAGCTGAATGACTCAGAGAGGGGATGACACCTTGAACCAATGTCACTATTCCCTTGTTGGGATGGGAGAACCCTATGGGGAGTCCAGAAGGAAATTTAATTTTATGTTTTATTTTAAGGAGATCCCTTTTGTTTCACTTTGATTTATTTTTTGCTGTTGTCATTTTGAGTTTTATAGGGTTTTGGGGAGGAAGGGGTTTGTTTGGAAGTTAGAAGTTGTGCTGTGATAAAATAAAAGATGTTTCAATTTCTATTTTCAATACGATTGCAATGCTTTGCCTCTCTGCCCCAAAAGTATTAAGTCATTAGATACAGAAATGATCATTAGATATTTAAGTACCTCTGAGGCCTAGTTAACTTTACAATTATTCATGCTTGTAACTAGCTGCCTTGAGGTTCCTGAAACTTTCTTAGGTGCTTCCCTTAGATCTGCGCTGTTGGTTTGGTGGTATTCTGATAACACAAGAGACTCCAATCCTAGTAGAAGACAGCAGGTAGACCATTACAAAATTAAAAGTCTTGAGTGATTTGGAATGTCCCAATAGTACTGCTTTGCATAAAAAGTAATGTCAATAGACTGTTTTAATGTTTTTTTCACAGGGGAAAAAAAATCTGCATTTAAGGGAAATGAAATCTTCTCCTACTATTGAAAATGCTTCTGCTTTCATTTGACATTTTCATTAGAAAACGCTGTCTTGGTGATATTTTTTCGCAAAAAGATAAGCCACTGTGAATTGCAGAAACCTTGCATTTCAAGTACTTTCTGGTTCATTTTTCGCAAGCTATACCGAGCTGATATGTGATCTTTTGGCAAATTAGTATTGTGATGAAAGCACAATCAGTTTCCGAGTAATTGCAAAATTATTTTGACTTCAAGAGATGCTTATCCTGAATGCCAGCCGGTGCAGAACTTTCTCACTAAATGGCAGTAAACATTATTCCTGAGTGAGCTGTGCCTGTTGTTCAGAAATCATTTAGAGCGGTCATATCTGAAGGAGGTGCGCTTCACTGGGGCCTGATCTTCTACCCACCAGTGCATAACATGGGCCTGTGATCAAGGCAGTTGCAGCTGCCACTTGCTTTCAGAAAGCCTCTTAAAAGTACAATTCTCCATATGCACCTGTGCCAGCAAAAACATAACATAGAATGCCAGAAACACGTATGCAGCATCGTTAACTAATATTCGGTCAGTTTCTGAGGTACCCGGTAGAGTTGTATGGACCTTCCCAAAATCCCCATCGGTGCAAAAACAGCAACAGCAGTTAATGATGAGCACCTCTGAGTTTGTTAATTCTTACTGTGCCATAATCTAGGATGCAGCCAGCTCCAATCGTCCACCGTTTCAGACCTTCCAGAGCAAAAGAACTGACTATGTGATCTTCATATCTCTGTCCTTTCTAAAAATGGAAGAAGCTGCCTATGTTTTTAGAGGCCAAATGTCCATTTGTTTTGACAACCTCATGAATTCAGGGCTACCATTTCAGATCTCACTACTGCTTGCAACAGGTTTTTGGTTTTGTTTTTTTGTTTTTTGTTTTTTGTTTTTGCATAGATTATCTGCTTTGTGCTTTCATGTAGGAGTGGATGCTACCCGGACCTCAATTCTTAAAGGTTTGTTTTACCTCGTCTGTTTCTTTGTAGATACACCAGGCTTTGGTGGCATCAGTTTCTAACACTGCAGGCATTCTTACTTCTTCAGATTTTTGCTGAAGGAAATATTTGTAGCTGACAAGCCACTCATCTTCTCTACAATCCTGTAATTTAACAATGCTAAATCCAGGACAGTTAACCTCCTTACTCTTTTCCAGTGGGTGGTTTCTTATTTTGATATTGCTTTCTACCAACCTGTTGTACTGAGTATAAATTTGGACTAGCAATAAAATGTCTCATACTGTGCTTCAGCACAGACTGCTTAAACTCAGATGCACTTAACTGTGGTGATTTGTTAGCCGGTAGCTATGCCAGACAAATAGATCTAGCAAGAATGGAAATGATTGCCTTTATGACTGTCTAGTAAGGCTGTCTCTGAAATAAATAGCTAATTTCTCCGACATAAAGCAATTTATGCCAGACTGCGTCAGCTGACCAACTGTTCCCATGCTGTGGGAGTTTTCACTTGACTGGCCTGTGCTTTCGGTATATGTGACAAGCCTCAACAGGTTCCCTTTCCCTTGGACGATATCCTCAAACTCTTTTTCAATTGTTTTGATCTTCTGCTTCTTTGGTGAGTTACCTCTTTAATGAGATGAAGGGAGTGGCATGTTTTTATTCGTGGATAATTTTTTTCCCTTGGTGTGATTACAAGTTGTACTTCTTCCAATTTGCTAATTGCCCGTGAGTTTAGTCACAACTCTAAAAGGAATTAGCTCACCACAGTAAGTCCTGAGCTTCACCTATTTATGGTCAATTGCCTATGGTTTTGCTTTCCATGCTAACAGGCCCATTCCTGGCAACGCTTCATCATGCACCAACATCCACGTTCAAGGCACAGGCATTTCACTTGCTTTCAAGATGATAGAGCTTTAATCCTCAGCAGCATTGCCCACCGGTCCCATAAGAGTCATCTAAGGACGTGGTGCTATTGTCCTCTTTGTCCATGCTGGGGAAGCTCTTGGAAAGTGATAGAAATTACTGTGGTTCTTGAAGATTTTTCCAAATACCAGCCATTGTCCTGACTTGTGTTGTTTGTAGATCTGTGTGCTGCTTTATGAGGAAAGAAACTCCATCCTCCATGTACCACTCTGCTGCCAGTCTTGGGTCTTGAAACAGGCTACCTCCTCTGTGGCATGATAGCACTCTCTGTCTTATGCACGTTTTAGTCTGAATTAGGTAACTTCCTTTGGCTGTCAAATTTTAATGGCCTTTCCAAAAAATAACTCTTGCTCCTCCAGCAGATTTTGACTATTTCGTCTCAAGTTCCAGCCATGTTTGCTCACTTTCTGGAGACTCAGCTCCTCAAAATCAAGGAGCTTGGCTCTTCAGCTCTCTGACAACCACAAATTCTGCTGCATTTTTGCCTGGTTATTGTCCTGTTAATGACATATGGTTCACATGTTTCATTTTTATGTGGAAGCCAGTATTCTTCAAATTCCTGTGATACAGCGTCCTGGTGAGCCTCAGATGTCAGGCTAAATTCAAAACTATTAGAAGCATCCAGTACTTCAGCACCAGCTATTGTAAAAAATAAAGCCACCTCCATCTGTCGTAGAATCATCCAGCTGAAAAGTCACTTAGCATCATTTCCCACAACTGCTGAGGGCCACATACTAGCAGTGGAGAACATAAGGACACAGGGTGTCCACACACCTACACACAATCACTGCAGACCACTGCCCAACACCTTGAAGCAAACCAGGCTCCTCCTTTTCCTAGGCCCCCAGTATCTGCTGATAAACAACAAGGCCCTGTTCAAACTTTCTCCAGTTACCCTCCATACTCCCAGAGAGCACCAGCTCCCACAAGGTGAGGCTTTCAGTGACTTCAGTCTTCCAATCATAGCATTTTCTTAGCGTTTTTTTACCTCTGGGCACCAGGGTGTCGCTCAAAATCAATCTCCTTCAAGGACTAGGATTCACCTAACCCAAATGCCTATGTGTATCTTCTAGATGTATATTATGTAGGTGTGTGTATTTGACCTGGTCACCAGCACTGTCTTTGTCATCAGCGGGGAGAAATACAGACATTACTGGCGAGCAGCTATTCTCAGCCTAAGGTACATGTCTCAAATAGTTCGGACAAATCAGGCTCTGAAACACCCAATTTCTCTCCACTGATTGTGAAGTTTGTCCAGACTGGCTGCTGCAGATGTAAAAGTGAGATTCATAGGTGTCTAATGTTAGGTGAGAAACATCTAATTGAAAGGGTGCGACAAAAGCCTGCTTTATTCCCAACTCTTCAGCAGTGAGTAACATAAACCTGGGCACAGAAATGGAATTTATCCTGGCATGCCATGTGCAGGGCATAGGCTATCTGAGAGCCACTGCTCCCCTCCTTCTGAATGGCACATACTCCCCAAAACGAGATACTAACATGGAAGTCCATAGGCACAAAGAAAATGTTAAAATGGGACATCAGCCTAAATGTTATAAGGTCTTCAAGTTTTGATCATGAGAGAAAAGCAGAGTGGAACACGAGCAGTTTCTCAAGCGCAGCCTCTGGAAGGATGCAGCTACCAGGTTCTAGTTTGCCAAGTTCCTGCCTCAAAGTGCAATCTTAAATATAACTCTGGGTACACCAAATATTACTGGCATTTTCCTGACATTCCTCACGTTCACAAAAGTGCACAAAATCTCACTAGTACAAATCAAAGCAGGGTTTGTGTCTTACTGGTAGCAATGTCACAGGAAGAAAAGCGTTGTGCCTTTTCATCTCTGTAGACAAAAGCCAGGGGTCTGCCAAATTTTCTAGTTTCTCTTTAACTGTGGGAAAAGAGTTGCAGAAGGGACCCCAAGACAGTAAAAGCTGATCCACATACAAAGCATGCACCAGGCGGGCTCGCAGTTGCTCAGCACATGCTCTAGGCTGACCAGGAGATACATAAGCCTTCTAACACAGCACCGAGCTCCAGCTGATAACACGTTCATCAGCAGGGGGAACTGCCTCAGGCTCAGGACTGTGTTGTTGGGGGTGGTGATGTTACTGATGTTACTGCGACTTGGGAGCCGTGCAGCGTGCAGACATGTGGCCGTGCTTGCATCATACATTGCAAGAGTGGTTACCACAAGAGCTGTTGCTTTTTGACCTTCCCCGTGACTCCGCGCTGACCAGGGCTACGTGGCCCTCGGCTGGTATGCAGCCCTTGCAGAATAATCTCTTGTTTGCTCCTGAGCGCCATCCCCATTGATCAGTTTCCAGCTGGCTTATATTGATTTAGCTTAATTCAATGCAAGTGTTTTGCATGTAGCAAAGGCTCCGTGAATGTTCCCATGAGGTCTAAATCAGTTCCCCTCTCTCTCTCTCTTGCTCTTTAAACCCCATTGTCACTCATGTGTAGCTTTCCTACACTCAGTACATGCCTGTTCCTGGGGGGAGCAATTGCCAGGGGCTTAATTTTAGAGAGGAATGCTCACCCTGCTGTCTGGGAATGAAGCCTGGCGTAGCCAACTTCAAAGACTAGACAGATTTGTTGTTGAGCTTAAAAGACATCTTCCCCTTGACTGGGATTTGCTATTGTATCTCTTATGCTCTCATCTTCCTTTTCAGAGCATGGGAGGGCTCAGGTGCTCTCCAGACTCGTTCCGTCTTTGGACCCTTTCAAATGCATATATTAGGTGCTAGCAAATTCTCAGCTCTGCCTCTTGCCCGCTGAACATCACTGAGCTGACTGAGGTTGTGGCGAATTTGACAGGATCCGTGCTTAAGGAATCTGTAATTTGGCTCTTCTGTTTACACAGAGCCCTGGAACTCAGACAGCACAGACCTAAAAGAAGGGTTATTTTTAATTCTAATAAACTAGCACAGAAGGAGAGAGTTCTTTGCCTTCTTCCTTCACTTCACATCACAATTTTAGTCCTAACGAAGGACTTCACACCAAGTACAATAAAGGGATGAATTATTTTTCCTGTGTGCCTGTTGTTTTTCTGACAGACATATGTGTTTGTTTATTTTTAGATTATAAAATGCAATTATCGTTTTCTCTGAAGTACACATGTAAAATTAAAAACATGTTGAGTCAACTTGCTGCTTAATTTATGTTAATTAAACTATTCAATGGGAAGGATGTTCCTGGTTAGGTTGCTCCAGTAGGATCTGGATTTTATTCTTGGCTCTGCCACAGATTGCCTGTTTGATTCATGGCAAATCACTTAATCTCCCAGTGTTTCATTTCTTCATTCCCAAAATGAAGATAATTCTCCTTCATCTTGTCTGTTTTGACTGTAAAGGCTTGAAGCAGGGTTTATTTTGCACAGTGTTCAGCATAATATACTCCAAGTTTAATTTATAATTGTATATATTGATAATAGGTCATCTTGTCTCCAAGAAAACAACATCCCCCAAGTCCTTCCCAATGCATGGTTTTGCAAACAAATATACTTTCCACCACACCCAGGCAGGCAATAAGTCAGAGTTCTGTCAGATCATGCTCAAAACTGAGTTTTCATAAGTGGAAATATGCTGATTTCAGATTTCAAAACCCTGGGGTTTTATTCTGGCAGTCAAGAACTCATCTTCAAGAAGAGCTTAGTTCTTTCATTGCATCCTTAAACTTCATCTAAGCTAAGGAGTTTGTGAAATCTCACTAGGAGTTTTACTAAAGATCACGTCCAGGCCTGTGGGTTAGGTAAGACAGAAACTCTGGCTTGAACACACTTGGCCGGCACGCCTGGGAAAACTCAGTGTTGTGTGAATGGCTGAAGGACCTGCTTCACTGTGACGGTTTCTCACATTTCTGTCACATAATCAGAATAGGCTCCACTGGGCTAGCAGGATCTACCCCCGATTAACCTGGTAACTACTTAGGAGCTGTGATGATTTTCTGTCTGACAACTTGATGTATGCTCATTTGTGCCGACTGTCTTCCCGCTACAGTGCACACGTCTGCTTTCCTGTTTATTCACCACTTGTGTTTTGCCTGGATGTTTTTCTTTGTGGCTTTGTACAATGCCTCGTACATTCAAGACCTCAGCCTAAGCTGGCAGCACTGGAGTAGCAGTTACCAGAGGAGGTGCCCTCTGTTTTCTGTCAGGGCTGGCTTTAGCTGAACCATTTTCTGAAACCAATCAGCTCTATTGAAACTTAGCTCTAAACCCTTATTTCTCCAAATCTGGCAACTCAGGCTATATTTGCAGTAAAAAGTGTGAGCAGGAGCTAGGGCATGATGAGGATATGCTGTTACTTTATTACCTGACAGCACTCAGACAGAATGCTTTTCAATGTCATCAATGGTCAGTACAAGCCCCTCGTTATAGAAGGTCATGGTATCTGTGGGGCTTCCTTCCTTCCTGCTGCCTGTGTCTGCCCCGGAGCAGTGTAAAGGCCACATCAGCCCTACAATTTTTCTACCTGCACAAAGTCCCAGTGCAGGCACACTTCTACCAGCCTAAAACTCCTTTCTTCACTCATCAAACATTGTACTATCCTTTGCAAATACAGCTGAGACACATCTAACATGAGGTTCACTATATGAGCTCAGGGTGCCAATGCCTGGCCAGCTGGGCTTGGGCTGTCATGTCACAGAAGAGTCCCAGCCTTGCACTGCTGCCAACACACATGCCAGTTTTGGGGCCCATACTCCAAATGGACTTCCACTAAATGACACACTTCCCATAGCCAAGCTGACAGCAAGGCCCATGCCCCAGGCATGACCCAAAGGACCAAAGTACCACTGGCTTGTCTGATCACTTTCACAGAGAGGAACCGGCGAGGATAGCAGTAGCACTAAGCTTTTCTAATGTCGCCTGGAGTTAGTGTAAATCCCATTCATTAAAAAAATTTCATGCACAGTTTAAATCTGCCCTGCTCATTGCTGGATACGTTTGCCCAACAGCATTGTAAGCTGTATGATGCAACTCACCCTGGTTATGAACAAGATGGTCACGCAGTAGACCTCTCTTGCCAGCTATCCCTTGAGAGAGAAGTTCTGGCCACCAGCTGACACTCCCAAGACAGATCAGATTCATGAGCCTGAAGCAGAAGTCACTGAATTTCAGAGCTGGTTCAGTTTGCACCTGCATATTTAATTCTTCATGTCTCTGGTCCCCTTCAATGGCCTGTAGGCAAAGGAGAGCAGTCAGGAAACAGGAGCAGTAGGAACCAAGGATCAGGGCGTTCATGGGCATCTGCCTCTCGTAATATTCACACTGAATTAAAGCAAATAGCCTCTGCTTCACCCCATTTAGCCAGCTCACTTGCAATTCACACCTATCCCATACAGCCATTTCCGTTTTCATTTCTTCCTCCCGATTCACTGAGAAATTCTCCCTCACTCTTTCCATAAACTCAGCAGCCTGTCTTCTCTTGAAGTTACACATCAAATGTTAGCTTAGCCAGTGATTAATACAGCTCTTGAAAAGGTCAGCTTTGAATCTCACTGCCAAGTTCACCCACCTTTCTGGGCAACTCCTTATACCTCTTCTTTGCCCCTTCATAACATATTTGCAGTTGAAAATAATTAAAACTGATATGCTACCTCATATCTTGAAAGCTTATTAATTGTAATCTTGCTCTTGGGTGTTGGGAAATGTTTTGAGGCTGGAGAAGGGCCTGTTTAATCCACCTCTCACACGGATTGCTTGCAGCTCTGAAAACCTGATCTCTAGCTGCCTGTCTAGTCCAGTGTACCATCTAACCACCTCTTGAAAAAGCCTTTTGGACCTGAGGAAGTAAACTCAATGTAATTATTGTCATCTCTTGGACACAGAAGGATCACATCAAATTTTACAAACAAACTAAAGGTTCCTCGTTCTCCCTCACTCCCAAGCAAGGGCAGTCTTTCTAAGGTTGGACAAGTAGTCTCAGCACATTAAAGATTAAAGCTGAGTTTGTCACATACTGCACAGCTTAGCTTGTCCTGGTTCTGTCTGGGCTTCTATATGTGCAGCGTCACCAAGGAAGAAGCTCTGCTCTGCATCAACAAATGCAAAGTAACCCTTTTGATAGGTAATATTTTAGGGAATTTGATCGCAGAGCTTCTCACATGGAGAAATAGAGTTAGGAGCAAGCGGATTTTGCCTGTGAGTGTTTTTGTTTTCTTCTTCCTTTTGAAGTAAAAGAGGAAATATGGGAACCATTTCTAAATTACCCATGCACCAGAGTGACAGAAGAAACCCAGAAACAGATAAAGACCAACAGCTGGAACATATTGTGGTACAAGGAAGCAATTAGCTTATGGCACAGAGGAATGAAATCACATATAGAAATGATTTGTGTCTCCTAGCATCACCTTGGCAACCCAGAAACTTTGGGGCAAATGAGGCCCATGGTCACAGGCCAGTGCTGGTGTGGTACAGAGGGACCACAGAGGGAAGAGTCCCAGCCTTTCCTGAGCAGTCTCAGCTGAGACCTCACAGATGTGAGGGAGGAGAAGGGAGGGAACAAGGCATCAGCTGCTTCCCCTCTCCCTGGGCTTTCCCAGCACCACTACAAGTTCCCAGAAAAGCTTCCTTCTCCCTGCCACAGGGACGCCTTGAGGGAGCTTCGGTCCACAACCCCCTGGAACTTTGTGTCATAAGCTGAGTGACCGACCGCAGCCACTCAGCTGCCCTCCTACTCTCGGTCAGCCTCAACTTCAAGCACGAAAGGCCATCTTCACAGGATTGCTTAAAAGTTGCATCATCAAGCAATAAAAGAGTGAAAAATACCTTCCGGTGGGAGAGGAATTTGAGATAAGCATTCTTTACTGGACATTGCAAAAGAAACCATAGCCTCATCAAAATGAATGAGCTAACTTTCATTGCCTTCAGTGCGGCCAGGGCTTCAGTTTTTACATGCGAGATGCCATGCTGCCATAGTGATGAGCTCAGGATAGCATTAGCCACATGAAGTCAGACAGCTGGATTGATGGATGTAATCAAATTTCCTGCCTTGGTTACAGTTTTACCATCCAAAGCCTCAATTTAATCAGCGGTTGTACTTATAGTGGGATTTGTTTGAGGAGGGACCCCATTTACCACACCCAGTTTCTGAGAGCTGCTTAATCCTTTCATGGGGCAGGGTTCACATACCATGCCTCATAAACTCCCTACGTGAGGGTTTAGGAAGAAAGGACAGGAAGTGCTGTCTTCATGGCAGGCACAGAGATACCCAACCAAATGGCTTCACCCCATTAACTTCTCACAGGTGGAGACCAAGGTCCAAAAATACACAGCAGCTAGATCCACATATGCTGACTCCCCTCTCCTGCCCTAGAAAGGTCTGGGAACAGAAACACCCGAGGTGTCCCTGCATAAGCCATCTACATGTGGCTTTTTTGCCACATTCACCCAGCTCTACATTTCCCAGCTCCAAACTGGTGAGCCTGCATCATGATGTCCTTCATGAGCCTATCAGCCCAGAGGATCTCCACGCAGTGTCACACTGTGTGGAGCGGACGTGCCAGATCTGGTCCCACTGAGGTTATGGAAAAATTCACTGTGTACAAAGGGTCACAGCAGCGTTCGTGCTTTTGGGAACCCCTCTCACCAAAGACTATCGCTAGGCTTGTGTGGTGCAGGATCAGTTTAAAATAACTTCACTTAGAGCGCTCCATGGAAATCCCCTGCCAGTCACCCTCCTCACGTGCTTTTTGTTCTGAGAATCAACAGGCCTCAAAGAGCGGTCTCAGAAGAGGCCACATCTGTACAGAGTTTGCTTTCATCCCCACAAGGGTTCCCAAACAATGCCAGTGCCAGCCGGAGGTTTGCTGAATGGTATGAGAACCAAAGGCTTTCTTTGCTTTCTGTTCATCCATTAAAACCTTGTGAGTCAAAATTAAGAGGACAGGAGTGGGAGCTTTTGGAGGCTGTGGTTTCTCACAAATGCCTAAAGCTAAGTACTAATGAGAAAGTTAAAAAAAAAAAAGCCTGCAACCCATCACCACAGCAATGCCACAATTAGAGACAAATCCAGTGTGCGCTGCTTTACATTTATGATGCAGACAAACTAATTTAGCTAATTAGGGCTGTCTACAAAATGCATATGAAATAGTACTCTGTCTTCAAGGTCCAGAATCAGGGTCTTGCTACTGAAGTCCAAAAGTGCACAGCACACAGCCTGGACACTTGCTACTCTCTGAGCATGGAATTAGCTGAGGCACCTTTGCACAGGTAGTTTTGAACATTTTCTTCGTTATTGCACCCACAACTGATGGGTGAAAAAACATCAGTTGAGAAGCCTGCAAGGATAAGTGTATACAAAAATCTCTTTGATTTCAGAATTTAAGAAACAAAACCAAGAAAAAGTGAAAAGTCCAGTTGGCTTCTCCCACTTGAGATAAAGTTTTATTGTACAGGTTTTGAATAGTCCTAAACAGATTGAGGTATGATTTATCTTCTTTGAGAAAGCAAATATTTTTAATTTGTCAATGCAAAGATTGTTGTCATTGTTGTTTAAAAGGAGCTCCCACTACCCTGAAGTTTGGTCCATATATATTGATAGCAACTGTTTGTGCAGCACAGAAGCTCAGCAGAGAAGTTCAGCTGCTGCATTTCTGAGGTGCTGGCACCACCTCCACGAGAAATAGAGCCAGGACCATTCTAAAAGACTTCAGCAACCAGTTTTGGAAAATAATTTAATAGCATGAAGTCTGATGGGAAGAAAAGAGGTAGAGCTGTTATAAGGAAACAACTTCCCATCTTTCTGGACTAGTTTCAGATATTGCCTGTGAGTGAGCACAATGCTCGTGCAGTGATGGAAGGGCAGTGCATTCAGTGACAAGTAGCACAGCCAAATGGTGCCTCTGTTCCCCTTGCCTCACCCCCGGTGACTGGCGTTGCCTCCAGCCAGAGTGCCTCCAGCTCCCCTGGTGAGCCCAATGCCCTTCCTTCAGGCATGTGCACACTTACTTCCAAGCAGGCTTCTGCCCACATTCCAAAATCCTACCTGGATCCCATGACAGCCTCACTAATGTGCCTGGGAAAGAAACAAATACCTTCCTGTACTGGGTGTGGACCAGCTCACTCACATTTGTCTCATTTATCCCAGAGAAGTGGAGATATTGCCTCACAGATGAAATCAGCCCAGGTCTCCACCTCTTTTTCCAGTAAACGGCGAACCCTTTCTCTCTAGACAAAACAGAAGGAGTGGGCTTACGGAGACCACAGCATCCTTTGCCACTGCAGGCTTGCCCAAGCTAAAGAAGAGAGTCTATGTGTTACTCCGAAAGGAATTTCTCTGCTTCCTGCTGCTTGCCATTCCTGGCCGCTGCAGCCTGCGGTACATCAATGTGTGTGCTCAGCAGGGGAAAAATGCTGCTGACTGAGGTGGTGGTTGGGAGATGAAAAAGGCTGATCCACACAGTGGTTTCTTCTGTCTTCCTCTGAATGCGTTCACTTCAGTGGCTCCTTTCTCGTTACAGCTGGGAAAGATGTAAACAGAAGCCAGGCCCAGCTGAAAATAACTCTACCTATGTCCTGTGTGGAGCCTGCTCCACTCCCCTACCATTTTTGACTCCTAATGGCAAACTCAGTTGTCCCTTGACACTGAGGTCACAGCCAAAGTTTGTGTATAGGATGGTTGCACAGGACATACACAGAATACATTTCTTCCACTTCATTGAAAACTCTAATGGCTTTAGCAAACAGGTGGAGCAGGATCACATCTTATCACATGGAATAAGCCACAAGGGGGAGACAAATACCCTCGTGGTGCCATTGTGGGCTCATGCCCTTAAAGCCTAGGTAGGAAAAGGTTTTCTTAGCTCCTAAGAGGTTTCAAGATTTCAGATGGTTTTCCCTAACCCAAAGTCTCAAAAAGCCTCATAAATGAAATAAAATGCATGTCAGAAAAACTTCCCTTTTACAGTTTGGAAGCTTTTCATTTCCTTTTTAGATTTTAAAAAAAAAAAGTTTACTAGTGCTCATTCGCAGAATCATTGGAACATGAAACTTTCAGCTTTGAAAATATGAACTTTGCAGTTTGGAATCTTCTTTTCTCCCCCAAGCAATGGCTGAATTTAGAGAGATGGTGAAATGGAGCCCTTCCTACAGTATTTGGCTCCTACCAAAAACATGTAATTTGAAAGTTCCTAAGAAATCTCAAGAGACACAAAACTAATTTAATCATAGGATACAATGGCTTCCTTCCATGTCCTCAGTGTCTCTGACATAAGGCAAAAATTAGTCTGGAAAAACATACAAGATTTTTATCTAGAGAAATAAACTTGAGATTGTGAAGCACAAGAACAAGGATATAGGAAGAACAAGGTTCATTTGTAGTGCCCACCTGCTGTAGGTGCCTCTGAAAGATGCCACAACAACTTCAGGGTTCAGAAGGGCTACTGCCACTGTTCAGCCCCATGTGCAGCCCATGAAGAAGGTAGGTCCATGGAATAGGGCTTTTGAAACACTTATTCCCCACATTTATGTCCCAGAGAGCTGAAGTGACCACAAAAAGTAGGGGATGTGTATCTCACTGCCAGGCCACATTAGTGAAGTATTTGAATTCCTGCATGAGCCTAAGGGCTTAAAATGCTTAAACTAAGATCTGGCTGTAAAATAGGACAAACTGGGCCCATAGCATAAACATTTCTCATGTGAGGTAATACCTGACTTTCCAGGTCAGTGGACAAAAGAAATGTGGAGTAAATATCCGTAGCTGTAGGTGAAAAATGCACCCACTATGAATTTGCCCTGAAAAAGGTAGTCAGTGGAAATTATCATATGGGAATGGTATGACATATGGCTGCATGTGATAGACCATTTGTCTGTTCAACTGAAATAAAATACTGATGTGAAAGCATACAAAGATAGGGCATAATGTGAGATAAAAACTACTCTCCTGCTCAACCCTGTGAGACAGAGTAAGGCTACATTAACAGTATCAAACCACACAGCGCCAGGTCCATTCTCTGCTAACTCTGTCATGGTCCAACCCCAGCCATGCTATCAAACTCTCTGAGCCTCCAAAGTGTCCTATGGGGTATGGCAGCAGACTTATGCTGGTTTCCTTGTTGTACTTGGAAATTGTTTGGAGGTAATGCTGTTTGGCTTGAGCCAGAAAATGCCAGAGATCAGCCTAACAATTTACCAGTACAGGCAACTCAGGGCCTTGTCCTCCTTGCTCTGTCATTGCTTTATTTACTCATATAGATGTAGCTAGAGATGCCAGTGGCAGGGTGACATTTCCCATGTTTCTTCTTTATGTTCAAAGTCCCTTGTGCTCTGGAGCATTAATCAAGATTACTGCTGTACTTTTTAAAAAGTATAAAAAGTAAACAGGGATTTTTTTAAAAAAAGTCCAACTGTGACTGCCTGGTTCTCTGTGCTGTGATTTCTATAGCTCTGAGTGCTGAAGAATGGCAAGAAGGAGTTGGTGATCCATTGCCCAACAGCTTTCAGGAGCCTAGAGGATATTTCAAGTGTTCCAGTGGACCATGGTATGCCGTTCCCTGTACCAGGCAGCATCTATGGCTTACTGCTTGCGGCCGTCTTCCCCTCAGCGTCTCACACAGCAATGTCAGCCAAGGCCTCTCAGGGTCATTGGCAGAGTTACAACAGTATGAGGCTTACAATAAAACATCAGAGCCATTTCTGTGTCAGGCAGAGCATTTCTCGCTGAATGTACTAATAAGCCCAGGGCCCGCTTCTCATTTCACGCTGGCATAAAGGCATCACTCTCAAATGTGCTACGGGAGGTTGTGAAATCACAACCAAGCCCTTGGAGTTGTGTGAGATTCTCTTGGGCTTTATCATCAGGGTGTGTGGCTTCACTTTGTATAAAAGCTGGAGTGAGAACCATGTTCACTTTACCCTTTGGAGACAGAAAAGCAGCTGCAGCTGATGGCCTGGTGTGGTTAGAGACCGGCAGTGACAGTCGAATGATCGGCTTCAATGAGACCTAATTACTCCTGCAGTGCCTGTTGCTGAAGGTTGTTTTCCACTGTGAAATTCAGGGAAGTTTTTTTTCTGTCCAAAGAAACCCCATGCTGCTCATTTTGAAATCAATGATAAATCAGTTTGACCAAAAAAGGGGTCAAGTCTTCCGAGTGAAGAGAGAGCGCTGTTGGCCAGTGTCTTGTGAACCTTAGGGGTCCTTGGAAGAGAAATGGCTTTGAAGACACCAGCATAACTTCATAGAGTATTTGTTTTCCCCTCTGCCTCCTTCCTCGATCTTCTACCACAACTTAGGTGCTAGACCTAAGTTTACCCAAAGGTAACCCATCAAAAAAAAGTTCCTAGAGTTCACCACCCTGTCAACAACTGGTATTCAACATCTCTCCCTCCACAACATGTTTACACGGGGAACAGAATTTTCTTATTAGAGAAAAACACAGCAAAAGGTACCAAATTCAAGTCAGAGGGGAAAGGAAACTGAGGAGTTTCTTCTTAGTTTCCACTGCATCCCACAAAAAATATTTAAACAGTTTTTTATCATCAGGAGTTGGGGGAATGTGTCCATTCTCCTAGCATGCAAAGACAAGAGGCTTCCCTAAAGGCAACACTGCAAAATACTGGCTAAGCAAACACCACGCATTAAGGAATTCAACTTTTCTATGTACTCATACCAATCTTGAAAATGTTGCCTGTATTTTAAGATGTGGTAATGGGGACTTATTGGCCAGGACTGGTAGATAAGTGTGTGAATATAAGCACGCACACGCGCATACACACACACATACTATATTATTTTTTTGCTGAGCATCTGCTTGTCTGGATATGTTCATATAATTCTCACACCTGAAGCTCCAAGGGAATGAGAATAATATCAAATTCTCACACTCTTACATTCCAAATGCTGAGGAAGACGACTGGGGACCCTAGAGCATCCTGTCTGAAATAAAGGAGAAGAAACATTAGAGGTGGAATTAATGATAAAAAGCTTCATTTCATGCTTAACCCTTTCCACTTGCTTCTGTGACAAGTTCTAACCGCAGCAAGTGTTTGGAGCCCTGAAACATTGGTTTGTGGTTTGTTTACTCTAGGATGTGGGGATTAAGTCATGTTGCTGTTGGGGTTTTTTTAGTTTGGTTTTTTTTTTGTGTGTGTGTGTGTGTTGTGCTTTATAAAAGCAGTGATAGAATCAAAAGATAATTGTTTTACCACCCTGAAGGATCTTCATGCCCTAAGGCACTGCTGACTTCAGTTAGTAGCACAAATTAATTTATGCTATATCTCCATCTAGTTACTTACTATATTAATTCCTATCTGAAGCTGGAGGTCTCAGCTCCAGTGCTAAATGAAATGAAAAGTCCATCCATCATCTTAAATTTAACCCTTTGCTTTGCACTCATTCCTTGTCCTCCCATTGCTCTCAGAGATATCCAGACCTGCAGCAGTTAGGTCCTCTTCAAATTATTGAGTGGTTTTGCTCCCCAAAATGTTGTAATCAGCAGTCTTATTCTTGCCTCTTCCTTATGCCACCTCCAAAACTTGCGTGCTTGCTAAGACTTTGGTCTCTGTCCTCACAGTGCTTTACATCAAGTGTGTTAGTTTACTCCCATTTGATTTTACAGGCCTCCCTTGCAGACTACTAAGACTACCATGAATTAAATCATGCACCTCATCCCCAGCACTGATTTCGTCACCCCAGCTCAGTAAAGCTCTGTAAAATTTAACCCTGAAATGATATGCTGTCTCCTCTTTTGCTAGAAGGAGCGCTGTTGTATTAGTGCTGTCATTCCATCTGTCAGTCACCGTACTGCTTCAGGCCCTACCTTGTACAACGCTGTCTTGATCCAGCTGTTATTGAACTCCTCCTGGCACAAGTATCTCATCCCTTTTCTCATCATAACCCCTATCTCCTCCTTTCTCCGGAGACCCTTGAGGATACCCACTCCTCCTTAGGATTTACTTCAGCTGGCTTGGAAGCATAGGCCCTCTTTCCCCAGCTAATGATTTTTTTCTTCATTGTGCTATAATTATAATACAATAATGAATACACACGTGTGTGTTTTAAAGGAATCCATATCACGTGTCTTTAACAGAGCACAGATGTTAATGCTGGCAACTCTCATTGTTCAACATATTCTCCCATTGTTGTTTGTTGTTTCTTACACTATTTCTGATCTGGTAAACATCAGAGAGGAAGGACTTGTCTGTCATAGTCCTTGGCCACCGCAAACCTCCATGGGGCCACGGTATTAATCCACTGAGCGAACTATTCTGCATGCAGTTGGTGATTACATCAACTTGTGAGAGAGTAAGTGAACAATAAGGAGCACTACTGCTTCTCGTCTGTATTTCACTATACAGCCCTGACTTGGCCATGCCTGGCAAGGCTGGCATGCAACCAGTGCTGATCTTCAGCTCAGATTTTCAGTAAGATAGTTCCATAAACACCATGACATCGTGTCATGACATCATTACTTTCCTCTAGGTTTGAATCAGCTTGCTTGCTTTTACAGGAAATCATATATATTCACTGCCCCTCCAACTTAATTACACGGGGGAAGTGCCACACACATTACTTTCAACATTTAGCTCTGAAGTGCATGAACAACACTCCCATAATCCATTAGGTACCCACCCAGAACAAACTTTGTCATCATACAAGCAAAGGCAGCTAAATAAACAGAAAGGTCAGCTTTAGAGTAGAAAAGCTTGAAAAATTCACAGTATTACTTCTTGGAGAAGGGCAAAGCAAAAATTACGGTACCTTGTTCTATGGGGCCTTCTGGTCTGATTGAAAACTATGGTAATACAATACTGGTGCGAAGAGACCAAAGATATAATGTCTCCATATCCTGCCTCCCCAGATCCTTCCTAATATTATCCATGATGTCATTACACCCTGGACTATTCATTTTAACATTGACTGGAAAGGCTTTGCAGGAGAAAGAATACTACTGGAAACTGGAGGTGTATCATATGAGATGGATAATATGAACTAATGGACAAAACTAAACATGACAGAAGGAAATCAAAAGAGACGTTCTGCATTGTTTGTGTACACAAAATCACAGACCTGAGATCAGCATCCTTCCTGAGGGCCTCAGTGAAACAAAAGAGTAGAAAGTATTTATGGGATAGATCAGGTTTTATCTGATTTCCTCCCTTTGGATCAATTTACATCCAACTCTGTTCTACTACTCCATCAGCAGTAAATACAGAAAATATTCATATATTTACAAGAAGTATTGAAAATCTCATTATTTGTTGGGCAGAGGGTAAAGGGGGAAAGTGTCATAATTTACAGCCATGTGTTTTCAAATAGAGGCTAATGTATGCATACCAGCACTCACTTTTACACACCAGTGCCAAAATACTGATTAACTGCAAAGTGATCTTTGCAGTGACACTACACACAGAGGAGAGCCCTTAAAATGAGGACCTAAAATGGTATACTTTGGGCCACCGGTGTTGTAAATTGAAAATAACTTCATGACTCTTGCTTCACTCCTACCAAAGATGGCCTTGCAGAGTTCCTAATTCAAGATTGAAACTCCTGCTCTACTCTAAACAAGCATCTTCCTACACTAAGTTCTAGACACATATGCAAACCTTGCCATCTCAAGGCTTTTGTGCGACAACATCTGGGAATACATTTATAGGATTTTAATTCAAAGGGTTGGATTATGCATATGAACTAACAACCAGCATCTGATCACTGACTGAGCTAGCTGCGGTGCTACAGTCCCATCCCAAAACCCGCAGACATCATCTATACCAGCCCTGTCAACAGTTCATGCACATTTTAAAAGCATCAAAGTGGTTTTCCCCATATTTCCAAGAAAAAAGAGCCCTTACAATGCATAAGCTAACACATAGAAGACACAGACATTATTTCTTTGCATGATTTCAGTAAAAACATGCTTTTCTTATTAAACTCTGGTGCTATTCTTTGATTATAAGCATGTTCTTTCCCAGGAAATCTATGACGAAGTATGTGTAAATACTCATCTCAGGGGTCTGCCCTTGTGGTGGCTGTGGTCACTCCTAGAGCTTCTCACCGCATATGTGTGTGAATTGCCTCATAGTGGCATGTATAATACATTCTCCCTTCTTCCTGCTTTCCTATCCATCTGGGTGCTTGCCAAGTATGCTGCCTGGCCACCTTATTAACAACAGAAATGGGACTCGGGTCCCAACAAGGCTCTGGTGGAAGCTGGCAATATATCCTTTGACTGCAGTGGAGTTCAGCCCGCTTCCACCACTTTATCAGGGCTTCTTATCTTCATTATTGGGTTGCTGGGGACTCTGGTTGCTTTAGTCCTGTGGACTATTGAGAGCTTTTGATTCTACCTAACTGCAGCATGGACTAAGGGCACTCTGTTGTAACTAGATAAACCTGTCATAAAATGCAGCTGAGTGTATGTGCTGCTCTCTCTCATTGGTTCCTTCATAAGGCAGGTTCACGTAGGTGGAAATTCAGTGGGGTTTCAGTGGCCGAAGCAGGCTCCTGGCAAACTGCACATTCAGAGTCTGGATCCATGTTTCGCCCCAAGCCCCTGGCACTATGGCCAACCCAAGAGGCTTGTGACTCCAATGCGTCCTGTCACCAGCTGGTCACCCCTCCTCAGGATGAGACCAGGCCTTACCAAGAAAGCTGAGCTCATGTTTCCAAGAAAGGGAGAGATTTGAGCAGAGCGTTGTCGTTCCGGTGGTGTCTTCCAGGCCAGCAGTAAACTTGGGTTGTTTATTGGATCCCAAACTTTCTTTGCATGTACACAGGAAAACAGATGCTTCCCACTCCCGGGCCCCGTGCTCGAGCCAGGCTCCCTCAGCAAAACCCACAGGTAGGGTACACAAACAGAGCAGCAGAGGCATCGCTTCCTGCCTCTGGCTGCTTTGAGCCCGTGATACAACATTATCTATCCCGCACACTTATTTGGCCTCCTTGCCAGGGCATCACGCCGGCTCACAGCATGCAGCTTGCTTTTCCTGTGCAGCAGCTGCTGCCTCGGCTCACAAACAGGGAACAGAGGCCGGGGTTTGCAAGAGCCTTTGGTCAAATAGTGTGCATGGGGCATGGATGGCAGAGCCTGGGCAGGTGGGTGTCCTATCTACCAGGTTAGCTTTCATCTTCCAGAATTAAAGGCCTGGCAGGGTCCGTCCGTAGCCCTTTCTTCAGTAAGCCTCAGGTGCAGTCCTCCATTTGATCCATTTATGCCAGCAGCAAATTAAGTTTCAAGCTCTTACAATGAATTAGAGAGGCGAAGAGGAAATAGAGCACAAACTCATGTGCCTGGCCATATGCTTTACGATGGGTCTTCAGGATGGCCACCTATCACAGTCTCTTGCCTCTTCTTCTGAAAAAGCGGATGCTGGTCCCTGGCTGTGCCAGGACTGATTTATCGCATCTGTGTGCCCTTCTGTGGTCCGAAAAGGATCCTTCAGCTTTCTGTCTGAAGAAGGTCCTCACAAGAGACACAAGTCATCGGAGAACATGTTGCACTCACTGTTCCCCTCTCCTGTGACATTTCTTTACATAAGCAGCTGAATAGCAAAACATATCAGTGTTCGTTACTAATTTAGTTATTTATAGCGAACTGCCACAGATGGAGACTGCAGCACCATTCTATCTTTAGGGTGTAACGCCTGCCTGTCCATACAGACAATTGGTAATTAACACAAGAACAATTTGTTTATCTATTCTCAAACTTAAATAAATAGGAGAGCCATTTATCTGTCAAAATTCATCTCCTTCCCATTGCCAGATCTCCAGGTTAACTGCTTCATGAATAGAACTCATCACTTCAGGCATTTAGGTAAAGACAAAAGGTATTTTAAAAGAATTACCATTAAAGAAAATGAAATATGCAATAAAAAATAACAGGTTATCTACTAAAGGGATAGCATTTAGATCATAAGAATCAGGAGCACAGGACAAGATGACCATCGCAGGGACGTCAAGCAGAGGTGTAGAAATGGACTAACTGGTAGCAGGAGAGGTGTGGTGTATACATCCTCATTACTCCTGGGCTGTGCACTTCCTACCAGTTCCAGCCACTCAGCTCTCAGCTGATTGCTCCAAGTGAATCCTCGCACAAGCATGAAACTGGGGAATAGAAGGCAGAGAGGATACTTGCAGTTCTCCAAGTAAAATCCTACATGTTTGCTAAAATACCCCTGCATGGCTTGGATGGCAGGACCCTGCGCAATGTAAACGCCATGCAAGCCGGGGAGAAGGCATTACATAATTTTTTCTATTTTTATTGCTGATTCCAACCCTTCTTTGTTTTATTTTATTCCCTATACCCACTGCTGAAGCTAGAGAGGAGAGGAAGAGGCTTTATGAATAGATGGACTTTGTGAGTTGTACCCAAGAGCTGGCCCCAGTTCCCTTCCTCCCTTGCCCCCATCACTGCTGACGGGAGGGGAATGGGAGCTGCTCATGCTCACTTTAAAGGCTGAAGTTTTCTGTGCAGAAAAAAAAACCAAACAACCCTTGTTTTTCTCACAATTCAGATGTTTTCAGCATCTGAAAGTGTTTACTTACTCAAGCTTGCAGGCACGGCTTTCTTTTTATGTGTGTGTGAGTGTACACTCATCCATACATACAGGGTGGGAAAAACAATGGGAAAAATAAGACGGCTTTAGAGGTTACTGCTATCAGGCAGCAAAAATGAGTGAGATCTAAGGCATTCTGCCTGGCCTGCGTTTCTGAGCTATTTGCTTATTGTACTACCACCTGAACAATCTTTATTTGACATTTTTATCTTCCTATCAGCATCCGGGAAGGGGATAAAAGCCACTAAATAAAAGTAAACTATTTCAAATACAATGGCTGGAAAGAAATAACTAATAAAGAGCTCCTTCTTATGTCTTTCAGCACACAACTCCGAACTTCCCTGTAGTGGTCAAGCTGGGACATGCTCATGCTGGAATGGGGAAGGTAAGTAAACCAAAAAATACGTGTAGCTCAGGAAACAGATATATATGTGCCACAGCATTCCTGTGATTGTGCTCAGTGTGTGGACAGCCGACGAAGGGGTTAAAGCTCCCCACAGCCTATCTGTGTTGCACTGGCTGTTCCTGTGGGAGAAAAGGCCTTTTTTGACTGTCACGCACTTGGAGACAGGCAGTGGTATTGGGTTGGAGGCTGCCTGGGATGCAGGAAGGGGGGTTGCGAAGAGTGGGGGAAAAGCCGGCTGGGCTGAAGTCATTAGGCTCGTCTTTTATATATTTTCTACTCTCCTGAAAGTGGTAATGTTGTTTATTCAAGCACCTGTAATGTGCAGCTACACCCCGTAGCTCTCACAATGAGGAGCAGCGGCACTGGTCTTTTTGAGTGCATTATGATGACCTTATTCAATACAACGGCAGCCCTTCAGTTATTTTTTTTCCTCCTTGCAAGGAAGAACAAGACCTTACAAAGCAGAGTGGCTGGTTGCCTGCCAAGGAATCCTGAAAAACAGTTCACTCCCCAGAAGGACCTGTTTGTTTTTCCCAGGCTCTCTGGGGGCTTTATTCCCCAAGTGAATTAGCAGCCCCTGTTTCTTGGGGTGGCTGGGCTCCCCTTTCATTGAGGCATCGCCAGCAAATTCCTGCTGCACTTTAGCCTCCCCTATCTTGCATATACCTTTTAAAAATCATCCCTTATCTGTCTAAAACTTGATTTGTTCAGAAGTAGGATATTCTGATGTATCATCTCTGCATCTAAATGGGTGGTACATGAACTTCGTAATTGACACCCTTGTCACGGTACTTCCCTAGAGCAGACAGACCATCTCCCAGCCTCACATTTTGCCTGAAAATTATATATAGGTACGCCAAACTTAAACATGGTACATCTTGTTTGTTTGGGCTCTGGAAACAGAAGCCCTTTCTGGCTTCCTGGATTGCACATGGAAGCTCTCATAACCGTTCTTGCAACGTTCCTCTGTCTGGATGGTAGCTGCTGGAGAGGAAGTGGGTTCAGATCCCTGGCCAGTGGTGGAGTTGGCTTTCAGCATCAAAGAACAAACATTTAAATAAGCAGGAAATGTTTGTTAAAATATTGGTGCTACGTATGTTAAACAGGCAGAGGTGTCATTGAATTAGAGTACATGCAGACAAGCCTAGAGTTGCTTGTAGAGCGAGCCACTGAACATGTCCCTAGGAAGGATTTCATTAGCAAAATTCAACCAGGACAAACCAGGAGGAAGAAACCTCTCCCTGAGGAAAGGTTTCAAGTTCCTTGAGACCCTGCAATCCTGGATCTCTCTGACTGCTCTGTAATTTCACTGGTAATGTAGGGAGGGCTTCTTTTGTCTCTCATGTGCACAAAGGCTACAGAAATGACAGCAGAATTAGAGAAAAGTACCCCAATCTTAAGTATTTCCAGACAAAACTCTCAGCAGAGTATTTAACTATTGTCTTCTGTACCAAACACCAGATCTTCTTCCACCTCTTACGTTCCCTCCCATTTTATTCTTTAATGATGTTGATTTTTGCTGTCACAAGTTACAGGGGAAGAAAATTTCTATTCAAACTCCAGGCACAATTGTACACAGTGGTACAAGGCGGGTACGTAGGAAGTCGTTCCAGATGAAGATAGGCCAACAGCCAGCATCTTAGAAGAAAGAATTGGCCCGAGGCCAAGTTTACTTAAGTCCATTATGAAATTAGGGACTACTAGCAAAGACTGGATGTGTATTTGGGCACAGAGTTTCAACACTGCTCTATTCTGTAGATGGGGAAGGTAGAGGAAGGAAGGTTTGTTGACCTTATGGTTTTAGTTTGGGCCCTTCTCCAGCCACAAGCAATCTGAAGGAAAGTTGAAACTGATTAAATTAGTCTTCTTGAAGTTGCACTGCACTTCATTACACAGAGCAAAAAAAAGAGAGAAAGTGAAAATAAAAATAAAGAACTAGTCAGTTGGTTTAAAAGACAAGTAACAGGAATTTGTTTCATGTTGTTTTTAAGACAATATGGTTCAAGCCCAAGTGGGACTGACAGAAACCCCAGAAAATGTCAGGAGAAATACAGATAAGCAGAACTATGGGTGTACTAGAAAAGTAACACCTATAGGTTAAAAAAAAAAAAAATCAAACCTCCAATTAAGTAATTCAGAAAAGGAAAGTTTCCAGGAGACATAATGGTGGTTTTAACCATCATAATATAAAAGCAATAACCAGTGATGACATGGAGATTACAGAGAGCTAAAGAATTTCTTTGCATCAGTTTTCAGAAGTAGAGATGATAGCAGGAAATAGCAAGTCTTTAGCTGTAAAATATACATAATATGAAAAGAGAGAGGTTTGCTTTTGGTTTAGATTAGCGTAAGTACATAAATGTTAATAAAGTACCTGCATCAGGTTATGTTTTGTATAAAAGCAGTAACTGAAGAAACAAAGGATAAAATAACCAACCTATTGGCCAAAGTACACATGTCAGTATTAAAAATAGTACTTACTGCAACAAACGATGCCAAGCTAGTGAGCCATGTGTACCTGTAATGGGTGCTTCAAAGGATGTGAGCATTCAGATTACAATCTCCTTACCAACAGAAATTGTCAAGGAAGTACTTCCATTTTTCTTGTTATTAATGATAAAATCACATGTAATGGGAGGCACCAAGACTTAGAAGAATGAGCAAAGATGGGAAGTCCAGACACTGTTATTCTTTATTTGTACTGAGGCAGTGGCCAGGAGCCAGAAAAACTCTGGATACAGAAAAAGCCTCTTCCCCACAGAGTTCCACCATTGACTTCCAGGGAGACTTGTGCCATTTCACAGTTCTTCAGTTTCTCTGTGTTACAGACCAGAGGAATTATAATGATTACCTGATAGTTATTGCTAATTCATTTTCATAAGGCACTGTAAGAAGTGCTGAGTGTTTATTATTTTGCAATAATGGCTAGAAAGAGCATAATTATAATAGTCAGACTTTCATTTTCACATACCCTTTGTTTTCACAATATTTTTACAAAATTCACTCAGCACATTTTTCAGTTAGAGGGTTGAACAGAGAATCCTCAAAGCTAAAATGAAAAATAACCATGTTAGGACTTGTAAGACACAGGCTCTATTGACTGTCTTTAGCTTGGAAGAGGAACTTAGTATTCAAGGTCAGAACCAAAAAGGGGTGGCAGTATACTATTAGTGATAGAAATGTTCTTGCCAAGTGCATGTAAGGTGCACATGGGGATGAAGAAAAAAAGAATTGCAATAAAAGGCATATTTTGAAATTTCCATTGAGAAATCCAGAAACAACAGCCTCTCTGTTGACTTGAACGGAGACACCAGGAATAGCCTTCACCCAGAGAGACAAAGGGGCCCCAGACAATCTTCGCATCTAAAAACAGGACATATCCTTCTCAGCCCCTCCCATGACCTTCATTATCCTCCTTACAAAGTTTGAAATCACTTCATATTTCACTGACACTGGATGATCGTAACAAGTGCTCTGTGTGCTGCTGGTCTGATATGGTATTGTTACAAATACAATAGCTGTAGAAATGCTGCTTAGACAATGGTTTACAATGGAGTCAGCAGAGAAGGACCTTTCTCATGTTGTATTTAAGTTGCCCAGGCTTATGGGGTCAACAATACTCAAGGAGCCTTACAGGGGAACCATGGGTGGACACTGAGATGAGATGTCCTTCCCTGTGCAGAATTGAACTATTGTTCGCCCAGCAGTTCCTAAAGGTCAAGGCATTTTTAAGCATTGCACATTTAAGTTTGAGCCTAACTACCCCAGAAGTGATTGGGAGTCTCTGTTGCGTAGGGTGAGCACTACAGTGAGAAAGGAGTAACACTTCTTCCTGACTCCAGATCTCATAATGCCAGAGCCCCTGGAAAGAATAAAGCTCTGAGTGTGCTAATATCTGCCATTTGTGTGCTAACATGACCCTAAACTGCCCTAGGAACAGAGCCCAGCACTGCAAATTCTCTCAAAGAGCCTCTTCACCTCTTCCTGATCAGATCACAAGAAGGAAACAACTGCCAGATCTGTGAAGAGCGGAAAACCAGTATCTGTTCATGTGGCTTTATATATATTTATATGAATTTAATAAATGTATATATATTTCGCTACTTTTACTTTATTTTTAGACCTCTCTTACTAGGCGAGTTTAAGAGTCGCCTCCTGTCCCCTTCTGCCCCATAATTATGAAAACACCTCCCCAGTACAAATCCTGGCTCAGATGAATTTATTACATTGTAGAAGAAAAACTTGTTGTTCGTAATAATGTGGTCAGAGTTATTTTCGCTCTTACTGGATGGGAAAGACTTCTTTACTTTTTTTTTCCCCTGGTATAAATATAGCACAAGCTAAACAGAGCCACTCTATAATGTAAAAATACTGCAGGCTTTTTATCAGGAAGGACAGCTCGTCACCTTGTCTCTCTTGGGACTGGAAATAGAATGTTCCAAAAGTGAGAGCTTTGAAAATCCAGTGTGCTAAAGAGGAAAGGAAGGGGAAAGGGCTGCCTCGGTTTGTCAAGGAACAAATATTTTCTTTTACAGAGGACAAATAATGACTTGACATGTAACATTCACAACAGAGCAGCCCAATCACTGCGTTCCCACTGACTCATGAGTGAGGAGGTACCACCCGTCTTGAAAATAGCAAAAGCATCCTCATTTCTTGCAGATCAGTCTGGAACCTTTTGCTGGACACAGAAAACAGTGAATGACCCAGGCTACCGGGGACTAAAGCTGCCAAAACCTGGGGCTGAGAGAAGCTCTCCATTAGGAAGTTGGTAGGGATTATAAGGTTTAATGCATTAAAGGCAGCATAACATGTGGAGAACTTCAGTGTGAGGATAATAAGGAAATGCAGACATTGTTTTGTCTTTATTATTTTGAGGTGAGTCCAAGTTAGGCCCAACTGAATGTGTGTCAGTTGGATCAGGTATTTTCTGAGATGGGGAGTATAATTTGGAGTAGAGGGAAGGAGAGACTCAGGAAACTCTCCGTACAGAGCCATTCCTGAAGAACTGCTGTCTCAAAATGGCGAAGTCACTACAGAAAGGCTAAGTGCAGGTCAAGATGGATGAAAAATCACAAATTCCGTGAGGCCATGCCAGTTCCTCTGGAGGAAAAGACTCAGACATTTTCACAAGCCTACCAAGGCTCGGTTAAACACCACGTTGCCAAACCAGGCCCTGGCTCAGCCTTGGACACTTACCTCCCAGCTGAACCTGCCTCTAACCCCAGTTTGGACACAGAAACCGCTTCTGCAAATCATCTCTAAAGTGGTGTGGGTTTAACCTGTGAGGCAGATTTAGCTCTGGATGACACTCAGAGAGGCAAGGCTAGGGCAGCCCTAGCAGACTACTATAATTATGCCACTTTGGCAGACTATTTTTTCATGTGGCCACGTAACTAAGGAAAGCAAAATGGGACTGTGAGGCAATACCTTGCAGTGCTTAGGCTAAAGATGAGAAAGGAGTGCTGTAGTCCTGGGACCTTGGTGTCCAGGAACATCTGGGATATACGTGAGGCAGTAGATTTGGGAACTATGAGACAGAGAAAGCAGAAGTTTCTGCCCAGGTCCTTCACTGCAGGAAGCTGTGCTCACACACATCTCAGGGGTGGTTCAGGCTGCCTGGGAAATATTCACAGTGGGTTTTTAACAATGCCAGGACCCACTCTCCAAAATCCTGTCTTGCAGGAAGGCCTCAAAAGCACATCCAGAGCAGGGATGAGACAGAAATGTTTGTTCATAATCTCTCCAGCCAAGGGCAGGAAGACCAGTACCTCTTGGGCAGGCTGAGGATGGAAACGAGCACCAGCTGCAGGTCACGAAGCTTCATCCTCTGAGATGCCACCACTGGGCAAATGGACAGTCACATCTGTGTGAGCATGTCCCCAGGGGTCCAGCCAGACTCCCCTCTCCACTGCAGCGACAGGGAGTGTGCTAAGGCACGGCCAGTGCCTGAGTTACAGAATAGAGCCAGAAGGAAAGCAGGGACTCTCCTGGGGAGCTTTCTTCCTCAGAAAGGGCATTTGTCAACGCACTGGCCCAAACTTTTCACAACAGGTCACTAAAATGCTACAGCAAACAGCAGCTGATGGCTCCAGAATGAGTCTATTGCTGCTCAAACAACCAGCACAGCTAAGCAAACAGGCCACCAGGGCAGGGGCTGTGTTTGCACTCGCTGTTTGCACTCCTCTGTGCAGCTAATGGGATATTGCATTTATCCTAAGAAGGGTGCAAAAGAGAGGGAGAGAGAAAGAGAGAAATGGCTTCCTGTTGATCTCTTTCCAACTTCTTTTCTCAGTTTTATGCATTGGCCAACCTGCCATTTTAGAAGACAGATGTATCCCTTATTAGGTAAATTGGTAACTATTTGCGCTAGAATTATTTTTAATAGTCCCTTCTTAAATAATGCCCTCTGGCGTCACACTATATCCACCCTGGCTTTGGTTATCTCCAGGGTTTTTTCTCCTGTTAGGAGAATGGATATTTTATTGACATGTAAAAGGGTTACAAGGCAGGAGGAAATGAATTATACAAAATTTAAAAGTAGAAAGCTAATAAAATGGTGGACTTGATAGATAAGCCAGGAAAATAAATCTAATTTGACTGTAACTCGAGTGCTTCCTGTTTATGAAGTCATAACCATATGCTGGACTAAACCAGCGTTAACCCAGGACACGGCTGTTATTTTGTCAAATTTGGCCAGCTCTAACAATTAACAAATGGTGGCTCAGATTTCAGTATTGGTGTGGTGATTATTTTGATGCCTGGTGGGAAAAAGAGCCATGATCTCCTAAAAGGGGACCTCTGTGAAGTGCTTTCTCTGAAAAGTCCATGGAAAGGAGTCTGGCACAAGCCAGGGAGGATGGCAGAGCTGTTTCCAGAGGACTGTGTGGTGGTGTAGCACTGTGAGAGTCATCATGTGAGAGGGACCATCACTGTCCTTGGTGAGTCCCCCCACTCTTTAACTATTTACCCAGCCAAAAATCCTCAGGCTCATTGGAAAAAACACCTCCTGCTTTCCTTTTCTCCCCACAGGGAGGGGGTGATGTAGAGGAGGAAGAAATGGTCCCTTCCTTTCCATAGCATACTGAAGTTTTGAGGAAAAATGCCATTTAACAAGATAAGCATACACCTCTTTCCTAGCAATAACAATACAGTCTAATTCCAGTCTGGAGGGGGAAGCAGCATCCCTTCCTCTGCCTCTGGGACAAATGTTCCTGGGCTGGGAATGCAAATGTTTCAGCCAGGGCTCAAAGACATCTGTCACACAAGCACAGTGCTTTGTTTCAGATCTCACAGGAGTCCTTGTTCCAAGTAGGTCATTATATAATGGCTTTTGCCTTTTCCCATTGCCAAATGGGTCCAGGAGAATATGTCACAACACCGTGCGTCGCCTGCCCATGTAGTCCCTCCTGCGATCATCTCATTTGGGTGGGACTCCCTTGCTTGATGTCATTCAGCCCAGCGCAGCTCTTATCTGTGCAACAAAAACACTTGGCCCTGACACAGCCTGCATTGTTCCTCCTGGTATTCTGTAAGAATGTGATGCCCAGGCTGG
Organism: Tringa tobata; assembly: GCA_033628505.1. NCBI lineage: Eukaryota > Metazoa > Chordata > Aves > Charadriiformes > Scolopacidae > Tringa > Tringa tobata. Next base: position 6,199,513 of record JAHREE010000193.1, on the reverse strand, counting down.
GGGCTCCCGCCATGTGAGGTGCTCCCTTCTCCCACTCCCCCGCCGCCTCTGGGGCTTTCCTACCACCTCGAGCTTCCCTGCCATGCCAGGAGCACGCAGATCTGCTCAGACATAGAGGGGAACACCACAGCCCAGAGCAAGATTGCTCCTCCTGGATGACGTGCAATGCTTGCCTCTACATTTCCCCTTTGTGTTTGTTATTTCCTTTTTTTCTTTTCTACACTCCCACCCCACAGACTCTTGTCGTCTTCCTCTGCTCTTTTCTCAGTGGTCCTTGAACAGCGAGAGCAGAGTCTTCACCACAGTAAGGGGGTATTTGGCATTCAGCAAAAAGAGAAGCAAAGACCAAGTCTTTTTTCCTCTTATTCAGGCATCTAAAAATGGTCACAGGTCAAACTAGTTGCACTTTTCACCTTCCCACAGTCTGCCCAGTTCTCAAGAGCTTTTCTGGATCAGGATGTGGCTGCATCTTTGGCTTATAATATGGCTGGTGCTTACACAAAACCATCTAAACAGAGTAAAGCAGGTTAGCAACAAGCTTGTCCTCTGTTCTCTAGTGAAGATGGCTCCTGCCCTCTCATGGTTGAAGGCAGATATGTAAAACCACTTGTTTGTTCTTTGCAAAGAAACATCAAATACCATTGCATGTGTTTCCTTCAGCCGGCTCCACACAGTCTGGCATCACCCTCCTTTAACACACGCACTGACGCAACTGGGAAACTCTTCTAGGGCAGAGACCAACCGGTTGTCACGAGCGAGTAGACACTTAGCAAAGCAGGGTCGCAATTCCCAACTGTGGTCTTGAAGTGTTACCAAACTACAAAGTGTAGGTAATACGTAAAGAAAGTCATTCACTTTCTCACCCTTTTCATACAGTGTTGGTCTTTCTTCCACCAATTAACCCACCCTTCCTGTATCCGTCCGGCTCTAAGGAACAAGAGTTCCATGGATTTCTCTGATGCACCAATCAAGTTTTTGCTAATAGACTAAAGTCCAGGGTTGATAGCATGGATGAGGTGAAGTTGTCCACTATGTTCTCATTACCTGCTTGTTCAGTTTTCCTCTCCCAAATCAACAAGTTTTGTGGAGATTTCATCATATCATTAGAGCTTCTACTGGCTTGGTCCTTCTTTCTTCAATTTTTTCTTTTTTTTTTTTTTTTTTATGAGATACAGAGCATTTCTCATAACTGAATACAAATCTGTGAAAAGCCAGCTTCCCATACAAACTCCAGCTCATAGGCCACTGCCCTCTCATTTCCAAGTGCAACTCAAGTCTAACACCCAACCAGCTGTCCCACACATGTGCCCATGGCATTGCATTCACACAAATCTCCTCCAAAATCACAGGCTCTCCCAGGGACATGCTTTTGCTTCACAGTTTGCTTCCAGCCAGGAGACCTGCACTGCTCCTCAAAGAAAGTCTGGAGGGGGATAATGTGAAATGCCAGGGAATTGAATCCTAGAGGTGGCAGACAACCAGCTCTCTTGTTGATTTTCTGGCATTGGTTTTTATTTCCTGACCACCCAAAATACTGTTTTCATCCATCCCAACATGGGAAATAGCAGTTCCAATATTTGAATGAAGTAATGCCCCTTAAGACATCAAATGTTTTTCTGAAGCATCATAAAAGCAATGAGCATTAGTAAGAGCCATCTGGGCAAAGGTCTAGCTGACTCGCTGGTGCCAGGTTTACCAGGGCTTGTGCATGAGGAAGGAGAAAGGGGTTGATTTGCTCTCTGTTGGGTTGGTCAGGGGAACTCCAGTCTTTAAATCACACAATCCCTGTTCTGTCCTCAGCTCCGTCTGTGTGGGTTTTAACTGACATTGTGCTATTCAGGTACGGAGATGACTTTTGCTAACAGAGTATTCCTGTTCTTTTTGCTCTTGTCACTTTTTCACTGCATTTTGGCAATCAAGGTCAAAGTTGAGAACCAGCACGACTTCCGGGACATGGCCAGCATAGTAGCCATGGCAAAAACATATGCCACCACCGAGCCATTCATTGATTCCAAGTATGACATCCGAATCCAGAAAATCGGCAGCAACTACAAGGCTTACATGTGAGTGCACGGCTATACTGGAATGAGACGGGGGGAGCTGTGGAAGTGATTCAGTCGGTGTCTGCTCTGGGCAGGAGTAGGAAGCTGACTTAATTTCCTTGAAGAATAGCCCTGTTATTCTCCTCCCACCTCTGAACCCAGATCCCTCATCCACCGATCATCTTCTCCATTACTCAGTCAGCTCATTGTGTCTGCAAGGTAAATGTCTCTCTACCTGTTTCTGAGATTCAGTTAGTTCCTACTATAACAACTGTGCTCTGCCATCTCCTATCACCTCTCCCTCCTGTTGTCGAAGGGCTCATCTTTCCCAGCAAAATCCTTCAGCTCCCAGTACACTCCAGTGTGAACTGAACCCACTCCCTTCCCACCTTGGGGAAACAATGAAAAGATCGAGCCAGCGGCAACTCATGGAGTGCCATAGTGTCCAACATCTCATCCTCTCCCCAGCTGGAGATCACGGCACAACAATCACATGAGGACACGAGAAGCACACAGCACTGGGTACAAACAGTCTCAGCCTGTCCAGCATGCGGGTTTCTGTGGGCTTTTGGCATGTGTGCTCCTTGAAGCATACAAAGGAGAGAAAGAAGAAATAGAGAAATTTCAGTGCTTGCCCCAAAGCTCCTCCACTGCCCTGTGGGGTAGTGAGGGATGTGGCATGAAGGCAACCCTCAACACTGGTATGCTTGAAAATAATAAAAAGTGCTCAGCCAAACTTCAGTAGTCGTCAAGCTCAATTAAAGATGTAACCACATGAGTCAGTAAGACACCTGTTTCTTCTTACTGAAAACCAGTAGATGAGAAAGCCAAATAGCACAGCTTCTCCAGAAGCTCCTTATCCAGCCACAAAATTCTGGACAAGTATACAGCTCCAGCAGTAAATTCTTCAGGTCACCAGATAAATAAATTTCATATGTTACCTAACTCTCACAACACTGTGAGCTTTGGGTCCATGCTTACAAACCCCCAGGCCATAGTTCTGATGAAACATAGTTAAATAAGAAAATCGAATATACACAATCACATATTTTTCAGCTATAGCTGCCTAAAATTCCTGGTTGGGTTCCTAGCACAGAGGTATTTAACTAAACTAGATGATGACTGAGTCACATTCTTCAGGGGAACGACTTGTGGGACATTGGACTACTTCATATGAACTCAATGAGAGAAAATTTTTTTTGAATCTGATCAGGTCAACAATAGCACGGTTGCCTAATATTACATTAACATCTCAGGGAGTCTGGCTTAAATTGGCCAAAGAAAGGAAGGTTTAAAATATCAATTAAAATTCCTTGTTCCTGCCAACCTACCCAGCCTTGGCTCCAGAGCCTGCTCCCAGCCTGCCTCTAAGTGAAACAAAGGCCCAGTTAGCCTGACCATACCCTCTCCCTGTTTATTATTCGCACTCACCACGCACTCGTCCAGACTGGGATCACAAATAATACCAGATGATTGAGGAAAGAAAGCAGTCACACTAAGAGCTAATCCCATTTGGGAATATAGCTGCGCAAACAATTGTTTGCTAAATGAAAAATGTTTTCACATGAAAACAGCCATAAACGGGAAATACCTTAATGAGAAATGAAGCTAATTAGCGAAGAAAGAAAACAGCAAAGTTCACCCAGTGCCTTGCTAACCCAAGAGGTTGACTTATATTGAGAGAGCCATTTATGGACGTGAGCTTGGGAGAGCAGTAGTCAGTCCCATTGGGGGCTGTTCTTTCTTTCCCAGCATCAGACAGAATAGAAGGTTGTTTCTATAGTATAAATAAGTCCCTACTGTGTTCAAGGACAGAGGTAAAAGCACCCAAAATATCAGAGCTCTCACTGGTGTCTCAAATACAGGACTCAAAATCATTAGTCATGCTAGCAAATCTCAGCCTTAAAGGCAATTACAGCATCTGCAGAAGCGTCATACTAAGTGAATTGCTTTGATCTGTGAGCCATGGGATCTACCCAGTATTTTTATACCTTCACCCACACACGCAGACTTTAAAATCCCCCTTCCTTCTGAGAAAAGACTGCATACCGAAATTCTCCATAATGTGTTTATTTTGCACCAAGCATCTGCCAGAGGGAGGATGCTACAGGGTGACTCATGCATTCCTCCCCACCCCAGATGTTCAATGCACTTCCTTCCAGCCCATGACCCAAGGCTTGAGTTCAGTTTCCCATTGACTTCAGTGCAGTGACTCTAGATTCACACTACTAACAAACACCTACTTAGCCCATGCCTTGGGGCAGTATCAAAACAGCAGATAAGCAGCATGTGATACATGCCTAAAATTCCACCAAATCTATTTGACTGTCATTGTAATACTGGAAAAGAGAAAACATGAACACTAGTCACGTGGCAGGGGAAATTGAGGCAGAAATTACACTTCCACCCTCATCGCAACTGAGAGCAAAGAGAGGGATTGTTTCCAGTTAAAATTTGTGAAATGTTGTTCATTTTGAATGAGGCCAGCAGCTGCTGGCTTTCAAGGGTGGGATATTCTTGCCACCAGCTCTTAGTAAGAGGGTAATATCCTTTCCTTTCTAGTTTCATGAGTGTGACTTCTGATCTTGTCACCTCAAATGCAGTTCAATGTGCTCTACAGGGGATACAAACCAACTGTGTCTAAACCAGAGCTACTTTTAGACTGAAATAGTCCAGCTTGGAGATGGTAAGTATAGGACACCAACAGCCCATGATCTGCTAGTTGATCCACTTACCCTAAGCAATGCTGAAGGTGTCTTGGTCACAGATCTGATCAACCAATCCCTAAAAGCCTGGGGTCTTTACCTTTAAGATACTGACTGTACACTGCCTCCCTGATGTTTAGGATGATTTGAAGCACTTTGACATTCAGTCCCTGAGAGAAATGGGGTTTGAGCCAGAACATTCTTAGGGAGATATTTTTGTCTTCAGTCTTGTTTTCCACTTCGGGTTGAATACTAAAAGAGAAAGAAAAAAGAAGACGACAAATTTTGTGGCACACTTCACACCTGAACTGCTCAGACATATTTGGAAGGGAGTGATCTTGACAGAGGCTGTGGTGTAGGAATTTGGTGACTGGTCCAGAGGGCTTCAAATGAAGCTTTTCAATTTAAAAACAGGAAAGATGCCTACCAGGAAATTTAGGCTGGAGGTGGGTGAGCATAAACTAGTCAAACCAATCAGCCCGATGGCTAGAGAAGAATTCTTATTTTGAGAGCTTTCCCACACCAAATTTCCTTCTAAAACTGTATAGCTGTGGTTTGGTTTTCTTAGGGATAACACAGTTGCTTACATTTTGGTATGCCAGGTACATTTTCTGAACTGATATCCAAACATCTTGTCACTAATGAGACTCCGGGAGTTCTCATCAGTACTAATGGGATTCTGGATGCCATCTGCCACTGCAGGGCAATTTTGTGATCCTAAATGTTAATGAAGAATGGTTCTTCTTATTGCAGAACTGAAAGACGTAATCCTAAGAATCCCATGTCAAAAGAAAAAGAGAGTCTGAGGGTTGAACACTGACCTTAAAGGCCATCAAAGGGCTCATAACAGTCAAAGATTGAGGAGAAATCCATTCTTTTGCTCAGAAAGTAGGGCAGGAAGATGAATGTTGGGTGAAGGGAACAAGAGACAAGAGTCAACTATATGGAAACACAGTTATGCAACACAGTAGCTATGCTCTTCCACTCTTCTCCCTCCCCCCCACCCCCCAACCCCTTTAAATATGGTTACAAAGACCATTTAAGTTTCACAGCAACTATGCATACCATGTATGAAGATAGATGGAACAGGACTCCTAGCTGTCCCTCACCATAGTACAGGGGAACCCTAGGAAGTCAACTGTAGTGATCCAGGTTTATAGTCTAGCAGGACACCAGGACAGCACTGCTTCACGTAGTTTTGCAAGTTTCCACATCATGTTGAAAAAGTGAGAGAACTGGCAGCAAGGTTCCTACAACCTCATGTTAGATCACACCTTATATTCTCCTAATAATACTCTACTTAAATCTTCAGCATGGAGATGCTCCCTGGATGTATCCTGTCAGCTTGTTGACTTGTCCTAGCTTGTACACTATGTATACTGCACATAGTTGAGCACTGTTCCAGGCAGATGGACAGTGTTGTCACAGTGGGCTGTCCAAGATCTGCCTTGTGCCTAAGGTCAAGAAAAGAAAATTTTTCATCCCTTGGTGGATGATGGTGAAACCCAGGATTTTCCAGCAACAGTACATTTTTTTGGAAATTAACCATCAGTTGCAGCTAATGCGAATCCAACAATTTTGCATTTATAAATTCTCCCAGTCCAGACACAGTAAGCCATGGACAGGTCAATGAAAAGTCAGTGAAAATAGAGTATAATCATATAGTCTATGACACCAGTACAACTGAAATCAAAGTTAGGAAGACCTAGAATATCAGAACTGATATTTGTGAAGCTGCTCAGGCAGATGTTTGCCTGAAGAGTTGCTGTTCCATGGACAGAGGATGCTACACATTACAGAACACAAGGGTGATTATCCCAGATCTTCTGCAGACATTTCAGCTCTCCTGGGACTGATATATAAAGAAAGAAAGTACTCACAGAGCTTGATGTGTGCTCAAGATTCCTTGGAGGTTTCCCTGTCTAACTCCTCATTCAGGTTTTCATGAGTCTGAACAACATATCCTGTATGGAGTGTTGTTGAGGCAGGATTTGGAAAGGCTTCTGTCAGGAAGAACCTCACCTTATCCCCTCCTGTGCAAGCACTGAGTCAAGAATGAGGACTACAGTATGAGGGAGGATGGGGCAGGAGTGTATTTTCCTTTTCAGGTTACGTTTTTGGTTTGTTTTCCTAGGAGGACGTCCATCTCTGGAAACTGGAAGGCAAACACAGGTTCTGCGATGCTAGAACAGATTGCAATGACAGAGAGGTAAGGAAGAGGGTTTCAAGACAGTATTAGCTATTCTTGGGTTAGAAGGCAGGAATTGTATTTCAGACTTTGGTTAATTGAGAGAACTGGTAAGTGAGGTCTCCTGGGAGGCTGGATAAAGAAGTTTAAAAGACTGAGTGTTTCCTTAAAAAAATACTAAGAGCACAAAGGCAAACTGTCCTATTTTGGAGAAAAGACTGGAAGTACAACTAGAGACCAACATTACTAAATCATTAGATCTTTAGTGAATGTAGCCACAGGAAACAAGATCAGCATGCTAAGGTCAAGCCTGAGCACAAACATGTAGGGATAAAATCAGAAAGGTCACAGCACAAAACAAGAAGTAACAAGAAGTTATTCTAAGTACATTACTAATGAGAGGCAGACACAGAAAAGTGTTTTTCTTCTGCTCAACAGAGGGAAAAATCAGTCAGCTTAAGCGTTGAAAGTGCTTATTCGCATTAGTCTCCCCAAAGTGGACAGTGTTTTAGCTAAGGTCTTCTCACTGCTGAAAAGAGCTGAAGGAATTGCCTCATGCATCTTACAGATGAAAATTTGCATATGGTACTTCCATATATTCAAATCACTGAGATATTTGCTAATATGACAACTGCAAGACATTGTTGACTCATGGTAACTTATGCTTTGCTGTAACTCCCAAACCCTGTTCTGCAGAGCTGCTATCAAATCACCTGTTCTCCATTCTATTGAAGTATATTATTCATAGATTTATAGAATCCAAAGATTATATGTAGGCACTCATCCGTAGTGAATCTAAGATTTTTTCCAATTATATCTCCAATTTGTCAGGATGATTAATTCTGACTCTGTCCAGGTTTGGGCACCACATTTGAAGACAGATAGCAAGGAGCTGGAAAAAGCCCAAAGGTCAACAAAGGGGGAATGCTCAGAGAAAACATAATCAATCTATAAGAAAAGCATGCAACAACTGCTTATGTAGTTTTCCACCTTTTTCAGTTAGCAGACCACTGATATTTTTCCTGTAGAGGTGTAGACTTGTGCCTAATGAATGCCTGCAGTGCAGAGGTTCACTTTCCTTCACTAGCTGTCACGGAGCTGGAAGAAGCTGTCCACAAGCCGAACACCACTTCATCATAAAGGTGAAAAAACTTGAAGGGCACAAGGACTTCAAATATGTAAAAGGCTGCTAATAGAGCATTACTCACTCTTTATATTACTAGTATAATACTGTAAGAAGTAATGGACTCAAATTATAGCATAAAAGGTTTGTTTGAACATTTCCCATATTTTCTAACAGTAAGGATAGAAAAGCACAGAAATGGATTGCCTGGAGGAGATGGGAAATCCCTGTGTTCATTCAGACAAAATGAAATAAAAGTCTCCTCTTTGGGGTAAAAGAGTTGTGCAGGTGATCATCTAAGGTCCATTTTGCACCTTTAGTTCTGTGAAACAGGGAAGTCAAGCCAAGTCCCAAATCAGATGCTGAAGGTGACTCTGCAAGACTGCAATAGGACTGTGGGAACTGGATATTATTATGCATCTTGGTGGCTTATACGACAGCTTAAGCTAGAGAGATGAAAGGTATAAGCCATATTCTTGCTTCTTCCCACAGACATTGTGTTCGCACAAGTTGATCATTATATTGCGAAGCTATGGGGACTCTGGCTGGGTTCAAGGACATAAACTTGTTCTTTGGCCAGAACAGCTCTTTTCCCAGTCCCTGTAGGGTCTGCAAAATGTCAGTGTTTTCATGAGACTGTGGCCTTCCCTCCCCTCCCCGCATCTTGTCATGGTCCTGCTTACAGATCTGCTGTTCTGAGATTATTATTTTTATTGAAATGGTTGGGACTGCAGCACAGCTGCACAGGAAATAAAACCAGGCCTCCTCGTTCCCTCCTCATTTCCACAGCGGGGGGATGCAGTCCCCCCATAATACGCCTCTTGTCATTCTCTCTCCTGCTCTGGCACCAGGATAGCTAAGGGGGCACCCACCAGGCCTGGCCCTTGTCATACCAGCTCACGTGCCCATTCTGGGACAACTGGAGAAAAGGGCTGCAGCCTGCAGCTCTCCCTCTGACAAAGTAGCGTCTGGTCTTTGTGATGGGACCACCTGGCTAGGGGCAACACCCAAGGGGCAGAAGGGAGGCAGGAGACTGTAAAAGGATGAAATTGAAAGCATAAATTGTAAAAAGCAGGAGCCACTGGGTTACAGATCAGGGAGGGGATGGCTACTTCTTGCTAAACTCTGCACTCACTCCGATCCCATTCCAGCTTCAATGTGTAGGACATCTTATCAGGAGAAAGCTGCCTGCATAATGGAGAGCTTTCAGGCAAAGCCAATACAAACGCTAAGGGGCCAACACTACTGGGAGATTAAATGAGCTAAATATTTATAGCTTGGCTAAATGACAACCAACTGGAGATCTGATGTAAACACCAAGGAGGGAAAAAAACATTTTAAGGTGGATTTGAGGGCAGGATTGGAACAATCTGAAATAAAGGGAAGCTGTAGGCAAGTTTCTTTTTTTTTTGCTCCATCTCCTGTGCAAGACAGGGAGGCAATAACCCAGCAAAGTATATGAAGCATGCCTTCATATTGCTTCAAAAGGGCTCCTGAATCTCTTTGTGTTCTTAGGGGCAGCAGGACGGGTGGCTGTATTTGGTGGACTACCCAATGACAGCTAATCCTAGGCCATGCTTCTGTGGTTTCTGCAGGTACAGACTCTGGGCGGATGCCTGTGCGGAAATGTTTGGAGGCCTTGACATCTGTGCTGTCAAAGCTGTCCACAGCAAAGATGGAAAAGACTATATCATTGAGGTGAGAGCACGGGAAACCTGAATGCAAGTCTCCTTTGGGAAGTGTATCTGCAAACACACTCCCTTGGAGCTCACATGCACTAATCATAGAATCATAGAATGGTTAGAACTGGAAGGGACCAAGTTCCAACCCCCCTGCCATGGGAAAGGACACCTACCACCAGACCAGGTTGCTCAAAGCCCCATCCAGCCTGGTCTTAAACACTTCCAGGGATGGGGCATCCACAGCTTCCCTGGGCAACCTGTTCCAGTGTCTCACCACCCTCACAGTAAAGAATTTCTTTCTAGTATCTAATCTAAATCTATCCTTTTTCAATTTAAAACCATTACCCCTCGTCCTATCACTGCATTCCCTGATAAAGAGTCCCTCCCCATCTCTCCTGTAGGCCCCCTTCCAGTACTGGAAGGCTGCTATAAGGTCTCCCCAGAGCCTTCTCTTCTCCAGGCTGAACAATCCCAACCCTCTCAGCCTGTCTCTTACTCCTGTGTGCACAGTCCAGCAATCACTGCTCCTCGGTGTCCACCTGTTTCCTCCAAGCTGTGGCCCACTGATATGCAAGAAACTGATTTAGAGTCCCAGGTAAACTGGTAGATATCCAGCAAGGTGTCAGGGTTGAAGTGCTTTCATTTTTCATTGTGGGCCGTGAAAGGAAATGGAGACTGCTCAGCCACCTCAGCTTTTCAGCTGATAAATCCCCATAGTGCAGAACCTCACCAGTATGGCACAATGTGAAGCTGCCTTCTTATCATGCATATAACAGCCTGCAAGTGTTGCTGGCAGCATGGAAAGTTTGGTTTGTCTCAGTGCAGCAATGCCCCAGTACCATCCTTCAAAGGCTGAGCACTTGCAAAGCCAGTGCATCTCTCATAGCTGCTAGTAGGGATCAACAACATCAGGAACAAACATGCCTATTTTCAGCCCAACCTGAATGCAGGTGCCAAATAATGCCAGAATATTAGTCATGTTAACCTCCCCCCATTACCCATGTAGAGGTCCAGCAGGTGTTTCAGTCCATTAAAAAAGCCCTCACTTTCTCTCTGAATGAACCTGTCTTTCTGCAGTCACTTTAAAGGGAACCCCAATAACAAAAACCCTAGCTGCATTTAATTTAAAAGAGTAAAATAAATGGTGAGAATGTAGCAAAAATATCCATAAGTAGCAGGAAAAATTTAATTTAAAAAACAGGTGTATTTACTAAAATCTTTTTCCCAGCAAGACAAAGCACCACGGAGTTACTATGGGCAGTGTGGACTACAAATGTTTGTGTTCAAAGCCCTGTTAGCTGGACAGACTGTGGCACTGGGAGCTAAAGTTCAACGTGCTCCTTGCCAGGCCAGGAGGCAGACGTGGGAGTGGGGTGGATAGCACGCTCAGGTCATGCTAACAGGGCAGAGAAGGAAAAGCTGGCCAGAAAATCAAAGTGGAAACTTTCGAGACGCTCTGGGGGAGAGAAAATCTGGCAAGTAAGGAAGTGCCTCTGTCACTATGTGACTCAAGAAGGCACAGCATCTGACCTGCTGTAAACTCCACCAACACAGGCCGGCCGAGGAAGATGAGCAGAGCCAGCCCATGGCTTCATGCAGGGGTGCTGACACACTGGAAAGCTATGTGTGGGAGAGCAGTCCCACCCGCTGCGGGTTGGGATGCTGATGAGAACCACATGAGCCCTCCAGCGACTGCGCATTCCTGCATTATGTATCTGCTCTCCGGGGAGCAGTGACCTGTCAAAGGCCATGTGATCTAAGTGCAGCTGCCAGCAACAAAACAGCGACGAGCCTCCGTCTTTCCCGAAGTGATGGGGCCACCGCTAATGGGTCTGCTCCTGCGTGCGATATATCAGCACCTAGAGGAGCATCCCCCACAGCAGACTGTCTCCCTGATGTGCACTTTTATATCTCTATGCACATGCAGCTGAGAAAGGAAGAGCAAGGAAGCAGCCTTGCTAGAGATGCCTGTAAGGACATTTGGACTGTGTCCATACATGGTCAGACGTGAGATGTGGATTTCATATCCCAGCATCTATTCTTGCATATAAGCCCATGTACGTGCACACATGGCTAATTCTGTGCTTAAGGATTATATGCCTCTTGTCTGGGTATACCTCTGGGTTTTCACATCTGCCCCTGTGTGTGACTGACCGGAGAAAAAGCGCATCCATACACTGACAACCGTCATCGGCTTGCACAGAGTGAAACACGTGCTAATACTCCTCTCTCTGAGACCGAGGTAAAAAGCAATGGATCTAATATGATACAAATCAGAAGAAACACATGAGCTTCAGATGGGTCACGCTGAATTATCCCAGCAGAGAAGCTGATTGAGCAGGCCTGGTGTACCAACAGTTAGCGGGCATTCAGATGCCAGGCTGATGGACGTTGTAGGGAAAGGAGTAGAGTAGTGCGAGACAAAGAGCAGAACAAAGCCAATTGGGCACCTTTTCTACTTTATGCAGATCTGAGGGAGATGCTGACAAGTAATTAATTGCCTCCAGCCTACTTCCTGGGGTACTTTTCTTGGCCTGAAACTGATCCTTTATTTTGCTTTTTCCTTTTGATAGAGGGAGAAAAAAAGTTATTTGACAGTGCGACAGTTGTATTTTTCTTGGTGAGAAGGAACAGTGTGCTGTGACATTTTACAAGAAAGCATGCCTAAATAGGCTGAGCAAATAAGGAATTTGCACAATGCAATTGCAGGCAGTAATTAATTTTCACAGTGCAAAGCAGTTCTCTAGGAAAAATTCGCAGAGGGCATAGTAGTGATGGGCAATTCTATGAATTGAGATATATCACAGTGGTTTGTCACAAACAGAATCAGATTAAGACAGATGAGTTATCAACACAGCACAAGAGTAATCTTGCACCCGTGGTATTTGCTGTTACTCTAACTTCACCTTCTTTTCTTTTCCCATGGCAAAAAGCAGAATCTAGTACAGTTCTGCCCTCCAAAGCACTAGCACACTTAAGTACCATTTTCATGGCTCATACTGAAAGCTTTGAAGAAATCAGTAGATTCTTCAGTTTCATCCTATTAAAACAGCTGTGAATTTAAAGGTAAAAGCTGGTACTTCTTTTTCCTCTGCTGTAAATAACTTTGTCACTCTAAGGGAATATTAAGCAGGAATAGCCAGCACTTGATCAGAAGGCCAGATCCTCAAAATAGTGCAAGTTTGGTACGACTGTTAGCAGCCCAGATTCTTAAAAGAGCTCAGCAGTGTATATGGTGTAACAATCTTCCCCATTCCTTTTTTTTTTTTTGGTAATCTAATCTTTTCCATGTCTCTGCATGAAAAATATGAAGCGAGTAGAGGGCAAGTAAAATGATCCATGTGATATATTCTTTCTCCTGGATCAGCTAAGCCCTACCTGCCATACAGCTAAGCTGTGTTACTAGACATGCTCCTTGCTGCCCTGCAAGAAGCCCTGCCCATCCTTTCAGCGCTGCCATATCATTTCTTTTGATAGGCCTAATCATCTGTTTCCTTCCTTCCTTCCCTAAAAATCACCTAACACCTGGCTCTTGCACATCAGAGCATGGAGTAACAAGTCCAGCCTTCAGGCCTCAGCGTCAGATAGGCGCAGGGGGAGGAGCGGGATGGGGTTTTCCTGAGTCTCTTCTCTGCTCAGCCGCTTTCCGCTCCCCCCTCATACACCTTATCAGGCAACAGCAGCTGTGTCAGGAGCAGCCACTGACCTTGGGCAGCTACAAAGGCCGGGTCCATATGTGCAGATGTCTTCTCTAGCCCAGCTGTTCTGTGATCTCCCCAGGAAGAGATGAGCACAATCTGGCTGTGATTCACATATTCCTTCCAGCCATTTGATTTATTTCAGTATTAACATTCATATCTGCCCAGATCCAGAGCAATTCCCCTGCCCTGGAGGACAGACAAGGTGACATCTCACGCTCCTTTTCAGTTCAGTGGCAACCAGCTGTATCACTTTGCCCACCAAAATCACTGCCATTTTCAAAGGCCTTCCCTTATGCATGTGATTGTTCATTCCTGCATTTGCAGTCTTCCACAGCTCACATTCCCCTGCCAGACACTACACAGCAGGACAGCAGATACCCTCATCCCTGGTGCACCTTCACTGGTTCAGGTGGGACCTGCTCCAGGGTTCATTTCCCCTGCTGCCTTTGTTTTATAAAACAGCCTCTTTCTCTTCTTCTCAAGCCACTGCTGCCATGGAAATAGGGAAAATCAGTCCTTAAGATGGGGAAATGAGGGTTTTGGGGTGTTTTAACCAGAGCTGTACCCCAGTTACTCACAGAGAGGGTCAGGGAGTCAGGAGCTGGGCTCGGCTGGCCAGGCTGTTAGCAGAGTAACGGCAACATCTAGTGGTCAGACGGGTCCCTCGCACGCAGTGTTGCAGAGAGCTGGGACCTCTTTTCTCACGCATAAACTGGAATTGCCAAATGAAATGGGAATGCTTTTAAGGTGGGAGGGGAGGAAAAGCTGCACAGGAACCTCCTGGAGGGCCCCTAGAAGCCCCTGGCTCGTGAGATGCGGACAGGAACTGGCCCTTCCTTGACACTACTAGGAAGCATCTCCTTTCCTCACCTCACTTTTACAGAGAAACAGCAAAGTGGACAGGGGAATGAAAAGTCACTCTGTGTATTTCATTGAGCAGTGCCATCTAATTTTCTAACCTCCTTCTTTCACCTCCTGGGTCAACTAGGCCATGGCTATAAACACCAACTCATTCTTCACGCAAACCTTCCTGGGTAGCTTCTCCAATGTTCATGTGGGGCACCTATAGAAATGAATCTAAATTAATAGCTAATCTGCAAGAAGAGACTAGAATACAAACTCGATGACCTCACCTCACTGATTTCCCTTGCTTTAAGCCTAAAAATAGGATGCAAAACTTTCCATTTCACTCCAAGAGTGGACTCTTGCAGCCTTGCCAGGGTGGAGTGCACTTCTGATTGTTATCTGAGCATGAGTCAGTGGCTTTCTTGAGCAATGCAACCTTTAAGTTTTCATTTCCAGGGTTTTTAATGTTTGGTTTAAAAATAAAAGCAAAATAAAATAAACTCTTCCAACCCTGATATTTTGGTACAATTATATTTACTCCAGCTGAATCTTAACTTCATCATAGTGCAGCTCTTCCTTTGGGATTTGGCTAATGTTTGCAAAGCACTTGATTTATGATGAACTGTTGAAAATCATGTTTAGGGCTGCTATACAGCTGAGGGTCTGCTGTGCATTCATTATTGTTGTTGTTGTCAGACCATTTCTTACCTCAAAGACCCTCTGACAGTTCTCTTTCCCCCATCCCCACAGTCTTGCTTCCCAGCTTTCCCCAGCACAGTTGCAGAACTTGCTTGGGAAGCAGTTGTATCTCAACTGCTCAACAATATCAAGATGGCAAGCAAAGAATAAGTCTACTTTCCTGCATTGGGTGCTGTTGTTTGGGTGACACCGTCTTCATCTGTGGTATTTGTTTCCCCTCTCAGGGTGCAGTGCTTTATGTTGATTAATACCAAATGTTTCCTGGTTTCCTCCAGACCCTGTTGCCTTCATCTCCTCAGGCTTTGGTACATGTTGTTTCCCTTCTCCTGTTGCCTTTTCTGCTGCAATGTCACCTCCAAATACTGTGGGACAATGCCAGAGAGACCTCATCCATCAGAGGTGTCTTCTCAGGACATGTGAAGAAGCAAGTTTGTGGGTAGTTGATTTAGAAAGCCTCTAGCCACCAAAAGTCTTGGCTCAGCTTCCAAGTTGTGAAGGGAAGGAAGATAGGGAATAGGGGGAAGTACATGTCATTTCCAAAAAAAAACCTCCAAGTGGAATCCCACACCTAGGGAAGTCAAGCATGTTTCAGCACGTGAGAGTGGTGACTAGAGGTGGTGGCAAGGATGTGGAGACACAAAGCAGGTTAGTGTGAGAGGTGAGTTGAAACAGGCATCTGCCACCAGGAAATCTCCTTACTAACTGTTGTTTTTCCCTCCTGTGGCAGGTGATGGACAGCTCGATGCCCCTGATTGGGGAGCACGTTGAAGAGGACAGACAGCTTATAGCCGATCTGGTGGTTTCCAAAATGACTCAGCTTGTCATCACTGGTGGATCTACGCCATCACCACTGAGGCCTTGGGTATGAGCGAACAGAGACCTTCTGGCCAAGTTGTTTTCCTGAACTTTTTTCTCTCTCTCACTCCTCCCTGTGGGTGTCAGGCAGCCAGACATCACTGTCTGGGAGTCAAACAGTCCCATATGAGAGTGTATTGGATAGATGGATTCCTGCCCTTCCAGAGGTCTCTCATAGACTCTTTGAAGTGGGTGCCCCTAAGAAACACCTCCCTCTCCCTTTTTCTCCTTCCATATAACTGTGGCATCACACTGGTAGTGTGGGCCATGCATCTAGACATTCTGGATTGCTAAATTCATGGATTCGTATTGAAGACAGCCATTTTTAAAGGTGTTTGTAACACCCGACTTCATCTCCTTCTAACATCATCCCTCAGGATAGAATTCATTCCAGTTTTTGCATCCCTGATGAAAATCTGTGCTTCCCAGAATGGAAAGTGGGAAACTCCACCAAGAGCTGTTCCATTCCTTACTGCAGCCTTTCTTCTTTGGAGATGCCCTTCATCCCCTTCATCAGGAGGAGGTTTGACTAATGCTGAATTCACATAAGAACCTGTCATTATTCCATTTAAACCGACCCCTTAGTGCTGCTCGTGTACATTCATTTTGAGTATCAAATGCGTCTAATCTTAGTGCTGTGTTTCTCAGTGGCAGTTCTGTATAAATGAAACACACCAGAACACAATCTGTGTCTCCAGGTGTATGTGCTACACCTCTTTCAGTACCTAGCAGGGAGCCAAGCACAAGGGTTTGAGGACAACAAATCTGTACAAAAGAAAAAACAGGAGAGTAAACAGGCTGAGGGATACTACTGACCACAATGCGCTGGAACAGTTTCCATTTCAACTTGAGACAAAAAATGAGAAAAAGCACTTTATGGCTCTCTGGCTTTGTCATACGACAGCCCACTCCTGCTAAAGCAGGTGCACAGCATGAAGGGTATTCATCAGGGTAACTCCAAGTTTTAGCTAGACTGAGGGGGTAAACATTTAATAGACACTAAAAATGCTTTGAGGCAGGGAAAGTATACAGAAGGGATAGGATTTACTCTGACCAAAGTGGAATCAACAACTGCCATCTGAAATAACCAAGATACAGAGTGTATAAACTAAGAGCAAAGGGGAAGCCAACAGAAACTGAGAACATGGCCAGATGCATCTGTATTCTATGTCTGTAATACAGTGGTACAGGATTGGACTGGATCACAACAGACTTAAAATAGGGCCAAAATAAGAACAAAACAAATGGTCTTGGAGGAATTGGATATCAAATTGAAAAGTTAAATATGAAAAGGTTCTTCATCAAGAATACAACCTACAAATAACTATATATGAAAATCAAGAAAATTAAAACTACAAACATGGTAACTACAGTATTTTGCTATAGGGAAAGATCTTGGTACAGAAACCGTATAAGCTAAAATTACTAACATAATGCTGTAACACATACTTACAAATGTGCAGAGAGAAGTAATCACATGCAAGGCTGGTGAGACGCAGAACTAGAGCTACAGATGAAGACTTCCACAGAATGAAGAAAAATAACAATTTTGAATACAAGGACAGCAGTACTGAATACACAGAAATATGAACCCTTGGATATCCTATGGGCATGCATAGAATATCTATACTTATTATTGGAACTGTATATGCTAGTCTCTGGACCAAGAAAAACTGAGACATTATGAAATTGAGTGCACAGCGTAGACAGAGACAGAAGAAGCAACAGTCATAATACTGTGAGACCGCAGCTATCAAGAAACAAGTCAAATAGCATAGTGGGACAGTAATTCAGAAAGAGTTCCCCATCTTTGTAGGTATCTGCTTCCTGGAACCACAAAATCCAAGTGGAATAGGAAACAACACCTTGACCTTAAGAGCCTTAAGAAACACCCAGGTACAAATTTGAAAAAGTGAATATGTACCATCAGGTTTGATGTCCAAGGGACAGAAGTGATATCAAAAAGTAACAGTATGACACAAGCAGTTAGAAAAGATGATTCTAATAAAATGAGAAAATCAATTGACTCCCTTCATTAAAAGGAAAATTGTACAGATGTTATTTGAGAGACCATTGTTTTCCAGAAAGCATATATATATTTCTGATCTGCTCGTGAACCAGGAATGCAAGAAATAACTTTTAGAGTTAAGTGGCAAAGTGATAGAGGACATTCAAGACAAATGGGGAAAAAAAAAATCTTCCAAATTTGGGAATTTGACATTTAAGAACATCTTTATGCACGATCGTGCAAGTAATAAAAGAAAATATTAGAAGGATAGAAATTGGTTTTGAAGAGCAGATAGAATGAGAAATGAAACTAATTCTTTGAGTTCATCAGAATATAGAACCCTCCCAAAGAATTGGTGGGCTCTATGAATCATTCAAAATTAAGGGAGAAAATGAAGACAACAGGGACAGTGTTGTGACTCTAGTACATTTAATTGCTGAAAGCAGGGAACTTCTCTTCCAACCTAGATGATTCTATGATTCTATGATTCTAAGATACAGTTTTTCCTAATCAGAAAGACACAGAAGAGAACAAAAACAGTGACTAAATCAGTGATGAATGATACTTTCAAAAATTATTAAGCCCCCAGACCCAGATGGCTACATCCAATGAACTGAATTTAGGAAGTGACTAAGCTGGTTATTGCTCGAGAGGATTGGTGTAAAACAAATACAAAATAAGTGTTTAAAAAGTTGTAAGTAGAATGTAGAAAAATGTAGACAAGTCACAGACCTTGGAAATTATCTCAGCATAATTTAAATAATAATACAGAAGACTAATAAACCAACAGAAACACAGATGTTTAAGAGCATCTGCCACATTTTTTTTGTGAAGAAAAATGTCCCAATTATTTCCTTTTGATCCTTTTCCCCTCATTTCTTTGAGAATTCTTTCATAGAGTGATAGATAACAGGCAATCAGTCAAAATAATGTAGCTAGACTGTCAAAAAGCCTTAGACAAGATAACAGATAAGAGCTATTGAAGAAAGCAAGCAGGGAGGGGCTAAAAGACAAAGTTTCATTTCAGAAACCGTCCTCAGATAATGACATAGATATGAGAGATGTTAATTCTTGCTAAGTTAGCAGAGGAGATACTTAAAGGATGCTAAACCTGGTCATGTTGATAATTGGGTTGGTTGAGCCCAGGACAGGATGATAAGATGCTAATAACAACCTGGTTTGATGGTTACAGCTACGGTTCTCACCTCTCTGCCCCACCTCCATCCTATCCCCTAGCTGTTTCCCTTCCAATGGCAGAAGAGCTTGGGGTGGCCCTCACCCCTTCAGGTCTGAGCCTCAAAATCCTGTTCTGCCTTTGTCCCTGAGAAGCCTTGGGTTGGCTTTAGGCAAAGACTATAGAGGTGGATATGAGATCTGATTCCCTTTCTTTGGCTGGTCTAATCAGGATGTCTCACAGCATTAGGACAGTAAATTTCCACCAACACCACGGCAAGGTTTAGCTTCCCAAGATTTGTAGGACTAGAAGCCATGTATGGAAAATTCCCAGATTTTCCTCCCTGTCCATTTGCATGTCTCAGACAAATAGTGTAAAATATGGGCTGGCGACCTCATCACATTTACGTTAGTCAGCTGAAAATCATTTCAGTGCTTCCAACTATGAAACATTTCCTCCCATTTCCAGAATCACTTAGCTCATTCTCCTGACCTTCCAGAAGCCATGAAGACCCTTTTATCATTGTGTCCTCCATGTAAATAATCTGTCATATACCAGCCCATCTGTCTCCAGCTTCCTCTGTTTTCATAAACAATTCTGTGCAATAGGCTTACTCAGACTTTTGTTAACTTTGGACCAGCCCTTTGTGCAACAGTTCTGTGTTGCTAAATCTGTTTATTAAAATATCTGTCAAAAAGAGTAAACAGTGAGAGAGAAGAAAGTGCAGATGGCACCAACTTATTTGCGCTAGTCAGGACCAGGGATGTCAGTGAAGAACATCTGACAGGGCTATGTATGTTAAGTCACTACAACAGCAAATGAAACTCCAGATGGAAGACTGAAAGGTAAGCTAAACTGGGGGAAGAGAGAGGGAGAACATAAACAATCTGTAGACCTTGCAAGTGGCACTAGCCATTCCCCTTGAGAAAGAGTTTGTCACACATGGGCTAATGAAAACCATTGCTCAGCCTATGGTTGTGCTGACAAGGGAGAAGCAGGAAATTAGGATGCAGGAGAAATGAGCTGGTGATGTATACAGAGGACCCAGATACTGCTTCATCTGGAATAATGTAAGCAGACCTGCCTCTGGCATCTGCAGAAGGAATCACAAAGCTGGGAAAGAGAAGTGGGTGATGAAAACAATTAGAGGCCTGGAAACATTCCCATGGAGGGACCGAAGGGACTCAGTCTCTTGGTTTTAGAAAGGAGATGAATGAGACAGAGGGGAGTAAAGGTTTGCAAAATAATGAATGGCCTAGCAAGGGCAGGGTGTAAGAACTTTCTCAAAACTCAGAACAAAGCAAGGGAGTTAAGAAATGGGAAAAGCAGTGAGGCTGAGAGCTGAGCAAGACTCAAAGGGTCTGGGTGTAAATATCAAAACAAAATATCTGGAACTGTTGCAAAGATTTTGTGGAGAAGATAACAAGCTTCACGTTTCAGGGTTGAAGCTGGCCCTTGCTTATTAACAATCAAGAAGAGACCCCTTAGGGTAAAGAGATGATTACTCCATAGATGTTTCCATGGTTCATCCCTCCTTCCTTTGAAACATCTGGTGCTGGCAACTGTCCAAAATGGGAGATGGGACTAAGAGACCCCCTCAGGCCTGATACATTTGGTAATTCCTGATTGCCTAAAAAACATTCTAAACTGTAACTTAATTGTTATTCCCTGTGAGCAAACAACTTCTTTATTACTCAGCTCTCCATTTTAGTCCCATGAGATTTTACTAGCCAGATGCTGTGTGTGTGTGTGTGTTTAAGGAACACTTCATGACTCTGCAGTTCCTGTATTACCTCAGGGCTTCTCTTTGGGGACTCTGTATTAACAAGAATGTTTTTTTTTCCTCTAGCCTCCACAAGTTCAACCTGTGTCAATGAAATCTCAGACTGGACCTCAGCTTGGACAACTGTCCCAACCACGGCCTCCTCCCCAAGGTACAGTTCTTTGGGTCCCATGACAGCATGTACTATGAGACCTAAGTTTGCCTTCTAAATAAAAGTTATCAAGATAAAGGCTTCACTCATTGTTCCAATTCACTGACAAACAGGCAGAAAATCCAGTGTGCTGTTAAAGCAGCCGCTGTCATAGTCCACAGCAGGTGAGAAAGGGGGATGAAAATTTGATACAGATCCAGTTGATACTGCTGGTAGAACGTGACTCAGCAAAACAAGGCCACTTAAACTGGCACTGGAGTAGGATTCTGGGCACAAACGTATTTGTATTTGCACAAAGCTGCAGTGGCTACAAGTGTTAAGAAGTGACGAAAAGATTCTAGTGCTGTCAGACCTGGAATAGGCTCCAATGTGGTGTTGCCAGGACCCTTGATCCATCTGTCCAGGTGTTCCACTGTGAGCAAAAGTACACCCCCCAGCTCCTCCTGACCACAGAAGCAGGTTTGACTCATGTAAGTCGGTCAGAACAACAGGTTTGGTTTATTGCCCTAATTTACACTGAGGTAATGAAGCGCAGGGCTGCCCTGTGGGTACACAGACTACACCAACCACTCAATCCACATAAGCAATTAGACCCTCCTTTTTGCCACCTTTTCCCTTCCTGTCTCCGCTCCAACCTCCTACCAAATTAACACCCACTTCTAATTATCTTTTCCTCATCAGTCACAGTTTTTCTGTATGCAAAATTTAGTATTTCTGATACCAAATGCATCTACGTAATGTTGGCGTTACACAGTGTTACTGGTATGAATTGTTGGCCTTGGAGGAGACTACTCCCCTTTTGTCTCCAGTACTTCCCTTCAATTCTCTGTGAAGTTTTTTCTCATATAACTCCCCCTTGACCACCTGTGAAATCCAGCCAGCCCTCATGACGCTATCTCTAACTTTTGTCAGCTTCTCGCACTGTTACCTGTCATGTCCAGCGATTTCTCACATCACATCCAATTGCTTTCCACATCCTCTTCAGTTTTGGGAGTCTGCTACCAATACGTCTGGAGCCACCTGCTGATAATGCTGGAACAGATGTATGGGCAGTGATAGGGTGCAGAGTCTCACATCAAACTGCTGGGCCCGTGGAGGGACTGCTGACCCAAACCAGAAGATACAGCTTTCATTTCCTGTGGAGTTGGTTCTCCAGTGACTCTTCCTTCCCAAAGCAGGAAGTGCTTGCCAAGGACAAGAAATACTAGTTACATGGAAGAGCACAGCACATTGAAGTGACTCCCTTTGGGGAGAGTGGCAGAGCTTCTTTAGTGTTGAAGGAGGTAAAGAAATGGACAACTCTAGAGCATGACACCCGTTTTAGGCCTATAAGAGAGGTTTTCCCTTCTGCACGAAGCTACTCTGAAGATTCTGGCCCCTTAGCAAAACCCATTCTTCCATAGAGATGCTCCTTGGTTGTTGTCCACCACATGCACTTCCTCATGCTTTTGTCTACGTGTCCCTTTCAGGTGGACCACGTCAGCCTCAGGGATCTCAGCCTGCAAGGACAAACGCACCTCCACAGCAGCGGCTCTCTCCTCAAGGACAGCAGCCCCAGAGTCCCCAGTCCACTTCACCCCAGCAGCAAAGGTCACCTGGATCTCCACAGCAAGTCCGATCAGCAACTGGGTCCTCTCCAGTCCAGGCTTCCAAGGCAGGCATGTTCCCTCCGCAGCAGCCTAGACCTCCTGCTCAAGGCCGGGCTCCTAGCCAGCCAAGCCCCACTGAAACGTCCAAGCAGCAAGCCACCCCACACCCACATCTGAAGTAGGTGCTCTGTTAAACTGCCAATATCTGTAGATAGTAGAATAAAGCTGTCAAAAAATTACCCTGAGCTGGCACAAAGAACGTATCAACTGTGTTCAGGCAGTAGTCCCCAGGCCTAGACAAACAAAGGCCTGGACAACTGTGAATGACTTCAGAGGTATATATGCCTGGGCTTAACAGGCCACCATTGACCTGTTGTCAGG
The DNA here is from genome assembly GCA_033628505.1 of Tringa tobata. Lineage (NCBI taxonomy): Eukaryota > Metazoa > Chordata > Aves > Charadriiformes > Scolopacidae > Tringa > Tringa tobata. The sequence continues at coordinate 6,176,586 of JAHREE010000193.1, read as the reverse complement.
ATAGAACAAGTTGTACTTGACGTGTAAGATTTCACAGTCTTCCTCTTGTTCGTGTGCTCATTTTTAGTTGTGTGCTGTACTCCAGCTATATCAACACAGCTACTACCTTCCCAGCAGGGTGTATATAGATTCCTTACAGGCTGCAATCAGCAATTATTGGCCAGAAAGCTCAACAAGAGTCATTCCTTCACTATTCCCTGAATGCAGGAGCCACGCAAGGTTCTTTACTGGGCAATTTTTTTTTGCAATTGATAGCAAAAAGGAAGGGGGCGGGAGTAAGTGAAGTGGCACTACTCATATATATAAACAGATGCTGACTGTATGTTTAAGCACTCTTCTGGAGCCCAGCACACCACTTCACTAGCAGCCTTTGCTGCCACCCTTCATGGAGCATCTCTGGCTGACACCACGGCAGCAAAGATTGGAAAAAAAATGTTTGGTGTTGACAAGAAGTTGACACAAGAGCAAATTTGTATGAACGGGGCAGAACAAAATATAGGCTAGGAATGAGACGACAGTTTCTAGGCAGCAGAGGAGCGATGATCTGGAACAGGCTTTCAGTGATGGCATCTACATTAGCAAAGCAAATCAAGAGCAGTGTACTTAAGGATCAAAATGTTGGTGCTAATGATGCAGCCACCACACTACATATTTCAGGTACTTTAATTCAGAGTCTGGTCTTGCACTGATTGCATATTACTGGCTAGGAAAAACCACCCTGCTGAGTCCAAACTCTGTTTTCCATTTCAGCAAATCACAGTCCCTGACAAACACCTTTAACATAACTGAATCATCTCAGCGGGGAAATGCCAATGAAGACGAAGCAAAAGCTGAGACCATCCGCAACCTGAGGAAATCATTTGCAAGCCTATTTTCTGATTAACAGCCCTGCAGCTGGGTCTCTACTTTTGTCCACCCTCATTCTTTGTATCAGCGTATCTGATGTCATCCTGGAACACAATGGTACCCAGCGATTTACAACTAGCACCTGGGTAAATGGAATTTAAAAAACTATAGTTGTTTTAATACAAAGAAAATATTCTAATAACGGTCTGAAAAGTGACTGTATAAAAGTGGCACAATTTCATTGTTTTTTGTGCATAACCAGAATCACATCTGTTCAAATGACTGAGTTGTAAAGCAAATTTTACTCTTGCTAACCCCTGTGGAGTCAACACAATTATGACAGTGCAAACTAGATTTTATCTTCATTTGTATATAGTCAATACAATTGCTAACTTCCAATTCCTTGTTGAGGTCAAGCTAAAAAAAAAATAATACAGGCTTATTTCAGAAACAAATGTGCAAAGACAGAGTCAAGACTATGTATTCATTGACTGATACAGTGAGCATGCTTAAGCATGGAAACACAGCAAACTGTGGAACTTCATGATACCAACTTTATAAAAAGTCACTTTTCAGAGCAAAACTACATTCAAGTTAAATACCATACCAGGCATCAGTAAGCGCCAAAGATCACATGAGCAGGTCATCCAGATGGACTGCTGGTTTGTTCCAGGTCACTCAGCTCATAGCAGATAAAATGTCTCTGTTTCATGCCTTGCATTTACGTCCCCTGCACGTGATTCCTGAGTTCTGAGAGAAAAATGTCATGTTCTAACCCTGTAGCCTTAGCTCAAAAATAACCTGAGAAATGGGCCTTCCACACAAAAAACAACTTCTTCCCCTGCCCTTGGAAACACCAGAGTTCACATTCACAGTTCACACAAATTCCAGACAAAACCCAGCTAAACTCCAAGCACTTTGGTGACTTGGTCACATCTGGCTAAGTATGTCCCCCAGGAACATGCTTAATTACTAGCAGAACTGATGAAGTGCACATACTTGTGTGCTGAGTGTTCCATAATACCAAATGGACAGAGAGATGGAGTGAAATCCTGTCTCCCTCCTTGAACTCCCACTGACTTCACTGGGGTGAGTGCAACATGAATGCAAGGTGACAAACCTGCAATAGAAAAGGAAAACTATCCTTTACAAATAAGATGAGCTGGGGTCCGTCCAGAGACACCAAACCATGGGAAGGCATATATGGGATTGTCCCAAGCAGGTAAATGATCACTATTAGTTCTTCCTGACGCCCCCCAAGAATTATTCTTCCCAAGAAGACAGAGGTGGATCTTTGCCAGGTGTGCTTTTCCTCTAAGCCTGCAACAGAGAATGAAGCTGCGAATGAACACATACACTAGAACTGGGACACGGCAAAAACCAGGAATGACACAAGCTGCATTCACGATTGAAAAAAATCATCCTGAGTAAATCAATATATCTATGGCTATTTCTACCAGCTGAGAACCTACCCCTTGCACTGTGCTAGCTCTATTTATAACACACCTGATGCAGGTGCCAGTCCCCATCCCACCTTCTCATCTTTTCCTCAAGTTTTGTCAAGTACTTTAGTCACAAACTGTGCATACAGCTCCAAGGCCAGGGTTTTGGCCCTGTGCTTCCCTTAGCAGCTTCCCCTTAGCAACACTTAGGAATGCCCACAGTGGTCAGTAAGTTACAAACATTTGAGCCAATAGCACAGATCTTTGCTGTCACTTAAAAACGGAGATCACCAGAGCAGCAAAAACAACAGCAGCACTCGCCATCTTGGATCTTATAATTCACTGGTGGGAATAAAGCCAAACAAACAATTCCTTCCAGCATAGCACCTGTAATGAACATCCAAATTCAATGCAGTCATCTGGACCTTGTATGACCTACCCTTGCGCAGGCCTTTACACATATAATGGCTTTTGTGACCTGTGCACTTTCAGGCAAGTAACGGCATAGCTTTTCCAGGTTGAAAGGCTCGAGAGAGACTCCTCTGGATCAATGATTTATACCTGAAGTTCAGTATTACAGAACCACCCTATTCCCTGATGATTTATCTTTTTTTTTTTCCCCTCCAGTTCTGTGTTGTCCTTCCAGGTTCACTAAGCAGTTCACAATGTAGCATCATAAATACATGTCATTATTTGAGAAAAAAAACAGACCCTGATGTTTTGCAGTCTCCAGGAGCAATAAAAGAGTGACAAATGGCCTTGAGCAAGCACTGTCCCACTGGCAAGAACAATAGCAGATTAACAGGCTTCACTATATGGAGAGGAGGTAATACAACCCTGGTGGGAGAGGATTTCCTTCTATAACACTTCCCTCAGCATGGTTTATGCTTTTCCCTATTAAATGGTCACCAGAGATGCAAAGACAGAAATAAAAGTTTACTGCCAGAATCCTCAATTGCTTTATCCCCCAAATCTTTTTGTCTCTTAACAAAAGAACCTACACAAGAAACAAGTGACTAGTATGGTACGGCCCCATAAATTGACCCCAATTCATCACTGAAACCACAACGGTTGGATCATTTGCTGATGCTGCATTTGAACATAGCAGGGCTGTCCTCCAGAGGACCACGGTAGCAGGACAGCACTGTTGACTTGATATCCAGCAGTGACTCAGGTCTCCTCATTTGCCTACAGTTCTCATCTGTCATCTTTCAAAGGACAAGCAAACAGAATGGCATCTCCCCCTCCCCTAGGTCCAGCTTGCAAAAACAAGTAAAAGCAACAGGCACTCTCAACTTAAATTGGTTATTCCTATGGTTCCTGAAAAGCATTTTCAGTTCTATCCACAGGAATGCTTCAGTGAAAACAGAGTTCTTTCACAAGTTAAAACGATGAAACTCTATACTGTGGCCTAGAAATGTTCCAACAGCACACTTCAATCTACAACTATGATGCTCACATACTAGATGCTTTGGCTAACAGGAGATTCACAAATGCATCGTCATATATTCCAGTTATCACCTTTGATGCAGGGTTTCTATTCCAAAATCTCTACATTCTAACAAAGCAGGAGACAGCGGGAATATAAGGGGTATATTATCCATTTATATGATTGGGGAACTAAGGGATACCCAAGAGGTATTTAGGCACCTAAATACAAGAGCTGCAGTTCAGGGCAGTAAGAAGGCAACAGAAAAATTGGTGCACAGAAGTTACATTTAAATCAGAGGGCAGGCATACCCCACAGCATGCCTTCGGATCCTCCTCACACAGCTGTGAAAACCGAGCACCTGGACAGAGCTTCCCTTTTGTCCTGCACGCTTTAGTCTTCTTCACATGGAAGCCAGGAAACGCAAATAGGTTTGTGTGTTTGGACCCAGGCCAAGAAGGAGCTGGAACACAACTAGGACACCCACTCATATCCACCACCTGGAAAATTAGTTTACGTTTTGCTGTTTAGATACAGACTGAGAAACACCTTGACTTTCTTGCAATATCTAGGTGTGGTATTTCCAGAGGAATGTCACTTTTGTTACCATGCAACTAAAAATCTTGTATAAAGCCAAGGTTCAGAATAGCAGTCTTGCCCATAACTGCAGTGGTATTTTCCTCTTTCTCACTAGTCATAGACAGGTACATCTGACCCAGTTACTTCATCTGGCTGGTTGGTTTCATGAATAAGATAAAACAATAAATGGAAAAGCCAAGAACAATAGTTCCTTATTTCCAAATGACTGTTAGTAGCAACCCTAACAGTGCTGGATACAGATGAACAGTACAGTTAAGAAATGCCCATCTTCAGGTATTTCATCTTTTGATTTTTCTTCTATAGAGTTCACAAACAGCAATGACACACCTGACTGAGAAGCTGGCAAATAAAAAAAATAAGCTGCTAGTTTTCAAATATTTCATCTGTTTTGTCTTCTAATTTTATACTGTTAACCCTGAGATTGACTTTATATTTCATATCCTCTTTTATAAATAAAGGGAACGCCTCTTTAGTGAATTTGACAGTTCAGGGTAAGTCAAGTTCCTTTATCTTGGGTTCACAATACCCCTACTACAACATGAAGGAACAATGCAGAAAAGAAAGGAATAGCTTCAGGTCACTTAGCAGCATATCTTTAAAAAGGCAGAGTTCATTTCTTCAAAAACAAACATTCAAATGACAAAATCCAAGATAAAAAGACCCTGTGGCATCAACCTGGCAGAAGCATGACAAGGTTGTCTTCGTGGCAGAGAGGGCTCAACTCCAGAGAAGCATGGGATGTGCCAGCAGAGCAAGCAACACGACTGTCATCAAGGCACTAGTAACAAAATTAATGATTCTGACACACAGAGATCATTGTTCCCAGAAGCAGCTTGAAAAAAAAGTGAAAAGTTTGGATTTTTTTAATCAGTTAGAGCTGTATAACCTTATCTGAATGTTATGGATGCATTTCCGAAGCGCTCATTACAAGGGCAAAACAGTGCAAAACCAATGCAGTGTAGATTTCTCTTCTTTTTCTAGTCGGTGGAATACAAAGAATCACTGTAAGCTCTAAGAAGCCTAACTATACACTTAAGTGAAATGAAAATTCTGTTGGAACAAGGCAATTCAACCACTGCAGGCAAATGTTAAAAATTAAGTCTAATCTTGGTGTTGAAGGGAAACCACTGTCCACAGACTCTATAAATACCTACTCTTAGGTGTTTAATTATGTCAGGATTTGCACTGGTATGCCATTGCTGCGAAGTAGAAAAGAGAAGAAAAAAGCAATACAACTTTTGACAGCAAAATAAAGTATATTTTACTTCCATTGGAGTTAATGGCAAAACTTCCTGACCCTACTGAAGCCAGCTGATTTTATACAAAACAAGAAGATGAATCACTGAAGTATCACCTAGAAAAGCACATAAGTATTACTGATTAAATAGCTTGTATTTAACAGGAAATGTCATTCCATTTCCACTGCTGGAATTTCAAAAATATTTTAGAAAATAATATCAGCTGTCACAACAGTCATCAGTACCATTTACGTGTATAGAAATACTGAGATCAATCCATCTTAAAAACAAATACGTAAGAAATGAAAAGTTCTAACACCATTTAGTCATCCAAGTCTTCCTTTAATTGAGCTCCAGCATCAGCCTGCAGATCTCACCAGGAAACTTTAACAGTGGTCTTGTTAGTTGCTCATTAGTTAATAAGACAACACTTGAAAGGTGCTCATAACATGCTACAACACATTTCCTCTTGGCAAGATACATTTTGATACTTGAGTAACAGAATTAAATGGAATTTACTGCAGTAAAGTAAGAATTCGTTCTGCTTCTCCTGCTGTGATCCCATTTCCACTGCAACCAGGTCAACCTATTTAATTCCTTAAGTTAGGCAAGAGGAAAGATTTATTTTTGCACCAGTTTTAGTTCACACACAGTAAATGCAGCCATGTACTACAGCTCCTTATTTGTAAAGTCAAGGAGAAAGACAAAAGTTTTGCTGCTGGTTCTTTGTAAAATTGCTCTGCTTCTGTTCAGACTTCTGAGTTGTTCTCTAGCATGACTTTATTCAGTTGTTTGTAAAACAAATTCATTTGTGTTCTAATATTACCATTGTAAAGAAAATCCCTTCCCTGTATTCTTTGTGTATTAAGTAACAATACAAAAATGCTTTTTACCTAATAAAACATTAAAGGAAAAAGGAAATGGCATCTTTGAAAATTTCTACAAACTCACATCTACCATAACAGTGGTAGTATCCTGTTCTATGTGAAACATGTCAGATTTTTCTGTTAATAAAGATTATTAGCCAGGTACATTTTAAACAACAACATTTTTCCTGGCAATTTAATAAAACTCTTCAAACAAGACAGACAAGTAGAGGGTTTGTATTTAAAGTGCTCTTTATCTGATGCAGCAAGTATTTGGCTGGTATCCTTCTGGTCTCTAAGTAGCACTCCACAGATGATTAAGGGCAAGGCTGGGGGGGGGGGGGTAAGCAGTGGGAAAAGAGAACAAACTGTTCTAAGTTGTAGCTCTTGGTGAAACAGACCCTAGTGTCAGATGGTAGAGTACTACCAGAGCATAAAACAAACCCAACCTTTGTGGTTGAAACGTTACCATGCACACATGTTCTTGCCACGATCTGAAGAGAAGGCAGATGTTAGTGCCTGGGATTTGCAATTTCCTGCAGTTAGGAAGCAAGCTCAGGGACTAGAAAACTCACTGAAGGAAAAAGCAGCCATCAAATGAATGCACGGCGAATGTCCATGGGGCGGCCCCGGCTGGGTCTAGGTGGAAACCTGTCACTGGGACCAGCTCGTCCTGGAAGTGTAGGGTTTGCTCCAGGCAGGGAACCAATTGGGTCAAAATGTGGTCTGAATGGAGGAAACTGGCCTGGTGCTTCTCCTGGGCCAGGGATGAGTGAGTTAATCGGGTCGCCAACATATGGAAGTGTTGGTCTCTCATCATATTCTCCACCAATGATCATTGGGGGATAAATTGGGTTTGATGGGAATGGGTTGGGAGGAAAGGGATTAGGATAGAACGGGTTGGGATGAAAGGGGATTGGATGAGGTGTAGGGGGCAGAAACATCATGTGCCTCCATCTCAGGGCCTCCTTCTTCTGTTTCAACTTTTTCTTGTATAGCTGCAGACAGAAACAAAGGCATTTTGAAGCTCTAGAAGTGATCTCTGTGTTCCACCTTCAGCAATTGCATTCAGCTCTGCAGCACTTCTCAGAAAAGCACTCCTCACCAGTCTGAAAACCCAGAACAGCAACTCCCCTGCCCGCCGAAGCCCAAACACAGCATCTCTGGAAGACCCATGACTTGGGCACGCACCACGCAACTTGTTAATTCTGTTTTCTCCTACTCTGACCATACTCGGCATGTGTGTATGTAACACCAGACTTGTAAACTAAAATTTAACTCAAAGTTACTACCTCCCAAAGTCTGTATTTCTATTCTCAAATTAGCCTGTAGAGACTAATTGCAGAGGGATTGTATAAAAAAGCCACCTACTTCTTTCCAGTCTGTGTCACGAGGCCTTGCAATAGGATCTACAAAGAGAAGCAAACAATTAAGAAAGGCAATTTATTTTATTTTTAAGTAGCATTCACGCCACAGAAGCCCACAGTTTTGTCAGAATTTGAAGAATCAAGAGATGAAAAAATCACTTCTGTTGAATAAATTTTTCATAAAGATCTTAAGAAATATAAAGGACCATTCAATAGTTAATGTACTTGCACACCCATTCTATCTAAAGCATTATCTACAAAAGTAGAGAAATCCCGGAAACACTGTCCCCATCTTTGACTCCTGACTGTACTTCCTTTGATCACCTTACTTCTTCAACCTATTGTGAGAAATTATAGCAGGAATAACTCTTCACTCCACTTCCGAATATCTGCAGTAGCCAGTACACCAAGGTAGCCAGGAAAACATATGAAAACAAGAAAAATCTGCACTACACAATGGGAAGAACTATGTGGTCCACCAGTAATGGCTCAGCACATCGTCACCAGTTTTCCTGGCACAAAACTGTGCCTCCACCTGAATTACACCTGACAACTCTACTGGTTAGCATCACAAATGACTGCATTTACTCCCAGTGTTTAAAAATCAGAAGTGGTCACCTGACAAGCCTATTATGAAAAATCTGTCAGACCTAATCTCTCTGTTCACATGAGAATGTAATTAGAAAAACGCGTCTCAATATTACCTCGGAAATCTCGCAGATACATAAACCTCCATAGAAGCTGGTCATTCGAAGCTGCGTAAAGATCACGGCAAACAGCAGAAAGAGAGATGAGTGAACGGACATCCAGAAGTCTGAAAATCCGAAGCTTGAGCTCAAGAGGAAGGACCACTAACCCAAACACATCTGGCAGGTTCAGAGCTACAAAGTAGAGAAAATAGAAGCATTACCTAATGGCGCAGAGTTTATCTCTGAAGATCATAAAAGAAAGGATGAAGATTATAATCTTTCCCTTAAATCATTTCCCTTTCATGCCTGAGTTACACCACTTTTCTCAGGAAGTACTGTGACGTGACTTCTTATAAAAGAGATCTCTTGCAACTCTAAGTACATTTACAGAGTGCACAAAATAGGGCAAATGGCACTTTATACTGACCACTATTGGCCACTAAGCTTAAGAAACATTCCATACACCTAACTATGTTTACAGGCTACAGAACAAAGGAATAGGTAAGGAAGAAAGACCTGCCCAATTTCATAAGCCCACAAAAAACACATTAAATACAGAGCACATGCTTCACATAAAACCTTCCCACACTGAAGTCTAAAGGGAATTCCATTGAACAGCCTTCAAAATACAAAGCTGAGACCTTTTACGGCAGTATCTATGCAGTGAAAGCCTGGCTTCCTACTGCTTCACAAACACCAGCTTGGGTTACTTCCTACCATCCTTTCCAAGCCCTCAATGATCAGTTACTAAGAAGATCATTCCTGGGGTTAGACTTCCAAATATGATGCTATATAAATTTTTCTGCTTTGACAAAGAAATGGATCAAAACTACAGGACTACTACCACAAAATTATCGTGGTACAATTTTCTCATCACTAAGCGTGGAAAACAGCCACTCCAGTCTCATAAGTCAGGCCAGAGCAATCAAAACCACATATTAACATTTTCTGAGATACAAAGATTAATGTAGTTTCTTTAGAATGTATAAATTATTTTACCCTTACTCTTTATATACCCATCACTGACCAGCTTAAACACCTTTCCTTCAAGACTTTAGATAGACCCCCTTCCTTCCATCCTCAAAAATGAAATACCATCTCTAATCATAAATATTTTCTCTCACCTTGTCGGGCAGCAGCCAGAAGAGAGTAAACCAGCTGGTCTTTAAAGAGACGGGATAATTTCTGAAGGTCTTTGTAAACACCTGCAACCTTTTCTATCAAAGAGGAGAGGTAAAAAGCTTAATTTCAGGAGGTTATAATGTAAAAGTTATATATAAGCAGAAGAATTACAGTTTTCTTATAAGCAGAACTGTAATCTGTTTGAAATATTGATGAGAGTGGTTCTGCAGCTAGAGTGTAACAATCATGCAATAAATAATTCATCAACTACAGACCAGTTCCATGGTCAGGCAAGGCCTTCCTTTAGCCTTACAAAGCACCATAAGAAAAATACTTGAGTTGTTCAGGAACAAACTGACTCTCAAGCTCCCAAAGCTTGCTTTGTCAGATTTCAAAGCTCCTGGGTAACATGCACCTATGTTGTAAATGCCTGCAATATTCATTTTTTGACAGGAGATGTTTTTCCATTCTGTTCTCTGAAGAAAGAGTAGCCAGAAGACTCTACTGTTATATCACACACATTTCAGCATTCAGTTATTCTTCTAAAGCCTTTCAACTAGACTTGTATATCAGCAGTTGGACAGGACACAGTGTAGAACACTGAGTCAGTCTCAATTGCCTACAAAGCAGTTCATGTACTTCAGAGAACAAAAGGCTAGGCAGGTCTGTGCTCACAAGGATCCACGTCTATCTGCCTTTCACTCCTCCCCCCCAACCTTAGCGTTCTCCAAAATGCCAAAATTAGAGGGAAAACTATGTGGTCAGCACATGTTTTCTGACAAAGAGAACATAGCAATTACAGGGCCACAACAAGAGTGTAGGTACCATCAGCCTCTGAAGTCCTGAACTGCCAGGCAAAAAGGGGGTATAATGCAGCATTGCTGCCTCAGAGATTCACACATATGCTTCGGACCTCATAAATAACTGGCATACGGGCCAAAGGATGACTTGGGTTTTGTAAGGCTCTTTCCTTACACTATTAATCCAAGAAACTCAAATTGTTTTAACAGCAAAATGTGAGTAAATGGCTACATTCTGAATTCCTTTTACCACAAAGCTATGGCTAACCTAAATGGCAACCACATTTTTAGTTTTTCTTACTATTCTGTAGCGATTTAGTCCTCTACTGAAGTATATCCTTACCCACTGTGTCACTTTTCAGTTTACTACTGTGAGAATCATAGCTCAGTCATACCTGGCTCCTGAAAGCAAACAAAGGATGCTGGCAATAGCTGTATTCTCTTAACACCTTTAATCTCTTTGTTGATTTTCAATGTTGCTGCAAATATAAGAAAAAAATACATTTTAAAATTTGTAACACGTTGAGAGATGACAGACCGCCTCATTACCCTTCAGAGTTGTTTTTACTTTCCTCTCTTTCCAGATCTCCTCAAGGAAAATACCCAACTATAGCAAGCAGCTAGACAAATAAAAAATTTCAGAAAAATGAAATGGAACTAAAAATAGAAGGGAATAAACAAAGAACTTGGTGACAGAAACCAACCATTGCCTTCAACAATGCTATTACAGGTAAAGAGGTGTAACACAGCTAAGAGAGGTGTAACACAGCTAAGAGAGGCATACAGAAAGCCATTATATAACCCAGCCATTAAAGAAATACTAACTACAGAAAGACTCAACAAGCTTACTATATGAGCAGTATATACATGGTAGTTATAACACTGTCCTAAATCTAACCTTAACCTGACTTGGTTAAAACATTTGATAAGAATGTATATGAGTTCTGAGAAAACATATGTGCTTATACAAATCAGCATAATCAGTCACAAGTTTTACAAATAAACATAAAAATTTTAATCTGATATCTTGAAAATCAAGTCCCAGTTTAGTATCAGTTCCACAAAAATGTGAAATTGCTCAAAGGCTAAATAAAATATGAAAAAGAAAGAAAAAAAACAACCAAAAAAACTTCCCTAAATTTTCTGGACTGAATAACTCAAACTAAATAGTATTTTTGAGACCACAGTTGAACTGTTAGTGTGCTACAGGAAAGATTATACATTAAAGCTGAAGAATACATAGTCTGTAAGTCTTGCAAAGAACATGAGACAAGACAAAATACTGTAGCTGGAGCAAATCTACCTCTTTTAACATTTGGCAATGTATATGAAACACAAAACAAGCAACAGACTTCTACAACATTGCAATGAAAAGGCCAGCTGAATCTTCTAAGTATTGATCTGTTCTAATAAGAGGGAGAGAAAAAGTTAACGTGGAGACAGAAAATGCCAAGAATATTCCACATCAGGAAGTGGCATCACTTGCACCTCAGCGACCCGGATAACCAAGGTGCAGTTCTAAACAGAGTGCAGAAAACCACGTTTAAGTTTTCTTTTGCTAAACAATGGTGATTTAGCAATGCACATCCAGGATAAAAACTTAACTTACCATTAATAGCAACAAGATCTCCCAAAGGCACACAAGTCAAACCAGCAGAACCTTCTTCACAAAGGGGATGTGTGTACTGTAGCTTATAAACACCATTCCCTCTCCATTTCTCTGGCATAGACACTGCCTTGGCTTCTGTCCCCTAAAAATACAGAGATAACACTGCCACACTTTAACAATGTACCAAGATTAAGAGGTAAAAAAAGAGAATCAGAAGTTAGGAAATGCCAAAATGCTGCTTGCAAATCTTAGTTTAGTCCCAATGCACATTATGACGGACTAAACATGCATGATTATATAGTATTTTCCCCAAGACTAGCACCAAATCTAAGGAGAAGTTTAGTAATTTTTTGTCCTGTCCCAGTTTCTGACAAGGAAGGCTGTTCAGTGAGAAAAACCCCTTTCTTTGAGACATATACTTCATTCTGTCATTTATTCCAGTACTCTAATCCTGCACGTATGTTAATTTACTACATGAAAAACAAGTTATCGCACCTTTTCTGTGAACTCACAAGGTCTGACGGGGCTTGAAGAATAATAGCCTGAAATCCATTCAAAAATGTAAGTGCACTAACAGTTTTTCCTTTTAATTCCGGCATGAAAAGGCTCAGATGGAATCCCAGAGGGGGACACAACAAAATCATAAGTACAAGTAGCCTCTCTCTCTTTCTTCTTAAATCTGCAAGCACTCATCTTCCCTACTTCCAAGCCTACTGACTCACATAAACAAACCTTCCTCCCAGGGCCAAAATATATTCTTTGGATAGTATTTCAGGCTACAGGAATGCAATTAACTTAGCAGATTTATTTAAATTGGTATTGGTCAACCAGACACCTAAACTGACCCCTTACATGTGCTTAGTTAGCCTCACCACAAGAAAAAAACATGAGAATTTAATCACCTTCCCCGAGAATGGGGTTTTTTGCATATCCAGCCACATTCTAGTAAACACACAATGAAAATCTGAAAATCTAAAGGGGAAAGATGAATTCATACACTGTACAGAGGTGCTGCCACAAGTGCTCAAGTATGAGTTAGATACCTCTGTAGATGAGTGGAAGCAAAGCCTAACCAAACTCAGTTGAAGCAAATACAGAATTGGAGACAACATTCTGGCAGACCTGGGCCTTGTTAACCAGGATCTGAACAGGATACATTTGAGATAATGGTGATACTTACTGCAAAGCTTCAACAAGTGCTACAATCTAAGCACATCTACACAAATCTCAAGAGTATAAAGCAGAAACAGGAGATTATCAGCTGGATCCCAGTGAGGCTGAGGACCGAGAGAAACGCAGGGACAGGCTTCTTCTCTCGCACCTAAAAGCTGCTCTATTCTTTAGCCTTAAGGCTTACTGGTCAGGGAAATTAGAGATGATACTTGAGCAGCCCCTGCTGCTGACTGGCATACACAATGCCAGAAGTGGCTCTTCAGATGCAGTGGAATCTAATGGGAATGTGTGATACGAGACGCTTTCTCATACTGACCAAGAAATTTCCTGATTGGTTGTGCACCTACCTGAGGTACATAGCCTGTCTCCATCATGAGAAGATGTACTAGAACAATCAAGGCATCAGTGGCACTGGTACACTCAGCAGAAAGGTAAAGCATCTCTAAGGAATGTGGTATTTCACCATCAGCAGCTTCACTGCACAGCATGGGTTCAGAGGGATAGGAACCTGTACCTTCTTCCAGGTCAACATCTTCTGGGACTAATCCAGAAGGATATTCTAGGCTGGATCCTGCCTTCAAGGGAAAGCAAAACATACCTGCATTTAGAAAATTACACCTTTACATACATAAATATTATTTGTCTGCTTATTCCAATCCTCACAGGCATCAGGTCTAAAGAGAGCATCTGTTGTTCATTAAGTGGCCAGCCCAGTCCAAACCACAACTGATTTCTCATGCAAGTTGTACAGATTCATCACATCTCCATTTTCTAGCAACCCAACTGGAGACTGTTGTGATTATACACAGAGTCTCTGCATTTTTTGATATTTATAATGCAAGCCCTTCATAAAAGGGCTGTCATTTGATTGTATATACTACTTGAAGACAAAATGATAATATATTAAGCCTTCATCACAGAATTTTCACAACATACATGGGAATAATTTACTCGTGGTAGTACCACTATTTCTTTAAATATAGCCAAAATGCATGGCAAGTAAACGAAATTATAACTTGGACTGCTTCAAAACACAATAGACCTAAACAGCTGGAGGGAAAAAAAAAAAAAATCATCAATGGAGTATACCTGCTGCCACTTGAGGAGCACCTGTGATTTTATTTTGGCTTCCTTTCTTCTACCAAAATCACACCATATAATTACATTAAGTAATAAAACTACTCACAGACACATTAAAAAAAAAAAAAAAGGGTATTGAATTAAAACTACAAGCAGACTTACCTAAGGAAAGGATCAGGAAAGAAAAGAGAGTATAAAGGAGCTGTAGCCAGTTCTCCCCCACATCCATACCCAATGGCACTAGACACCCCTGTTTGTATGAGGCTAGCATCGCCATCCATCCATGGAACATCCCTTCTCTCATTAACAGCAATGCACATAGCCCCAGTTAAACATAGATTCGCAGAGTTCTAGAGCTCTTGTACAATGACACTTATTTGCTTAGAAATTTTCCTGCCATCTTTCACCCCATTTTTGGAGGAAGATGTGAGAAGCTCATCTTGCCTTTGAATATTAAATAAATGTGAAATGGATACTTCTGCAGGAGTTACTATGGTCTGACTGACACACATAAGGAGTTTGCATGCTCACAGCACCATGTAAGGATTGTAGCTCCTGACAAGAACCAATGGGACAGCAGTCCAGCAACATTCTTTCATTACTTACAATTCTTTTTACCCTATATCTTAATTTTCATACATTGAAAGTAGTATTTTTAAAAGATCACTTATCCATATTCCTCATACAAAGGTTGCATTAAGGAACATTTTGTACTTGAAACTAGTTCCAAAACAAAAAACTACTTGCTTTGAAAGAATGTTGGAAGACAACTTCTTCCCTGTTTCTCAAACTCCTGTCTAAAAAGGACAGGATTATAAAATGAGATAAGATATGGCACTAGGCTGTACCTGCAGTCTCCTCCAGGGAGACTCCATTCACCACAGGACCCAGCAGTTGGTGGGAGCTGTTATCTGCTTAACTATTGCAGGTACTGACACACAGAAAACAAACCACTGAGTAATATGCAAAAAAATGGGCTTATTGGCTGTATGCAGCCTAGGGATCACGCAGACATATGTCTATGAAGCACGAGGCAGGAGCTATCACAGGAACGCAGCCTCCACACACCAGACAGACAGGCTTCACTCTAGGGCAGGCCGTCTGAATCACAGGAAACTGTTACACCCTATCAGAAAGGAACAGTGCACTCATCTTGTGAGTGGTGTTTCTGACAGGCAGCGTCTGCTGCATTTGCTAAATACCTAGAATCAGTTTCCTCAAGCAGACAGCACTAAGGCAGCTAAGTATCACATTCCTAACTTCCTTATGGAAAGCACATGTTCCAGCAAAAACATTCATTCCTGTAAAAATGTCAGACCTGAAACATCTCAGGGTCTCTGAACGAGCTCCCGTATCGCAGCTAATATACAATAAACAGAGCCAAATTTTCATCCAAATAACTGGCTATATATCAGACAAGTATGAAGAGCCAAATATTCTGAAGAGATTCTTCACTATATAGTTAGGCAACTGGCACAACATGGTATCTTCTTTTTGTGTCTTGTGTTGTACAGGGCAATTCTCATGTACTTACCCTCTCCTCACTCTTTTGAGCTTCCACCTGAGCTTTCCGTTTGTCAGATTGCTCATTCTGCCCTTCTTCTTTTGGACTGTTGGCCTGACTTTTGTTGGGGGTCAAGGTGGACGGCTCATGGCCATTCTGAAGTGGGGGAGGCGTAGAAGGAGGAAGCGTAGAAGGTGGAGGAGGTAGGTTGGGTTGTCCATCTGCTTCTTCCAGTAATAAGCATATCAAATCACCAGAAACAATCCCATATGAAGCTAAGGTCTTCTGATCTTCTGTGAGAGCATCTTTTCTGTTCAATGTTATCGAAAACTCAATATCAGAACTGCAAAATAGAAAAAAAAGTAAGAAAACATGGTTGGCTGTACCTGGGTAACTGCACACAGAGGTATAGTTAGAAATGCATACTGCACATTACAATAGTACTATGCCATGGGTTTTAACCCATTGATAATTAGCTATATATTAAAGGAAGAATGAGGAAAAAAATACGGCATGAAATTATTTCCCCTCTTTTTCTCTCCAAGTCCATTTTACGTAGCCATAGCCGCTTGGTAGGCATAACTTCATTTACAGCAATTGCTCATAAAACATTTATGAAGGGAAGCAAACAAGTGCCCTCCAAATTAGAAGATACCACACCCAGCAAAACAAGCTTTAAATAAACTACTGGCTCAGATAATTTAAAAACAAGATAGTGTTGTAGACTCAAGAATCTTGCTTTCTCATTAAGGAAAACTTAATTTGAAAAGGTCAGCAGCTGCCCTCCAGCATGCTAGGTGCAAATGAGGGTAATAAGAAAAGATGCCTCAGGTCAAGCAGTTACAAAAAAATCCCAAACAGAATTCCAGTTAGCACAGAAGCAGCTATCCAGTATCAGCTATGAAGCACACCCACTGTGGCAAGAAAAGCAGTAACTTCAGGTTTCTGCTGCTCACGCTGCTATGCAGCACAGTGCTGTCCTATCAAATGGGTGTTTCATCAGTGAAACATTTGTACATTGCACCTAATCAGAGGTTTGTGAATACAAACCCTCTAGCCACCATCAAAAACCAAGCCCCTTCTGTAGATGTTTCATAAATTCATTTTGCAGACTTCCCTATAAAGGCTACTGTGAGTTCTTCATAGATAAAACATTTATGAAATTTAAACCCACAGCTTGTCCAAGAAGCCTGCAAAACTGTAAAATGAACACCCTACAAAAAGTTTTGTAACGTAAAGGCCACAAGGAAATTTAAGTCAGCTCTGACCCAGCTGCAATCCATATTTCACAGCTGAGCTATTCCCAAAGTTTCGGTTTCCTGTTCTCCAGTGAACAGCCGGGAAGCAAAACTCGTTTGAAGCTGCAGTGACCCACTGCCCCACCCCCGTCACTGCCGCAGGGCCTGTCGGAAGGAATCATAGAATCGTTTTGGTTGCAAGAGACCTTTAAGATCATCAAGTCCAACGGCTAACCAAGCAATGCTACGTTACCACTAAATCATGTCCCTCAGCGCCACGTCTAGGATGGTGACTCTACCACTCCCCTGGGCAGCCTGTTCCAATGCTTGACAACCCTTTCGCTGAAGACATTTTTCCTAATACCCATCCTAAATCTCCCCTGGCTCTATTTGAGGCCATTATCCCTTGTTACCTGGGAGAAGAGACCAGCACCCACCTCACCACACCCTCCTCTCAGGTAGTTGTAGGGAGCGATATGGTCTCCCCTCAGTGTTCTTGTCTCCAGGTTGAGGAACCCCAGCTCCCTCAGCTGCTCGTCATAAGACTTGTGCTCTAGACCCCTCATTGGCTTCCTCGCCCTTCCCTGGGCACACTCCCAGCACCTCAATGTCCCTCCTGTAGCGAGGGGCCCATCACCAAACACACTACGCGGGGCTCAGCAGCAAGCCTTGAACCAGCTTCAGCAACGAGCCCCCGTTACCCGGGTAAACCCTTCCAGGCCGGCAATCTTCTAACCCCCGTGATGCGTCACCCAGCCCCCGGCAGGAGCCCCCTTTCCCCCTTCCAGAGGGGTGGCTCAGCCGGAGGAAGGACTGCAGGCCCCGTGGGCCCGGAAGGCCGCCCCGTCCTTCCCCCGCCCGCCCCGCAGGGGGCAGCACCACCGCCGCCGCGGGGAGGGAGGGAGGGAGGGGTGGGAGATGGTCCGGCCCGCGGTACGGCCCCACCGGCCCAAGCCCGCGTGCGCGCGACTGCTCCCC
>JAHREE010000193.1:6114341-6158582 GCA_033628505.1 Tringa tobata | reverse complement strand
ATATGGATCAAAAGACCTTTGAGTGGGTTTTCTGGGGTTTGCCAGATTGCTTCAGACCGTTTTAGCTACCACCATGTTTTCTTGGATTTGTATCTTTCTTTACATTATTGAACTGCCGACAGTTGTGTGCAGAGTGAAAGTCTTCGAAGTGGCACATCAAGGACAGAATTCAATATCTTTGCATGAGCAGACCAAAATCACATTTCTCTGGGTAGTAAAAAGAGGCTGCACCCATGGAAGAAGATTCTCAGAGGAAGATTTCCTATGTTTTGTGATGAACCAAAGGGGTCAGGTTTTTCTTAGTGAGATTACTGCATCCAATTTCTAGGAATCTCTGGTGAATCCTTACAGAACTGTAATTTATACACAACCCAAGTAGGGCCTGCATAGGTTGAGAGAGCACCTCATCCTACTGTCAGCTCCATAAAAATAAGTGAATAGGTAGTACTTATTAGAGTGGTTTTATTCTTTGCATTGCAGTTGTGTACGTAGTCTTTTGTGAGGATCAGGACCCTGTTAAAGGTCTCAATATTTCCTACTCTTCCCCTGTCTCTCGGGAACCAGCTCAAGAGCACCCTTAAAATCCTTAGCTGAGGGCAGTGTGTAGTGCAGAGCTAGAACAAGAACACTGAATTTTTTGCTAAATGGACTTTGATAAAAACGAACTAGTTAGTAGTCCTGGCTCAGGTGCTAGGAGAGGGCAGTTACAGAAGTCAGTAACATGAACTCAATGGATCCAAACAGTGGAAAGTGTGTTTTTCCCATCAGCTCATCGGACAATGGACAACTGCCTCCCAACCTGTTTGTCCATTGTTAACAGATTCTATATAGGCATTGCAGCTATGTTATTCATTTTGCAGCCTGGCACAGGTTAATAGTTCTCTGGCGATTCTTCTCCAAGGCTTTGAAAGCCTTTATGAAGGGTATCAGGAGGCAAGCCACACTCAGGAAAAGCTGTGGTAATATAGTGCCTTTGCAAAGCCTCAGAAAGATTGTGGGGGGTTCCCCAAACCTACCCAGAACTATAACCTGGAGGTGCAGAGGTGCCCACTGCCTCCTGTGGATCCTGTCTGAAGATTTCCTTGAGCTTCATCGCCTGCCACCTCATGAGTTGGGAAGTGAGTAGCATTGCTTTCCACACTAAATGGAGGAAACCGTGAACAGAAACTTACTGGGGTTTTTCTTTTCCCATGGATATTTCCAGTAGTTGTGGAGAGGCAGAGATCACCTGCTTTTATGTCATTTACAAAATTCTTCTCTGTATCATTTGCTGGGTATCTTTAAGCATTCCTGCCAATATATCTCTCCTGTCAACCATATACATTTTGTACTCCTGTTACCTCAGAAGTGATTTTCCATATGGAATATCAGTGTGTAGGAAGGGTTAAAATCTTGAAGCTATGACTCCTTTTTTATTTGTCATTGTTGAGTGAGCTGCAGAAAACCTACCTGTTCTTGAGTATACTGCAAAGTAAATTGAAACAGTGGAGCCAGGGAGAAACTGAAAAATCCAGTCCCAATTCTGTGGTAACAGCAGAGAGATTTGTGAAACTGAAGGGCTCTTTCTGGACTTCAGGTTGGGTAGACACTATATTTGCTATCGTGTTTGTCTTGTGTTTGTTAATTATTGAGGTTTCTTTTCTAAATTTTTGGAAGTGGAAGAAATTCTTCTGTGGGCTGCAGCTGGAGAGTTTTGTGCAAGACCAAAGCAAGACAAGGACAAAATTCTTTTTCAGAGATACTCTGTTCTATTTTGGAGGTTGCTTAGATTAAGATAATGTGGTTTTATGGGTGTACTAAGCCTGTACAAGACAATAATAGTGACCTTTTTTTTGCATCAGAAGCTTTCTTAGTTCTTAGGCAGATTTCAGCTCTAATCTTTATTGCAAGTTTTATTTGAAGTTTTTGCAGACTGTTCACAAAGGAGAAACCAAATGTGGTATCTACATTGTAGTAAATAGAGTACTTCATTACGGTGAGACAGGTACACAGACTGAAACAAAGGAGTTTTTCATCTCTTTCCTCTACTTAAAGTACTTGAATACACTATCTCTGAGAAGACAAAAGAATTAAGAGAATGATTTACATAAAGGAATTGGTCATGCATGCTCAGTTACTGAAGATAAAAATCAGAGTAATTTGTCTGCCATCTATTGTCATCGACAATGCAATTAGAAGCTCTGATTTGGACAATCAGGCAGCTGACAGTTTCCATCTCTGTCTCAGTCATCTGACTAACCTTGTAAAATCAAACCTAGCATCTGACAGAGGCTTGGGACTTTGATGAAGCCAAGAATATCAGCTGAGTGCAAAAGTAAAGCTTGTTGGTTTGAGAAAGCAACATGAAATGATACCGTCTTTTCCTGCCATGTTGTTGTTTTCAGTTGTTCTTTCATCTTCTCACCTGGCATGCCTCTAAGAGCCAAACAAGAATATTATTAACTACCAAGTGTGGTAGTGACCAAGATTGCTGTTTTCTGTTCCTCAATGGGAATGAAACTACATGAGAATGAGGTACCTCACCTGAGGTACCTTCCAGCAATCCTGATAGATAAATATCTAGTAACTATTTATGTACTTTAATGATAGAAAAATCTGTCTTTCTGGTTTTGTATTGATTTTTAATTGATCCTTAAATAATCAGGGTACAAAGTGGCATGTTTGCAGGAGAAGCTAAGACACTTTTTGGAAAAAAATTAAGATTTGTGACTCCAACTGTCTGTTCTGCATAATATAACATTGCTACTGTAAAGTAACTGTTTATTATGAGTCGCTTAAAGTATAGAGATGGAAAGACCAGTTGAGGAGATTTTCAAATTTTGTCACAATATGGATTATGTTTTCAGAACTTTTTTTCCCTGAAATAACTTTCTCTTGCATAGTCTTTTGGGGTGACTGTAAGGATTGCCTCAGAGAACTGATATCAGGGCAATATTGATAATGCATTTGGTCTGTTGTATAGTTCATAAATCCACCAAAGAGCAGTGTTTTATGAGGTACTAGGTAGATCTCAGATTTGCAACTGTTTAGATTCTGACCTGATCATATTAATTCCAACATAAAAGTAAGACTACCAAAGGGGGTTTTATTTGCAGTTTTGATTGTATGTTTGTTTGAATGCATTTGTATGTTTTCTGGCAGATAATAAAATAAATTGTCAGAATTTTTCAAGATAATATGGTACTTATTAGAAGTCCAGGAATGATCTTATAGGCTGGAATACCTGGGAGACTAGCAAGACTTTTTTGCTACTTCTTAATTAGGAGGATTTTGTACACAGGCAGGTACCATGATCACAATCAGAGATGTTAGAAAAGGATGTGCCACTCTCCTCAGTGGTAAGGCCAGAGTAAAGTTATCACAGACCCCTAAGAATCCATTTCCTAATCCAACTTGGAGTTGTCGTGAGAAACAGTATTGTTATTTCTAGGAAACTGAGCAGTGGCTGTCAGTAGTAGTGGAAATGAGGATGAATGCAAGAATTTTCAACAAAGAAACCTTACCTTTGCGCTAGGAAAATGTAACAGAAAGAAATAATTTGTCACAGCTTTAGCAAAGCTGTGCCATGTGGTTCTGTTGCACCACGCCATGGCTCAAAGTCTCACTTTGTGCTCAAAGGCTTTGTGCTGCTGGCTCGTGCCAGGACACCCTTCTCCACTCTGGTGTGGTCACCGTGTAATTCTCGTGTGTGCTTTGAATTTACCCTTTGCATTCCCTTCTCACATGATGTCAATCTCATATATCAGTGTTTGGATAAAATCATAGGTTTGTGTGTAAGATGGAGGCAAGTTTTGTAGGGAGGCCTACTGTATTTTATTTTATATGTATATATATATACATAGATAGATATACAAGCTGATTTAGTTGAAAAACTTTTGGACTCAAGTCCAGTCTATTCTAAGGGGGGACATATAGAAGAAGGGTGTTGTGCTATAGGAGGACAGACCTGCCCCTCCTTGGCTGGGTTTGCTCTGTCATGTTCACTCTGCAGGAGGTAGGACAGATGGTTAAATAAATCGGCCAAGACATGGATGTGGAGAAAGCACAGAGTAGTGGAGCAGAACCATTCAGTCTCAACAACAGCTAATGCCTACCAAAGTGCTTTCAAAGTAATCAGAAATCTGTGTGTTCTCCCACATTGTCTGCTTCCTGCAGTAAAATCACTGGCTAAACCTCTCTTGACTATCCACCCTTGTCCCAGTTTCATTGAGGGAAGTGATGGATACAGATTTTTTGCAACTCATGGTGTGCATCGTTTATGATCACGTTTGCATCATAAATGTTGTTAACAGGTCCCTGTGACAAAGAAGATGCTAAAGGTGTGGTATGCTTTCCTGCTGTGTTTGCTGGCCTTGCAGCTTGAGGCTAATCCTGGTCTTAAAGTGAGGATAACTCAGAAGGGGCTGGACTACGGTATGTCTAACATTGCCAGAAGTTAATTTATGATAAATTTATGCACAGAATATAGTTCCTTAAGAAAGGTGCAGTGTAAAAACAAGCTCCTTAAATGCTGAAATAGAATAAATTCCTTCTGTCACCTCACACCAGGAACACTCTTTGTCTCTTCTCTCACTTATTTCCTTCCTTTTTGGGCACCCCAAGTGTGAATTTACCCTTGCATTGGGGATTGCATTTTCCTACAGCCCAATGGTGTTTCTACCACAATCCTCATATTGATCTACTTTCTTAGAGCCAGAATAAGATCATCATATAATCATTCCATTTTTAAAAGTGTTGAAAACTTGATTGAAAGTGCAATATTTAATTGACAGTAATAAGGCATAATTGAGGAAAAAAGCTTACAATTTTGGAACAGTCATGTAACTGCACACCTTTACTCTCATTCCTCCATTTGGAGTGGGGTAGTATCTGCATGTGCCATTCTTTCAAAAAATCTAGTAACCATCTGCCCCTTAATTGTGCCCCTTAACAGAACATCAGCAAGCTTGTGCGTGATACTCTTATCTCCACAATATATTTTCCTTTCTCTTTCTACTCATGCTAACTCTCACTGTCTTTTACCTAAGACTTAGTCCATGGGTGTGGAGGGCACGCAGTATAATTTCAATTGTTTACAGAATTAACATTAATAATAAAAGTTAACAAGGCAGAAATTCAACAAAGGCTGGGTCATGCTAAGGATTAATGGTCATTTATGTACTGAACATGCTGACAGGCAAACAATGGACTTTTGAGATGAAAAGTAGACACTCATGGTTTATGCCTCCGAGATGAAAGCAAGGATCAGGTCCAGTTATTTCTCTCTATGAACATTGTTTTAAAGGCTTTTGAGAAGTTGAGAAGAAATGGGCAAACATCCGTCACCCAAAACAGAGCTGATCTCCATATGTTTTTATGACACAGGAGAAATCGCTCCCTAGAGATCTCTCATGCCTTTAGAAATGAGAATTCAGCCTGGCATTTCCTAGTGTGAGCCCAGCAGTTTTTGTGACATTCAGCATGGCCTTCAAGTGCTGAGTGAACAGGCTACGTTTGCACACCCCTGCATTAGCAGGAAGAACAGACGTTAACAGTGTGCCTCCCAAAGGTATTTCTTGTACTTGAAGAGCGTGGTGCCTGTGACATCTTTTTCCTTAATGTGAGATTTGAAGGCTGAGGCACTGGATCCTGCCTGCACACTCCTTGCCTGCTGCAAGAATCTTGAGAGAAATCCCACCTGGTTTTACTGGCTGCCTTCACTGACAGTTGTAAGAGAACTTTAAGTTATTTCAGAGCCCATATTTTGCTTTGGAGGCAGGAATTCCCAGGGAATCATAACTTACCTCTCCTTCATAAAAGATGCATTTTATAAAAAGGTATTCATTCCAGTGTTGAGTTTTCATTGGTTTCACTTCTTTGCTTTTTTAATACACTGGAGTCTGGGGGAGAGAAAAATAGATATTTTGTATTCAGCAACTATGAGTCCAAAAGATAAAGAAACTCATGCTAGAAATACCTGAAAGCAAGACATCATTCAGTATTAAAGTTGTACCAGTATCTTTATCAAAGATGAGCAAAAAGAAGGAAAACACAAGGAATTTGAGATTTAAAGATGTTCTGTGTGTTACCAATGCACAAGTAGCATTGAAGCATTCAAGAAAGTAGGGATTCCTTTGAGAGAGAAGGTAAGGAAATAAGTCGGAAATCTGCAGCCTGCTGTAATGGATAAGGTGCAGTGGCAAAATATATGTACTCTGAAAGAAAAGGGAAGAAAACATTTAAAAGGATTATCTTTAAACCTCAAACAACTTTCTGTACACAAGCAACAATCCAGATAGTTGTGCATTTGACATACCAGCACTTCAGGTGTATAAATCACACTTTTTCCATAAGCATACACTACATCTAGAAGTCCTTTTGCTACTCGTTAACTGGCTTTTTCATTCAGCAGTTATGAGGCAATCAGAGGTAAAGGTGATGACCAAGTGTTTCCCAAGCCATATCACATTGTGAGTGAAGTGAAGGAAGTATAACAGTTTCAGAAACCTGACAAGAGTTCTAGAATATAAAATAAACAGGGAGAGATGGTACTAACAGATGATCTTGATCTTGAGTTAAATGATGTGTATGTGAGGCTAACAAAAGCTATAAATGGATGTATAAGTAGTTGGAAGGAGGTCTAGGTAAGGATCATAGACTATGTTGAAACTGATGATTGAATTATTTGGCAGAATATCTGGACCTTTGGGTGCCTGAATCCAGTCTGCAAGGCATGTGCTTTCCTCTGTCCCCCTGTAGGCAAGACAATTGTGATGGAGCTTCTGAAACGAGCAGTGTTGAAAGAGACCTTCCCAAGCTGGAGTGGGCAGGAGACTTTCTCGGTTGTTAAGGTCAACTATGTCATTTCAAGGTAAGTAAAGGTAAGTAAACATTTCAAAGTTTTAGGATGAAACAGCTTATTATTACCACAGAGTAATAATTATGCAGCCATTTTTTTTTGTTCAGTGTAAAATGTTAATGGCTCATCTAATTCTGCTCCCAGTGCCCAAACACTGATTTGTTGTATAAGTACATCCTTCCACCACACTCTTAGATGAGTTTTAGAAAGCTTCTGAAGGAGCACCTTGGCTAGTTTTTTTAGTCAGTTTGTGTCCGAGTTGGGGGCAAGACAGATGTAGGCATGACTATGTTACAGCAGGGGAAATGGGGGGGAAAGAGGGCAGAATTGGTGTTATTAACAGTCTGCTGCTATGAAGGATGTGTAGCAGTGAAACGAATTTGTTTGTGTTTCATGAGAAAAAGCTGACAAAGGGATAAAATGAAAATGTGTGCAGGGGGACGGTGTATCTGGGCTGACGTGGCAGGAAGATGACTCTTAAAGAATCTTTTTGGATGGATTTACAATGGTAAATCAGCATTTTGACTGAGTAGGGCTGGACACCTATATCCTGTTGAGGAAAATCATTGTACAAGGAGCAGCCAGTAGAAAAACACTTTTATAGATTTTCTTGCAATTTCTCCAAATAAGGAGAGTAATACAAAAGCATTTTTTTTCAACAGCCTTCAATCCCCTTTTCTACTGAAAGCTTTTCCAACAGGTTATAAGCAGAAAACGAAAAATTTGTGATCTTTTAATATTACTATCAAGCCAAGCTCTGCTGCTCTGCCGCTCAGTAGCATTTTGCTTCCTTTTCCTTACAAATTACCCACAAATTGGGGAATGTCTATCCTCAGAGGTGTTCAAGACTCAAGTGGGCAGGGCTTCTGAGCTGGCCTAGCTTTGAGTTCGGGAGTTGAATCAGAAAATCTCCTGAAGTCCCTTTCCAACCTAAATTATTATATGATCTTCAATACCCTAATTCATTCTCCCAACCGTAGTTCTTGAAATTGGCCATCTTCCCAGTGGATGATCTGATTTTAGCTCACTGCAAACAGGATTATTAAAGGCAACCTTACTGCTGACCAAGATGTTATTGGAAAATTATGGTCATTTTAACTAAAAGTAGCTGGTGCCTTCTGCCCCAGGGAAAGTAGATTAAAGGCAGTTTCAGAGATCTCTGCCAGATATCAGGAAACAACGAGGAATGTATACTACATGATAAGATCACAGCTGATATCTTTACAATGTTCAGCTCAATTCAACACACCCATTTGCAAGACAATATCCTTGAGTATCAGAAACATTTGTTTTGGCAGGGAAATCTTCAAGTGAGATTTTTTTTAGAAAAATGGATCCTCTCCAGAGTCCTTTGCTGAGGCAGGGGAGGGTATGCAGAATGGGGGAAGAGAAACTTTGATGTTCTTCCACAAATGCTTGCATTCAGACAACCTGGATTTATTTACAGATGTAGCATCTGGGTTTAACACACAGACTTATTTTCCCCCAGCAAGCACATTTCACTCTAAGGAGCTTGTTTTTCTCCCAAGGGGAAGGTTTTGGTTTGGCTAAGCATCCTTTTTTCCCTGGCCAGATATCGAGGATTCTTTTTTCCAAGGATGCTACTAAGTGTAATGGTACGGGTGTTTTTCTTTTCCTAAAATATACAAGGGTCATTAATTTCTGAGAAATTCTTTTACCAAAGCGTAGACTTTGCCTTTTGTAGGTGAAAGATTTTCAGTGATCACAAGTCCTTCTTACTCTCATGACATACAGTCTAATATCCACCTTTCTGTATTCTGTAGGCTCAGAATTGATGACGTAGATTTCCCAGAAACTTCTGCTTCCTTCATTCCTGGCACTGGCATTAGTCTGTCGGTGGCACAGGCTTCTGCTACAATCAGTGCAGACTGGAGAATGAACACGTGGCTGCTGTAAGTATTGTACAGTGTGATGTAGGTGCGGGGGACAGTTAGGTCTGGGAGAAGAATTGCAAATGAAATTCAGGAATCTAGTTGGTAATTATTATTTTTCATGTCAGATATGCTTTATTATTTAGCAGCAATCTATTTGAATAAACTTAAGAAGGAAACATCCTCTGCCAAATAATGCTTAATTTTTCTTTTTTTTTTTTTAAAATTATTCTACCCCACATGTTGTCTCTGGGAATTATCAGGTCAGACATCTGTTAGCATATTCAGTTTGCCCAGACTGTATATTACATGATATTACATGAATATTCAGGAGCACAGTTTGCAATGGCCACATTTGTTACTTTCTTTGTACAGTATAACTGGAAGGTTAACTCTATAGCTAATTTTCTATTTGCTGGTACAATGTATATTGTCTTCCAAAGTGCTTCTATTAAAGGAAGGGCACTGTTGCAATGCCAAACATCCAGAACTTTGGAAACTCCAAAATTTGGGTCACTGTGGAAAACTGATTTAGATTTATGAGCATGTGCAGTATGAGATTGTCTTTAATGATGAGATTTCATACTGATTTTTTCCACTTTTTTATCTCACCATTTTTGCAATAGAATTTTAATACAATATTCTAGATTTTCTTGGAGCGGGGAGAGAGCTAAAACTTCTGGGATATCAGCAAAGTTTGTAAGATGCTAATCTCTACAATTTGGGTTACTACAAAATGGAGTAACTGGTATCAGCAGTAGGCATTGCTCTATTTGTGAGCCAGATAGTACAGTGAGATGGATCACCAGGCTGCAAGTTTCACAGTATGTCAGAATTTCAGAGGAGCACGGGAATGAAGTTCTGCATTCCGTGAGTTTTAAAATGATAGTGGTGGTAGGAGAGACTTTGTGTCTGGCCATACTACTCACTGGTTTGGTCAGGAGTAGTCTATTATTTGGGGCTGGGTTAAGATTAATCTTTTGGGATTACAACTGCTCTACCCAGGATTTTTGCTTAGCCTGAAAAATAAAGAGGAAAGCAGAGAGACTCATGGTTTGAGCTTCATATTGGGCTGGGGTCTTTCTCCATAGTATGGTGCAGCCACTGTAGTAATACCTAGGAAAAGAAAACTGGAGTAATCAGGACGAAGGGGTGAAAAGTGATGCTTCCAGTGCCAGTTTTGTTATGGTAAATGAGGTTTTTATCAGGCTATTCTAACATCCATTCACCTGTCTGTATCATGCTTGGTTCCTCTACAGCTTCTGCAACTCCTAACCGTAGTCCTAACACCTAAATTTGCTGGAATTTAGGTGTAAGGATATTTTTGTTGGGGTCTTAGTAGGAATTTTTACAGATAGGAGAATGAATGGGCTTGGAGCAGGACAAAAAAATGGAGGACTGTATACGTTTAAAAAGCTTATTGAAAATTCTTACAGCAAAGAGGAAAGTGGAACAATTGCAAATTTGAGAACCACTGGGTTGTATATTTATGAATTAACTGGCTTCTGCTCCTGCAGTCCCAGAGGCCTTCAGCATGATCAGTCGTGAAGGACTGGGATGTCTTGTGCTGCTGTGAAATTGTGACATTTTTGCAAACTTGTCAAATCCTGCACAACACTGGAAAATTAATGTCCTGGAAACTCATGTATATAATCTGTTTTTGAATACCATGCATGTTCCTAATCTACTTTAATCCCTGGAAAACCCATTCATCATTCCAGATGATAGAAGCAAGAAGTTCTTTCAAACTTGATTTACAGGTAGTTTCTTAAATTGTTCGCTTAAAGCAGATGTTTCCTTGACCGAGTTTGTTTTTCCTGTTCGAGCAGCAAAGACCAAGGAGGAATTACTGTGTCCATCTCAGGACTGTTTATCGCAGTTATCTTCGAAGTGTCACGGGATAGCACAGGCCACTTGTCCGTGTTGCTATACAATTGCCAGCTGAGCATTAATAGTGTAAAAGTCAAGTTAAATGGAGGATCTAGGTATGTACATTTTCTAATTACTCTGTGGGAAGTGGCAGGGTATGTAGCATAAGGGCCACTTTTCAAATTTTGATTTTTAGGGATCCAGTTACCTGATATGACTAACTATTGAAGGCTATGAAAATAGATTTTTGAAGGTCTGTTTTTCAAAACCAGGGTTCTTTGCTAAGTGTGTGAAGTGTGGGTAATCTGCAGGTCTTTGTGCATGTGCCAGCAAATAACCTGACTAGACATACTGCCTATGAAAAAAATTGCCATTTAAGCATGTTAAAGAGTACAAGATTGCAAATGGAGGTTTGCAGATATGAAGGCGACCTAGACAAGCTGACCTACAATTTAAGAATAAAACTTTCAAAAGAGAATATGAAACAATGTTTGTAGTTCTCCTCATTTTGATTTTCCAGAATTTTTTTGTCTTACTCAAAGACAAAATATGGCTAATTGAGCACTGTCTATCAACATGTTTACGTGAACATTCACAACTTTGCAGTTTGCCTTCTAAATAACCCTTATGAGACTGAGAACCCCTAGCATTTGTCTGAGACTCACAAATTAATAAAAAGTCAGCTGTTCAGTCTACCAGTATGTAATTGCTTCTCATTAATATAAATGACATTGATGTCCCAGTCTGACAGATTTTACGCTTTGAAGATTTTAATCCATGGTAAAAATTCATTGTGTTTATTTCCTTTCCTCCAGCTGGATCTACAGCTTTCTGTCTGGTTATATTGAGAAGCCCATTCAAACTGAATTGGATAAAAATGTAAGTTTGCAAAGATGGTTTCTGCCAGTGAAAGGAGGAGTTGAAATATAGGCCTTACATTACTGACTTGTCTCTCTTTTCATGTAGCTATGCCTCAGTATCAAATACAAAATCCAAATGATGGATGCACAGCTTAGAAAGCATCAGGGTGAGTTGTTGATAACAGATTTCTGTTAAGTAATCTTCATAGTGCTCAAATTGTAGCCTTTTTTATTAGATGCCAAACCATTCCTGTGTTCACGTACAAAAAAAAAAGTGAAGGAAGAAAAATATGTTCATTGTTCTGTACCTTAACCTGTTCCATATTCCACCCTAGAAATCTCTTGCATGCATCTTATATACAATATTCAGATTTCTTCTGTGCCTATAGAAAGTCAACTGTAATCTAAAAGACTTTTGTAGCTGACCTGCGTTGTTTCCTTAGATTTTCAAGATTAATATTTTCATACTGATCCTTTATGCTCTTGGTACTGTGGACATAAGAAAACCTGAGTTAGCAGTAATCCACTAAAGACCTAGCAAACATCCCATACTGCACTGTGGTCCTGTAAGATCTCGTAAACGTAGCACATCTTGTTTTGAACTTGAGTTCAGCGAGATAACAAGATGCTACAGGCAGACAGTGTCACATTAGGTATGTTTCTCTTCACACCAGTAGCAATTCCTGTGTCACTCTTACAGAGACATGAAGACAAGAGATACATTTGTCAAAAAAGCATGTAGATGTAAGATTTTCGCTACTACAATCAATCCCACAGCTGCTTTTTTTGTTGTTGTTGTTGGATTTTTTTCCAAGACTAAGAATATTTGTAGTTTTCACCAAGTCAAATTCATATAATTCACCTAAGTCGTATAATTCAGGTCAGAAAGTTTGTTCCCACTCCTCACTTTGCATTGTGGATATTTCAATTATCTGCTCTGCTATTAGGAAGTAGCCTTTTTTTTTTTTTTTCTAAAATGGCCTATACCTGCTGCGTGCCAAGCACTGGCAAATATTACTGAAAATCATGGTCATCAAGAACATTTTCTTATGCAGCACATACGTAAATACATCAGGCTTAAGGGCACTCCAACCTGTGCTGTCATATTGAGGATTTCATAATGTCTATGTGAATTCACCATTTCTCTTTAAAAACATCTGATTATTTATACAATATAAAGAGAACTTACAGTCCAATCACAAATAGCAATCTGACTGAAGTTGCATACGAGCACCTTTCAGAAAAAGTCTTCAATCATATTGTGTGATAAAGTGCCCTCTATTGTTGTGAACAAACATCCCTTGTCTGCAACACTGGTATGCATAAAACTGTGCTAATGTCATCTTCCAAAGTATTTTATACTACTTACCAGTGTTTCACTAATCATATAGGAAAGTTTTGCTCTCAGGAAACACATAAGAAAAAAAAGGGGACTCTCTTGTAAATACTCATTTCACTGCATGGGAGAGATTTCTAAGTGTATTCAGTTGTGAACAACAGGAACGCAAGGCCTAAAATGGGAGGAATCTGTTACTTTTTCAGAGGGAAGACTGACTTTTTCCCTTATAAAAAGTTATTTTATTTTCTTCTTCCTTCTCTTACTGTTATTTGTCTTCAAATTCCTGATTTCTATTAATGCCTTTGCCTTTAACTAAACAATAACTGTTTGTGATGTGTTTTTGTAATAAAGGCTGTTTTGTTTTTGTCCATCATTCTTCTAGTCTTAAGCCAGATTGATGCTTTTGCACAAATAGACTACTCCCTAGTTAGTTCTCCAGCAGTCTTCAAATCACACATTAACTTGGATTTGAAGGTAACTTATCTTTAATATCAGTGTGGTTTCTAAGACTTTTCTGATTGTCTTTTGTGTTGATTCATTTTCTTTCACTGCAGTCTTGTTACGTCTCTCCAATATTTAATTAGAAAAGCAATAAGACATTTGGACATTTTGGGCAAGAGCTATTTTGGAAACTGGATATGATTGTTTATTTAATAGATTAACTGCATTTGTTAATTAACCAAAGCTATTATTTAGAATTAAATTATTTCAGAGCTGAAACCCTTCAGATGTGCTTTATAAACAGCATTAAAGTGTTCTTTAGATATACACCTCCTCCACTGCTGCTTGGTCTTCGCCTGTTGCTGGTGGTACGTAATGATGGCTACCAATGTGATTGCAATCCAAAGTATTTGTTTTGAGATGACTCAGCATCATGTCTATGTATAGGTCACACCCAAAAAAAGACTTCTCACAGACAGTCCTTGAGCAGCACACAGCAGTTCCTTTCTTATCTATTTTTCACCTTTGTTGGCAAGAGATATCTCAGTAACGCCCAGCTATTCCAGCAGTTTCAACAGTCCTTGTAATTCAGAGCATCCCCATTGCTTTCAGAAATGACGTCAGTTAAGAAAGGTGTGCTAGAGCTATGCCTGAAACTCTCCCTCTTGGTTATTTTGTTCAAGGAACTTTTACCAGCCACAAAAACCACTCTGCAAGCAGGATATACATAATATACAGGTTAAAGAAAGGGACCTTTAAAGGTCGTCTAGTCCAAACCCCCCTGCAATGAGCAGGGACATCTTCAACTAGATCAGGTTGCTCAGAGCCCCATCCAATCCAACCTTGAATGTTTCCAGGAATGGGGCATCTACTACTTCTCTGAGCAACCTGTTCCAGTATTTCACCACCCTCATCATAAAAAAAATTCTTCCTTGTATCTAGTCTAAATTTAGTTTTTTAGTTTAAAACCATGACTCCTTGTCCTATCTCAACAGGCCCTGCTAAAAAGTTTGTCCACATCTTTCCCGTAGGCCCCCTTTAAGTACTGAAAGGCTGTAATAAGGTTCCCCAGAGCCTTCTCCTCTCTGAGCTGAACAGCCCCACCTCTCTCAGCCTGTCATCAGAGGAGAGGTGGTCCAGCGCTCTGATCATTTTTGTGGCCCTCCTCTGGACCTGCTCCAACAGGTCCATGTCCTTCCTGTGCTGAGGGCTCCAGAGCTGTACGCAGTACTCCAGGTGGAGTCTCCTCAGAGCAGAGGAGCAGAATCACCTCCCTCGACCTGCTGCCACGCTTCTTTTGATGCAGCCCAGGATGTAGTTGGCTTTCTTCAAACTCTCAACTTTTTTTTTAGGGTTTTATACCTTTCTGTGTCAGTATTTTTCCTGTTGAATCTTTGAGCTACTAACCATTACAGTGTCAATAATTACATTACTTACTGTCTGTTCTTACTTTTCTTATCTCACATGGCCTGAACTCACATGCCTTCTCACATTTTAGGCATTAATTTCTTAGTATAACTGAATCAAGGTCCCGCACCTGTGCAGCACCCAAACTAGATCCTAGAGGACTGGCAGCTGGACCAGGGCTAAGAGTTAGGTGGTATATAAACCTCATTTATTTGTCTGTCCTAAGCGACTTCCAGTGCTTCTGGGGTGTACCTAAAGATTTTCTTGAAATGTCACCTTTTGAATTAAATTAACAAATGTGTCATTGCCACAAGATAAAGGAAACTGCGGTCCAGCAGATTTTTTGTGTGTCTTATAGCTACTGTTCAGAATACTCACTTCAATGCTCAAATTCAAACCTTGAAAGGATGGAGGCCAGATTTTTCTCTGTAATTCCTGTAGTTTTCCAATTTGCCGATTTTCATGGCATATCACAAACTTATTTGCTTACTTCAGGTTTTCTTTAATGTCAAGCTTTTCTTCATGTTAGGAAGAATTCTTTCTTTTCAACCACTGCTAATGTGTTCTGACAGATACTAATGTTTACAACTAGAAATTCTTGATAATGACTCTTTGCAGGGCACAGTCTATCCGGTAGGAAATCACACAGACCCTCCCTTTATGCCAGCTCCATTTGCCCTCCCAGACCAGGATGATTCCATGCTATACCTGGGAGTCTCCAGTTATTTTCTTAAGTCTGCTTCACTGGCTTACTACAGAGCAGGGGCCTTTAACATCACCATCTCTGAAGAGGTGAGTATAATTTGCATGTAATAGAATTAAAAATAACAGCAGTATGGGTAGTCAGCAAAGGAGACTAGTGCATTTTGTTTGCCATTTCACACAGATTTGGGTCACAATTCTACCATTTGTAGAAGGGATTAATGAAGTTCATTCTCTATGTCATTATTTAAAATAGTCAAAGTCTCTCTCAAACCTAAGTCTGAACTTCATGGCAACTCTAGGCAAGGAATGACAGATATGAACTTGGTCTGCAAGGAGTGGCAGAAAGAACAAAAAAAACCTTCTCTCTGCATGGATTCCACATAGGAAAGGAAAGGGCAAGACAGGAAAGAGTGTACTGAAGTCACAGTCTGCTGCATAGAGGCCCACAACAAATGTATTGGCTGGGCTGAGAGCTAGAACAAACCCTCAGACTCAACAGAGCATCAAAATGAGGCAAGAAGCAGATATAAGGAGACTAGGGTTTCAGCTGTGGGTGAAGAACATACAAGACTTCTTATAGAAATTATGTTTCCACACTGGCATCAGTAGTCAAGAGTTTCCGAGAAGTTTTGCTAAAGGGGCCTTTATAAAAATTGGTGACACAAATGGCAGTGACAAAGATTATCACATGTAAGAAATATTTCATGTAAGAAAGTCCCAAAGGCAGGAAGGAAGCAGGATGCAATGTCTATTCTTTCAAAGAATAATGCTTGTTCACTGGTACGTGCTTCTAAAACACGTCCATGAGAAATCTCTCTCTTCTGTCCCATAGAGCACTGTGGGTTCCCTAGGAATCATTCTGGGGCAAGGAAATACTAAATCAAAAGATGGATTATCTAAAACAAACAGGATATGTTTGGGGTTTTTTTCCCAAGGAAAAACTAATTTTCAAGCTGATATAAAGATCTAATTTATTTCATTTATTTACAGCTTGCTACTTCTTTCAACCTAAGCACTGCCTTATGCAAAGATTTCGTTCCTGAGGTGGGTACTTTTACTTATACAGATCATTTAAGAAAGAACAGTAGCTAATGTTTCTTGCAGATATTAGATATCTGTGTACTAGCTCATTTGCAAAAGTTTGGAGTAGACAGAGAAACTGAGGTGATTTCTGATTAGTGCAAGTCTATCCCATCATAACTCTCTTTTTTTCCTATTTATATCAC
This sequence comes from Tringa tobata, assembly GCA_033628505.1. NCBI lineage: Eukaryota > Metazoa > Chordata > Aves > Charadriiformes > Scolopacidae > Tringa > Tringa tobata. Next base: position 6,142,005 of record JAHREE010000193.1, on the reverse strand, counting down.
GCTACTCTTTAGTTGTTCTCTACCCCTCTAGATTTGCTCTCAGTCTCTGAAACAGCTGCAATGACTAAGAGGTAAACATCTGTGAGATCAGTCTCCTTTTTTTCCTGTTCAAGGTAATGGTATCTCTGCTATTGGTAGCATGACTTCTCTATGCAAAGATACCTGATTTATGATTACCAGAGATTATACATAATGGGAAGTAATAGTCGTGATTACCTAAGTTTATATATGTGATGCAAGAAATTAAGACACTATGAGATGCTTTAAAAATCCCTAATATGGCAACATTTACTATAAAATTATGAAAGTTGGAATCTGTGGCACTGCAAACTAAAGTTTTGTCCTCTAGGAGTCTCTCTATTTTTCAAAAGATTGGCTCTTTTGGAAGGCTGCCTCTTTTCCAAATTCTTTATATTGTCAGAGTAATTTTTTTATTTTTTTTACTGGAATCACTCATTTCTCTCATCTCTTTAACATGCAGTGCTAATCCCCTCCTCTTGAAATACCTTTTTCAGGAACAATCTTTAAATTATTTCTTTATATATGTTCAATATCGGTGACTGTAAAACTTCATCCTTTGTTTTATGGTCTCTGAAACTCAGAGTATATGCAGTGCTAATTTTGTCATTTCAGTTGGTTTAATTAAAATGAAGTATTTTTAATATAGATTAATTAACAAGAGGATTGGTGTATAGCACCTGATTACGATGCAGCCACAGAAACTGTAGCTTAAGAAAAGCTTAACTCTTCATTCAGTGTTTTTTTACCTCTTCGAAATTGCACAGATTGCTCTGAGTAACGGAACAGCGTGCCCGGTGCTGCTGAAGCTGATGGCTACATCACCACCTGTGGTCAGTTTAAACTCAGACAGATGCATCCTCCAGATCACTGGCTCTGTAGAAGCGTTTGCTGTTCTGCCAAATTCAACCACCCACTACGTCTTTACAGGGAATCTAGTAAGTAAGATGAGCTAAAAGATAATATTCAGTGCTGGGGCTGAACAAATCACACAGTAATCTTCCAGATCCATCGAAAATCATAGATATAGGCATAAAATAGCGTATACTGGTCTGCCACAAATATGCATAATGTTCTGTTGTATTTCACAGGGAGGAATCATGCATCACATATTGTAGAATTTAATAGGCAGGTGCAGAGAGATACTTATGAAAGCCCTTTTTTCCATGTGGGAGGTTGAGTGATTATTGAAGAATAAATTGTAATATATAAAAATGTGATTATCTGGTGCCCAGTCTTCCTAACTTGTTTGTTATAAAATAGTACAGTGTGTCCCCAGACATCTTTTCACTAGGTTGAAAGTGAACCTATTACGTCACCCATTCAAGGACTTAAATGATCCTAATGATAAGGAGACAATTTTGTTATCACTTCACTCATGCAATCTCAGTTGCTGACAGAAAGCAGCAAATTGACAAATGATTCCCCTATCTACATGTATTGACGAAATAAAAAGTTTAGGCATTGTGTTTCCAATCACAAAAGCAATTGCATTTGTGCCTGTATCTAAGACAGTATCTATCAGTGTATACAGTCACAGAAGACTGTTTTGTTTTTTTCCCTGCAGACAGCCAGTACCAGAGCCAATTTGACAATAACCAAACAGAAGTTGATTATCTCATTACTTCTGAAGAGGTAACCAAAGAAAATTCAGGAAGCAACATTAACGAATCCCAACATTAGGACACAACAGAACTTCATTGTGTCAGCCTGACAGTGCTTGTTTCATCATGAGAAAAAGAAAATTAGTTACCTTCATTCTCTCAGGGCTCTAAGATACTTTCGACTGGTTGGTCTGAATCTTGCAGAAATTAGTAATATTTAGTAATATTAAATAGTAATAATTAGGAAAAAATTAGAAATATAGTAATGTTGTGGAACAACCATGTCTTCTGTGCAAAGTGATATTCCCCCCTTCTGTAGGTTAAACGCCTTTCCAGATGACAATGTGCAATGTATTGGTTATCTTAAAGGCATCTCTTTCAGTCTGTGCTGATGCTGGAGAATGAGCTTTAATAGTTAATTCAAAACCCTCTAAATGTTACTGCCATTCTATGCCTGAGCATCATAAACAAAACTGCCAGAATGCAAGCACTGCACTGGACCACTGCAACTAGCCCTCTGTATGGCTTCACATGAGGAGAAGGGAAAAGTGAGACTACGTAGCACATACTGCAACCACAGACACCATGCCATCAAACAACTGAGACTAGAAAAGTGTCTGTAGTTTGAAACAAATCTCAGAGCTTTCTAGATTTTGCTTAGATCTTGCTGGTTTTGTGGTTAGCTGCAGTTACAGGTGTTCTCAGCTGTCTTAGAACAAATTTTACTCCCATTTCAAGCTGGACTGGGTTGACAGCCCCTTTCTCCCTAAATGCACCAAGTGGGTAGAAGCACAGACTTTCAGGCGAGTAGCTCACATCAGTGTTTCTTCTTATTAGCTTTATACTCCAAGTTTGGGCAGAATTCTAGAATATATGGTATTTTTCAACCTCTTACATTTTCATTAAAGAAAAATGTGAGCAGCCTTTTCTTAGTTTTGGTCACTGGGCCTTTTTAACAGGAAAAGAAGACTTACTCTGATCAGAGCCAGTTTGGAGTGATCGGAGCCACAGTGTCAGCATAAGTTTAAGAAGTAATGATGCCACTCACTTAGAGCTTTTGACATAAGAATGTGTTCTTCAGAATGTTGGTTTTCCCTCTCATTATATTTACAGTGATCTGAGGATGCGTTACAGACATCAGTGGAAACAGTTAGGAAATCATAATGGTTAGGAATGGATATGAGAAAAATTTGATTTCCTGAGTCTTGGAGTCACAGCCCAGGATTATACGTAACTGTAGGAGCAGATTAGTATCAGAAAGATCCCAGTAATTCTAGAACTCATTTGTAGCTGTGCCAGTTTTGATTAAAAGCTGTTGGGAATCAAAGAGTCTTTGGGAAAGTTAAATGTATGATTCAGCATTAAATCAGTATGAAATTCCATAAATGAATCTTCAAACAGTGTGCATAACTTGTGCCTTTATCCTTTCTAGTGAATCCTCTCCTTTTACCTTTTTTCCTCAGGCTCCAGGTCTCCCTGCTCCAGCCAACTCTTGGCCTTTCTGAGGTAAGTTGATGGTTTCAGTGCCTAGGAAAGGTAGCCGAGCTCTTCAGAGATAAATTAATCTGAACTTGTTGCTGGACAATTCTTAGTCTGTCTTGGGAATATCACCTGCCACTTCTCTTTCTGCTTTGAAATAGTATATTCTCTGCTTTTCTTTTTCTTTCCAGTAAGAGGTAATACCTCTTGGAGTGTTGGGGTTTTTTTTCTTATCAGAGGCTCCAAATGTTATGGAGTTACTACCATGTAACATTAATTGAAACAAAGAGAAATGTCTGCCTGGGTCTGCATGACCTAGCAAGTCATCATAGTTGATTCTGCTCACTTCTGTATCCAGCAGCACAGGGGCAAGATGGGACTAGCACCTCTTCCAGCTGTTGCTGACAGCCAGCCTGAATTCACAGCTGGATTGAGTATGTGTAGCAGCTGGAGTGAATACAAAGTCAGGCTTAAGCTCAGTTTCAGGAATTACCTTGGATCACGTCAAACAAAACATTAAAAAAAAAAAAAAAAACAAAACAAAACAAAACATAAAAAGGGGAGTAAAAAATAGGGAATAAAAGGAACACCATGACACTGCTTAGATCGTTCACTGTAGACTGAGAAATGGTCAGTGCGACTCTGCAGCAGTTCAGCCCAACCTGCATCTTTCAGCGAAGGGAGGAGGACACTAATCACAGTGTCAGAGCACCAGGAGAGGGCAGTTCTTGCCACTCAGAGAACAGTTCACTTCTGAGAACTGAGTCATGGCAGCTGAAATGGGTTTGACCAGATTTCATTCCTAAAGTGAAGGTTCAACCTAAATACTTAACATACAGAAAAAAAAAATAATTAACTTATTGTGAGAAATATAGACACCTCTTTGCCATGTGTATTTTACATAGTTCAGCTGCAACTTAAACCAAAAAAGATCTTTTTTACCTAAGATTTTCTGTGGCAAGCTCTGTACTGATCTTTTTGCGTGTTGCTCCATTTCTAACCCTCCATCTCCCCCGTGAAGCTGCAACTCCGTAGGCATCCAGCAATAATCACAAATGTGTTTTTCCCCTCAGCAGATGTCACCGATGGAGAATTTTCTGTCTTATGCATTACGGAGCACAGTGATCCCAGTAATCAATGGTAAGGATTGTGGCCACTTCCTGAGCACTGTTGGTGGGAAAGCAAGGCTAAAACCATAAAAGTGAGTGCCCAGCTTTAAAGACTGTGTTATGGGAGGTTTTCTGTCCATTTGGCTACATCTGGACAGGTCTACACTGTGCTGGACTTTGGTCCTGGTCCCTCAGTCACCTGGATTAGGGGCTGGAACAGAATAAGTCTTGACTGCCTTCTTAACACTGGGTGTGGGTTTGCTTTTCACTGGATGCAGCATGGCAGCAGAGGTGAGACATGCTTGAGTCTTGTCCTGACACAGAGTCAAGCCAGAACCAGAGAATGGCCCAGACTGGGGAAGTGCAGAAGCACACTTACATCCTGGGGCTTTGGGAGAGCATCTCTAACTTCATCACCTCCCTCTGCCTTTGTGCTTCACCTGCTGCCACAGGCAGGACAAAATAGAAAATCAGCTCGGTGTGATGCAGAGAGTGAGGGGATGATAAAGAAAGAGGTGAAGATGGAAAGAAGCAGGTGGAAGAGTACAGAAGGTGCCTGTGAGATAAACAGAGGTGAGGAGACTGCCGAGGAAGGAAGTTACTAATGAGGAGAAAGGAAAGAGAATGAAAGGGGGGGGTGCATAAGTCAGGTGTTCGGAAAAGCAAATAGGAATAGAGCTGGGGCTTGATCCAGGAAAGTAAGGATAGATGAGATTCGAGATGAGATAGACAAGATTCAAGGATCAGGTAGAGAAGAAAATAAAAGGAAGATGAAGAGTAAGTCAGAGTGGGAAGGGAAATTGCAAAACAAATTGAGTTCCTTGAGAAAGATGCTTCTGAAGTGCATTTTATTATTACATTAAAATGTATTTATATTTGTCCTTTCCAAAGATAAACTAGGAAAAGGATTTCCTCTTCTTAACTTGGCCCACACTACCCTGACTGGACCTGTAATAAAAATTGAAAAGGTGAGAAGCGCAATTTCTTGTTAAAGCATATTGCTTCTTTTTCAGGCTTGTGCATTTGTGTGTGTTCCTGTGTTGGGTAGATCTAAATGTTGCTAGTAGTAAAGCTTATCTATACACTAAATATAAAAATCCAAACTCCACCCACCCACCCCTAGCAGTTGTAAGTTATAAAGGGTCCATTAGCCCTTTGGGGTTTGCCAGCACGGGGACAATACAAGGACAGCTCTACTATCCCCAGCTGGGCTTAGGAGCATTGAATGCTTGAGTCCTCACTGCTCTGATCATTCTCTAGGAAGGCTGATAAGCAACCTGAGTGTCACAGTAGTAAGTGTTATTCAGCCTTTTGGAGGGTGGTATTAACTTACATCAGAGCCCATTCCCACCCTAAAGTTAATTAAAGTTCAGGAGGTATAAAGCCACTCTTGTCTGCTGCCCTGCTGAGAGGCTTACCATGGGATCTACTCCCAGAGTACTGACCCTGAATATATCTGTCCAAAATTTAAAGTAATTTTACATCTTCTTCTTTCCTCAGGGTCATCTGGTCATTTCCACTGATGTTCACTATGAACATGAGGAAGGGGGAGATGAGGACCTTGACAGTCACTCCTAATGACCTTTTACTTTTAAACAATAATAAAAGAAAAATGTAGTCTTCCTTCTGTTGGCTGTAGGGAATAGATGCTATAACATTAGAAGCATGGCTTTTTGTCATTATTTTTAATGTTTTAGTAAAACCTCTTAATCACTTTTCACAAACTGAATTTGTTTGGTTTTAGTTCAGTGAATGTAGCTGACACTGTTATTGATACTTTAGAAAACTTATTGCAGCCTGATAAGGAGTGACGGGTTCTTTGATGGGTTCTTTTCAGTAGAGTTATAGATACCATATTTTACTAATTTTAGGAACTAGTTCCTGTATTATTCAAATTATCTCCATTAGTGTTAGCAAAAATTTCTATATGGAGTAAGACCTTATTCTTCATAAGAATTTCACTTGTCCCTTTGTAACTGGACACTGAGAGTGGGAACAGGTTTATAAGATCCAATGAACTATCACAGAATTATAGAATCATATAATCTAGTCTGGACCCTGGCTAAAACAAGACTAATTAGATCAGGTTGCTGAGGGCTGTGTCCAGTCGAGTCTTGAACCCCCCCAAGGAAGGTGGATTCCACAACTTTGCTGAGCAACCTGGTCCACTATTTAACTATCTTCAGAGTAATTATTTTTTTTCTAATAGCTAATCAATATTTCCCACGTTCCGACTTGTTCTGTTGCCTTTTATCCTATCACCACACACTTCCAAGAAGAGTCTGGCTTCAATTTCTCTATATTCTCTGACCTTTTGTAGACTAAAAGGTCTTTCAAGCCCTCTCTTCTCCAAGCTGAATAGGCCTGATCTCTCAGACTCTCCTTGTAGGTCATGTTCTCCAGCCCCTTGATGGCACTTGCTGGACTTGATCTAGGATGTCAATACCTTTCTTGTACTGGGGAGCTCAATCTGGACACACTACTCCAAAAGTGGACACTACAAGCATCAAATAGAGGGGAAGGATCACTTACTTGGACCTGCACACTTATGTTCAACTTCTTGTCCACTAGCACTCCCAGATCCTTCCCTGCAGAGCTGCTTTCTAAACAGCCACCAGCCTATCCTGCTGCAGGGAGTTATTCTCTCCCAGATGCAAGACTTCACACTTGCTCTGGTTAACTTTATGTGATTACTGTCAGCTTACTTCTCCAGCTTGTCCAGGTTTCTCTGAATAGAAGCCCTGCCTTCCAGCATGTTGGCTGCTCCTCCCAATTTGGTGTTGTTCACAAACTTGCTGAGATCATCCAGGTGGCATTAAACAGAATTGGTCACACTACTGATTCCTGTGGGACCTCCACTAGTTACTGATCAACAGCAGGACTTTGCTGATCACAGCTTCTGGCAGTCCAGCCAATTTCCTACCTACTTTCTCCAGCCCATATGTCACCAACTTGTGATGAGACTAAGGGAGTCTGTGTCAAAGGCCTTGCTGAAATCAAGGTATAGAACATCCACTGCCCTCCCCTTGTCCCCAGTACCAGTCAGCTCATCACAGAAAGCAATGTGGGTGGTCATGAATTGTCTGCCCTTGGAAAATCCATGCTGGCTTCTCCCAGTCACCCTCTTATCTTTTATGTGCTTTAGAAATGACTTCTAAGACATTTTGCTCTCTGGAGACTTCTCAGGGAATGAAGTGAGACTGACTTCTCTGAATCATCCTGCTTGACCTTCTTGATGACAGGTGTGATTTCTGCATTGTTCCAGTCATGAGGAACCTCTCTCAAGTGCCACGACTCTTTGAAGTTGATAGCAGCTTCACAATTGGATCAGCCAGGCAGAACCTTCAGCAGCTCTAGATGCGTCCTGCCTGGTCCCATGGATTTGTGTATGTCCAAGTTGGTTAAGTGATCCTGAGCTCTGTCTTCCTCTGCTGTGGGTGCTGCCTCACTCCCACAGACTCAGCTAGGAACTCAGCGACCTGGGAGGCCAGAGGACAAGTCTTGCTAGTAAAAATTGCCTTTTCTATGTCTCTTGTCACTAGTCCCCTGGCCTACTGAGCAATAAGCCCACATTCTCTTTAGTCTTCCTTGTGCTATCAATGTAGTAACAGAAATCTTTCCTGTTGTCTTTCACCTCCCAAACTAATTTCAGCTCCAACTGAACTTTGGCTTTCCTGACTTCATTCCTACATGTGCAAGCAGTATCTTTGTGTTCCTTCCAAGTAGCTGGTCTCAGTTTCCATCTTCTGTATGCTTCCTTTCTGTGTTTGAGTTCACTCAGGAGCTCCATGTTCATCCAGGCTGGCCTTCTGCCACAGTTGCTCAACAGTCTGAACATTGTAATGGACTGTTCTTATGCTCTAAGGCGGTTGCCCTTGAAGATTAGCCAGCTCTTCTGGGCCTCTGCTCTCCAGGGCAATTTCCCACAGATCCTGCCAAGCAGGTCCCTGAAATCTGCTCATCTGAAGTCTATGGCTGTAATTCTGTTTTTTTGTCTTTCTCACTCCTCCCAGGATCTGAAACTCCAGAGTCTCATGCTTACTGCAGCCAAAGCTACCCTTGGCCTTTACATCATCCAGCAGTTCTTCCTTGTTTGTGAGTAGCTGCAGCTCTTCAAGGGTATCAGTCTCCAAATAATTCTGTGCCTCTTAGATTTGTAAAATGGAGCTGGAAACTTTATTTTGTATTATGTCAGTGTCATCAGAGACATTCGGCCAGGAGATACTAAAAGTGTATGGGAAGGAAAACTAGTCTACGATTGTCACACTAATGAAATTTCAGTTCCAGCTTGGGACAGAAATGTAGTTTGTGTTTGATTTTTAGTGGAATCAGATTTTTTTATCTAGCTGGCTGCTACAGTTTTTCACCAAAAAAAACCATCCTGAAACCAAACAGCAGTGAATCACAGAAGGGCTTCCAAGTCTTTGTATTCTGTGGTACGTGAAGAGCAACTAGAAAAAGAATGGAAAAGGAAGAACTCAAAAGAAATGGAGATTTTTAAATAGTTTGTTGACCCTCATTGATAACACTTCAGGTACTTTCTTCTGCCTATTTGGGGGAGAATTCACGAGATGAGAAAAAAGAGAACTAAAGCTCTGATGCCTATCTCTTCTCTCTTCCCATGGAACACATGCTCCAGGACTGACCAGCGAGTGCCGTGGCTCAATGGGCTTTTTCAAACCAGAGCCATGGCTTAGGATGACACTGCCCCTTAAGCTCTAGTCCTCTGGCTGTTGCTCACAAACAAAGCAATTGTTTCTCCTAGGACTAAAGAGGATGCTGTATAGACCAACAGTTCCCCTGTATCGTCCTGTACTTTACCACTGGTCAGTATACCATTTTTGATCTAGTATTGTTTCCCCATTGACAGAACAATGGAAATGATGTACATCCCTCAGTGTGCTGCAGACAGAGCACGTGTTGAAAGGGGAGAACTGGGGGAGGAAGGGAAAAGGAACCGCTAGAGCACCGAGCCAGAGGCAAAAATTGGAATCATGCAAAGTGATCTGCAGAGATGCAGCAATAAGTCTCCGTTGATTGCTATACTGATAAGCTCATTTGGTTTCTTGTATATTGGGTAAAAAGGATTGGAATCTATATCCCCCATAGCACATAGATTGAAGCAAATGCTTGGTGGCTCAACAGAGAAAACTGAAAAAAAACATTCCTTTTAGGGGCTCCTTGTAACACCTTGAAAGGTGAAAAGCTTGGGCGTAGAAACTATTTATAGCATATTTGAATGTGCTATCTGAATGTGTCTGGAAGAAGATTATTTGGCTTTAACTGCTATATTCGTAGAAAGAAATGATGAAACTGTTCTGGAAGCTTTAGTCTGTCTTTGTTAACTTTTGCTGAAAGTTTTATCTAAACTGGGTGGTACTCCATTAGAAGAACCATAAAATGTTAACAGGATATAATGAGGGTAAGCTGAGAAGGTTTTCAGACAATTCAGTTGTTTGTAAATCTTGGAGATCTATATGGATGGAAATAGTAGAGCTTTTCCCTTGCTTTGAAGGAGCTCCAGAAGTTGTGCAAAAAATTTACAGGAGAGTTTTACGTAAGTGAGGTGTGATTTTCATTCATTCTCAGTTGCCAGAGATATAAATAATTAAATTATTATGCATGTGACTCCCTGTGGCGAATGTTAAATCTATGTCAAGCATGAGTATTTATTGACTGACTGCCGAATGTTTCTACCCTTTTCTATTCATGGATTGCACAATGAAGTGACTCAGATTGTCCAGTGAAGTGCTCCATGCCTGAGGGAATTTGCTTGCTTTACATGCAAGCTAATTGATTAAATCACCTCTTTGACAAGCCAGGTAGTACTGGCTAGCTAAAGTACTGGTTAACTGGATAAGCAAGCAGAAGAAATGGAAAATATTGACTGCGACAACTTGATATTTTTTATTTGCAAAATATATATACACACTATGGTGCATATATATACTATAATATAAACACTATATAATTTATAGTTTTCTGTATCCTGAGATGGGGCTCGACAGTTGTTTTCCATCTGCTCTTTCTAGCAGTGGCACATTCATTCATTTCTTTCACAATACAGACCTGGCTATGAGTATGGATCCTGTGGAACTGCTGGAATAGAGTCTCCGCAGGGGTTTCCTCTCAGGTCCTTCTGAAAAGTCAGTGCCAAAACGGTATGCCACAAAGGCAGCGTGTCACCCCGAGCTCAGCACCCCGACGCCTGAGCACCCCCACCCAACAGTTTACACCGCCCTTTGCATAGTCCCTAAATGAAATTAGAGTGATAGATTTAACCTGGGACACCCAAAATAGTTTGGGACATGATTACCGGAGAGGCCACTCCCTGTGTGATACAGCTGAAGATGGCAGCAATCAGCTCTCCAAGCTCACAGCTCTTTCCTTTAAAAGACGTGGCTGCAGAGAGTTTTCTCTTCAATGTCCTCAGCCCTGTGGTCTGGTACAGCAAGGGTCTTCTCTTCAGCCTCCAGAGGAGAGGTATGGTAACTAATATGTTGTGATTATTCTTTGCTGTAGAGTGGCTTTGCTGGGAAGGGATAGATGTAGCTAAATCTGGTTAAATTTTGAGATTTTTAAGTTATGAGAACTATGCTTATGACAAAGACATTTCCTTCTAGTAGTTTGTTTTTGTTTTGCACATGAAGTGTTTTTACCTCTCAATTTCTGACAGTTAAAGTTGAAAAGGAAATACTAGTTCTACTTAAAGGCAAAGGTGTTCTGTGGGATTGCTTGAAACTGTCTTACACAAAAACTAGGTAAATGTTAGCTCATAATTTTGCTGTTTGTTTAAATTGTGGTCATGACTGAAAATATTTTAGAGGTTTGAGAATATATTATTACCTCTGATAATGGTAAGTGAAAGAGGCAGCAACATCAAAATAAATTTTCAGGTATTAGGGGAGAGGCAGTTGTCTGCTTATAGATGGTTTCATCCCAGCTCTGCAACAGCTCTGTGGTAACTAAAGAATTTTTTTACATAAAATTAATTCTAGAAAAGACAGTCTTATGTACGTTCAGCTGCCCATAACACAGTGTGGTAGTAGGGAATAAGGAAAATCATCATACCATGACTTGTTTGCTATTCTTGCTGTGACCTCAGACAACAGATAGCTCCACAGAGGACTGTTCCCAGCTCTGGGAGGGGAAAAAAAAAAACACCAAAACCACAACCCCTACCTTATTTTATCCAGTTTGGTTTTGAAATTATCCCTCAGGGTAGCTTCTCTCACTCTCCTTGGGACACCCTGTTGGCATTAACAGCTTTTGACTTTCACACTTGATGCAGCCCGTGGTTCATACAGCATAGCTCCATCTCAATTTAAACCCAGTCACAGAAGCCCCTGGGATGGGACTCTGCCTGACTCATTCACTACCCCTATGGTAAATCCTGTAGAGCCACCAAGGACTGCTGTGTGACGTGCATGAGAAGGTAGGGAGAGCCAAGTGATCACCCACTGCGTAGCTGGTCAGTGGTGCCACCATACCTTTTCTTTATTGTGGGCTTCTGCTTGGGTTTTGGGGGGTGATGTAGGGGGGGACATGCATGTTGTTGGTTACTTTTTCATGCCATGAAAGAGAGTGATAGGTCTTGCTCACAGAATTATAGAAAAGCTACCATTAGCAGGACTTATTGTCAGAAAGTAAATTGTCTCTGGTTATTGACAAGCTATTTACTGGTATCATCCAGAAGATGAGTGTCTTTCAGAAGGCATCTGTGTCTTTAGGAGTAGGTTCTCTGTGTGAAGAGTGACCAGGAGGTGTGGGACTCCCCTATTAATGGAAGGATCACCCCACAACCGTACAGTAATTGGTCACCACTGGCATATATATATATGTAACAGGTATAGGTTCAGCTTATCTACTTTGTCCTGCCTCAGAGGTAGACATTGAATCCTGTAGTTACAGGAGGAAGATGAGCACTTCCCACAGGACAATTTGTTTTGAGACAGGTGATTATAAGATAGGTGTATTTCCCTCTGCTATAAAGGTGACTTAGATGAGAGACCTAACTTTTGAATAGCTCTAATCACATAAAAACAGTTCCACCCAAGTATATGGGGAAGGGCAACCTTCTGTGAATGATAAATGATTTTTTTTTTGTCCTGGTCACTGTCCCAGGCTATGAGTATCCCCTCAAAATTTTCTGAGAGGAGACAATAAAAGAGCTAAGTCCGTTTTTGATGCGCCCAAACAAGGGAAACAAGACACTAGCAATAAAATGTAAATTGTTAGTAAAGGCACTTATATTGCCTTTATTAATTTATTCTTATAAAATACTTTGAACATTGAAATCCCTATCTGTGAATGGAGAACCAGGCTACCATTCTCCATTGGCAAAAAAAGTGATTTAATAAGAATGAAAAAAAAAAATAAACATCCATTTGACCATAAAGTTTGCAAGGAAAGTTTTTGGTTAAAACTTAATGCATGTATCAACACGCAGACTAGGGGATATGAAAATGTTGTCTGCTGCCACAAAATTATTTTCTTTTGTTGACTGTTGGGAGGGAACATAAAGGGCTTCTCATAGTTGTGGCTAAGAACTTAATAAGTGGTTTCTAAAGTGGGGGTGTCTATGTCTATAACTGAATGAGCGGATCAGGTTTTCCAAAGTGCTAAGACCAAGTAGGTCAGTTGAATCACCAGGATGCACTGAGAGCTCTATACATTCTGGGAAAAATAAGATATTTATTTCACTAACTAGAGGGGAGGAAAAAAAAATAATTACAGCCTAAAAATTCAGTGCCACTTTCACGAGGGTTTGTCCAGAAGGATGTATCCCAAGTGCTTTCTCCACTCCCTATGACAGTGAATAGGCTGACTTTTCTACACTGAGGAACTCTATTTCTTTAACAGTCTGTGCAGAACAGTTCCTCTCTTCCGAAGTTGCTGGGCTTTCTACTTTATCCATTCTGGAGGGAAATCTGGTGACAGAACAGCTCCCTCCAGGGAGGGAGAAGGGAGTACATCCACCATGTGACATAGCATGAACTTCATTTATTATTATAAATATTTATTAACAGGTCCTGTAAAAAACAAGGAAGATGGTGAAGATTTGCTGTTCTCTCCTCCTCTTCAGTTTGCTCAGTGGGCAACTCAATGCCAACCCTGGACTCAAAGTGAGGATCACTCAGAAGGGGTTGGAATATGGTACGTATGATGTTGGAGCTAGTGTTGGTATTGCATTGAATCCTGGTATGACAGACGTCTTGGGAAGCAAGGGCAGTGGAAGGAAATGACCTGATGACAGGCTCTAAAGAAAAGTTAAGTTTAAGAGTACAATATAGCAGATGAAGCTGCTTGACAGCAGTGTACACCATAACAAGGTTCATTTGATTTCAGATATTGAATTTGTAAGTTTAACTCTTGCTATGACTAGGAATGAGATCTGAAATAGGACTGCTGGGTGTCAAATGTGACACCCTCTTCCTTCTGACTCTGTGTCCATCCCCTAAGCCAGAAGCATGTAACTAAAGTCCCAAGCAGTATCAAAGGCAACTGAACTGATCCCTGTTTTCCTGTAGCCAAGGAGGTTGGGCTGGAAATCCTGAAGCAGAATATGGAGAAGGAGCATTTCCCTGATCTGAGTGGCTATGAGAAATATGGGCTTGGTAATGCCAAATACAACATCTCAAGGTAAGTATTCTCTCTAAGGGAAATTTGTATTTGAAATTTGAAACTTGTTTTGTGTTCGCCTGACTCATGAAATACAAACTTCTCCTTTTCTTTTTCTTCCCCTTATCTCTTTCATGCTCTAGAATACACATCACTGCTGTTGAATTCCCCAGTGCTTCCATATCCCTCATACCTGGGACTGGGATAAAACTGGTGATTGGAAATGCTTCTCTAACCATCGATATGAACTGGAACATAAGGACCTGGATGTTGTATGTACAGCCTCATGTGTCCTGGGATTTTTCTTGATGGAGAATATAAAGATAAAAATGCACAGTTTATTTTTTTTCTTGTGACCCCTTCATAGCAAAGGTGGTCTCTAACAGCTAGTAGCAGTAACCCAGGAGTACAGACTGGCCTTTCTCAACATGTCTGCTTGGTGGGAGACAGCCCCTGCCCGCTCAGCCACGAGCACTGATAAAGAGCCCATGGCTGAGAAACTCCTCTGTGAATAGAAAAGTTAGTGCTGTAGTTGAACACTGTCATTGTCCAGCCTGCCAGCTAATGACACATTTAGAAAAACTGTAGTTCGGTGGATCACAGTTCAGCATAATAAACCCTCCCATTGCAGCTACACTGTTAGAAAACCTGTGCTACGCCTCCAAGAGATATAGTTCAAAAGCTGATGGAAAATGGACAAGCAGATGGCAGTATCCTTAGAGCAGTCTCCGCACCTTCCTAGTCCCAGGCTGTTTCAGAGGAAAGAAATCCCTCCTCTTCCCCACATTACCTATATTGCTAAACTGACTGAGCTAAACAGTCTCAGGTTTGCACTTCTGGGCTTCTGCTGTCAGGGACAGCCAGGGCTGGCTGCCTGCAAGGGGAGCTGAGGGTGACGGAGGGACAGTGCCCTCACTGGCCCCTCACTGGCGAGTGAGCACCCAAGACAGGCAAGCAGAGCAGGCTAGTGGCAGTGACCTGGAACAGCCACCAGTCCAGATTGGCAGGCAAGTCCATAGTGAAGAAGCAGGTCTGAGGCAAAGCATATTCCAGTTTCCTCTGCTGTGGGCGCAGGTCTGGTAACTGGAACAAAATACTTTACTATAGTGAATTACCTATTTTTCTAAATCCATCACTTTCCAAAACTCCTAGCTGGAAATTTGTGTAGAATACTTGATTCTTTCCAGACATATTAAAATCCATTTTAATTATAAGCAATGAAACAAAAAGGATTCAGATAAATAACTTCCTCTTCAGTGAACGGAAAAGAGTCCATTTAAGAATTGAATCTTAAGTGTTCATTAAAAATAGTTTTCTCAATTAATTATTTATTTTTACTTTATGCAGCAAAGACAGCGGAAGGAGCACTGTGTATATTTCAAAGGTGTTTGTTACTGCCATCTTTTCAACACCCCTGGATAATACAGGTCATACATCAATATCACTTACCAGCTGCCGGACAACTTCTGGTGATATAGACATCAAGTTGAATGGGAAAAGTGGGTAAGTGGAAGAGATCTGTATACACTCTGGGAGAAGATAACTGTCAATGAATGGCACAAAGACAACATCACAAAACAGGGCAGCTATTCTGGCATCTACAGGCACCACAAATGAGAATCAGGGCCCTAGACCAGTGTAAAAATAGCCAAATTTGACCATTGTTTTTGTATTTGTGCACACTGTCCCTTGAGTAGAGGATACAGCAGTTCTGGTCAGATCAAACAACTCCTTGTGCTTCTTAAGCACTCACTTTTTTCCAAATACTGCTCTAATCTTCAAGTATAGGTAGAAGCTACACACTGGTACTATGCTTTAAGTAGCCATAGTCACAGTGCTATGTAAACTGAACAGAACCAGGCTGCTGTCTGTTGTGCCTCTGGTTACAACCCTGTGCAATATTATTTCATCGTTCTCATGTGCTCCTTTCACTCTCTGAATACAACTCTTGTCATCTGGTTTTAGGTTTGGTTTTGTTTGTTTGCTCGTTTTCAGAACACAACTTCCAATACAACTGCCGCTTGTTTTGGAAGTTCCTACTGCAGAGATTATTTACTTATTCTGTGTTTATACATACATGATGGTGGTAATATGAAGACTTCCTTATTCATAAAGATGAATCTACCCAGACTACTTGCTGAGATGCCTAGTGGTGCAATTATCTCCTTTTAAATGGTGGCTCTCTGATAGTTCTAACATTTCAGAAAGCTCCCTTGTGTGCTAGAATATCGCACTCAGAGGCCATTAAATTTATTTTCTTTGGAGATATCTGATTTCCTGTTACTGACTGTAGTATTTCACCCACGAATTGATTTCTTCCTTTCTTCTAGTTTCCTGCGTAACTTCTTTATCAAGTATCTGAAGAAACCCATTCACAGGAGCTTGGTCACTAATGTAAGTCATTCAAATTGTGTAGGGGAGGGGTTTAAGGAATATGACTTTCACCAGTTCAGTGCTGTGAACTTGGCAAAGGAAGAACTAGAAAAATAGTATAGTCCTGGTCTGATCAGCACGGTCACCATATTTTCAGCCAGAAATGCTTCCAGATAAAGTGCCAACTTCATGGCCAAGATATTGACTAGTCCACAGCTAGGTTCAACCAAGGCAGCAGTAGGGCCAGAAAATGTAGTTATTTTCTCATGCAGAATAATTCTCTACCTACAGGCATCTTGGGATTTGGGTAATTTTTATACTCAGCAGACAAAACATATATTGGGTGATGCATAGTGAAGTTGTAGTACATCACCTGACAGTATGACATATTTAAACTTCGTCATATCAAAGAGGTGCGTAGTTCTAATGACAACCTGCCCAGGGCCTCTGAGAGGAGATGGAGATTGAGATGGCTGTGATTCAGCCCATAGATCTCTCACAGGGATCTCTCCTGTGAGACCAGTGTGAGATCTCTGTCTCCTTCTTGTGCTATTGAAGGCTGTGGTTTTGTCACCCCCATCAGGCTGCCTTTGGCAACTTCTCACTTTGTTGCCTAAAGGCAGCTCTGACATAGGACATGCTTACATTGGACCAGGTTGGAACCTTGGGGAACCAGTTAGTTGAAGAAAAACTGATTTAGGTGTTTTGACAAACAAATTCTGCAGTGTGTGTCACATAAGCAGACATATTTGCTAGCACCAAGGTGAGAGGTGCTTACAGGTTCATGCTAATCAAGACATAACTTGAATGTGCTTTTATACAGTCATGTCCCAACATCAGATCTGGGATCCACTTGCTAGATGAAGACCTCCGATCACTGAATGGTGAGTCACTAATGATATCTCTTCCTTCTGTCTTCTCCCTCCTGTTCAGTGAAATTCTGCAACTTCCTTAACAGCAGCTGGTCAGCAAAGCCTCCAGGAGTGGTATCAGACCTTCTGATCTGCCTGCTCCCTTGTTTACAGGACCACAGTTAAATAAAGAGAGTTGTACCTGGACAAGAAAATTATATTTCTGAGGAGAAAAGGACTTTGGAGCTATTTTCAACTTGCAAATGTGGCAGTGTGCACTTCTGTTGTCAGAAACGCCACTAAAGACATAAATGCCTCTAAAGGCCACAACACTGATGCTAAGGCAATTTTCCCTTCCCTCTCATGCTCTGAGCCCTCCTGCACACATAGCACTTTACAAGCTGAACCCTGCTCTCCTAGCCTGCCTGGAAATTTAACTTTTACTTGCCTATTTATCAGACTTGCCAAAGGCAAAATCAAAAAGCTCCTTTGTATAAAAGCTTCTCACTTTAATGATTTTGGGTTAGATGTGTGGGCATTAAAGACACCAAAATTGATGGGCAGATACCGTGTGCACAAGTATGCAAGCAGATCAGGTACCCACCATTCTGGGAAAGTATTTGCAAGTTAGAGGCACTCTGGGTGCTCTCAGAACTGCTTGACAAGAAATCCCAATGCCTCCTTATGCCCTGAAGCACTGGTATGGCCATTTCCTTTTTTTAAGTTAGACTGAACTTACTTTTCCACTATGAGAAAACATTAAACAAACTAAAGAAGGTGCTTTAAAGAAGGTTCCAGTAGAAACATCAAGCTTTATATCAGAATGTATGGTAAGGAGGTCCCTGGTTGTATTTTCCCTGCTCTTTGGGACAACTTGTGTTCCTCCAGGAACTGACTTAGAATTTTATGTATACATAAAATTCTTTCTGTGCTTTTTGTAATATTGGGTATTTTGCCTTATCTGCCACTCTTTACAGTCCCAATGCCAATTGATGATTTGGCCGAAGTAGACTATTCCTTAAATAGATTGCCAGCAGTATTCCGACACTTCATTGACCTGGACTTAAAGGTAATTGCCTGTAGTTCTATTTGCCAAGACTGTTGTGGGTTTTTTTGCCAAGATTGGTGTGGTCATATTTTGATTATGATTTTTTTTTTTCTCTGCCAATACCTTTCAGGGGATAGTCTATCCAGTGGGAAATTATACCGGCTCTTCCTGTGTGGCAGCTCCCTTTGCTCTCCCAGACCAAAGTGACTCCATGCTCCACCTTGCCTTCTCCGAGCATTTCTTTCAGACCTCCTCGTTTGCTTACTACACTGCAGGGGCCTTCAACATCACCATTGCAGAGGAGGTGAGTAGGACACAGAGGACTGGGGTCAGAGTTGCTTACGTCATCCAAGATGGCCTTTTACCTGCCAGTTGTCAGTATGTGGCCATATAAAGCTGCTAATTGGCCTGCAAAGTCCTGAGACAGTAGATCATAAATAGCAGGGTACTGTTATGCTCTTTTATTTATGATCTATATAGATGCCTCAGCCGGGGTGCCAAGTTCCACTGAGCAAGGCACCAAATACTGCAACTTTGCTACAAAAAAAGAAGGGTTTTGTAGACCTGAGGCATAGACATTTCTGATGCAGACAAAGGATCTACTCTGGGGAATTTAGCAGCCTCGGTGGCTGTTTTCTGAGGAATCTTCATGGACTGAAAGTACTACAGGGGCCATGGAAGAAAAGCATATGTCAAAGCACAGTAGCTGTGGATTGGAGGCTACCAGACTTGGCTAGCCTGTCTCCAGGAGGTTCAGTAAATCCCAAAATCTATCAATTTCAGCCCAAACTAGAGTGATATTAAGTATTTGCTTTCCCAGGAAGTATTTTGGTATATATTATTGGAGATCAGCTTTAAGTATACTTAGTCCCTTAAGAATATTTCTAAGAACAAAAGATACAGAATCAAGAAATAATTAAAATGATAGTAATAATGCATTTAATCAAAGCCAACCATGAAGGTCAAATCTGGTAAACTCCTTTTATCTTTTTTTTGTTTCTTTTCCTCCAGACTTGCAGCTATTTTAATATAAGCACAGAGATATTTGGCAGTATCATCCCTGAGGTGAGTATCATTACTTCTACAAACTCTTAGGAAACCGCCCAGTGTGGGTGTCAGACACCTCGCTACTGGTGTATCCCAAAGGCCTGTAGGGCAGCCAGGGCTCCTGTACTGGAGAAGCTGGCACAGGTATGCCTCGTAACAGCAGAGCAGATGGGCCTTTTCACCTCCCATGCCCACAAGGAGTTGGATGACTTGCACTCTTACCAAAGTTGGCCCATAATCTTGCACATCAATCTTTACTCTGGGCACTGTGCCAAAGCCACAGCTCTTCCCACCTAAAACCAGGCCTAGGCAGGAAAAAGCTTCCAGTCATGAGTCCTGCTTTGATGGACTTCTGAGAGGGCTTCAGGTCAGAAATAACTTCTTTCTCCTGCCCCAGACCTGCATAATTGTCTTTGCTTCACTGCTAGCCTGTGACTGTCTAGCAGAAAAGAATTCAGTAAAGATCTGGGAAGGGACTGTAGTGGCCACATGCAGGAGGAAACCAACCTAACAGATGGGCAGGAAACATTACATCTATGGAACAGATAAACAGGTGCACAGGATTTCCATTTATTTTAGGTGGAGGAGATAAATATAACAGGACAGAGAATATAATGCATAGCTTCCACTAGCTTTCTCAGACAGAATGAGAAACCAAAAACGAGCATAAGAGACCCTAGGCCGTAAATGCCAATGATGGATGAAATCACGGTTTGAAGAATTTCACATTCTTGTTTGCTTCCCAGATGGTATTAAATTCCTTCCTCAGAAATCTAAGCATCCTCCAAGGGCAGTCCTCATATGGTCTTCTCTGTAAAATGCCATGAGTGTTGCTGCTAATATTCCACTCCCTCTGTTCTAAGTAACGAGCTTGGTGAACCTACTCACCTTTCAGGCAATGGCCAGACTGAGGCTCCTCTGAGGACAATCCAAGGCAGGAACCTGTCTCATGAGATGGTTAATCTTGAAGTGAATGACTCCTGAGCTCTTTTATTGTGTGACTTTGAACATGACATTCATGTTCTATTCCTTTACTGTGTTCACAAGCAAGTATTTAATTTCTTTCAAAGTGATATAGAAGAAATTGTCTTCCTAGAGTGGAAAGAACTTTCCACTTCATTCCTGATGTGGCCAAGACTGTTCATCACCACAGAAAACTTCTACCTCCTGCTTGCTTGAAAGAGTCTCATGTTAGCGGCTCTCCTTAACCTCGTCTTAAAGAACTACTTCAAAATGCTTTGAGAATGAGAAAATGCAGTATTCTGATCTGTTCTACAAGAAAAGCATTTTTCTGTCTCTTTTTTTTTTTTTGTTGTCTTGGAACCTTACAGGTAGCCAAATATTCAGTTACACCCTACCCAGTGATGTTGAAGCTAATGGCTACTGAAATACCTGTCATCAGCTTAGAGCAGGATTCCTTCACGGTAGAGATTCAGGGCTCCATGGAGGTGTTTGCTGTTCTGCCAGACTCAACCACCCAGTTGTTGTTCACAATGAACATAGTAAGTACAATAAACAATGTGACATTTAACTCAGGGTTAAATAAGTTTGTTCCTTCCTTCTATTAAAACTGTACAAAAAAAAAAAGTATGAGGTTTCTAGTATTTAACCATGCAAATTCCCCTTAGTCACAGGTGGTGCTTATGTAGCCCCACTTAACCTATAGGATATTTCTGTGGCAAAGACCCTTTTCCTATAGATGGACAAAAGTCCAAACATATAGCAACTTGGATTAACCAATCCGTTTTGTTCCCTGGAATGATAGTTTTGCAGGCATATGTCATGTTTCTTGGCAACTTGTTCATTTAACTGAAAATGTCCATGATTAGTGAAATCTCATTACCCACATTTCAACTCCTGCCAGTGCCATTCAGACACGCAGACTTTTACTGTGTGCAGCCTTGCACGGGCAATGGGCTAGGGAGAAAGTTGCATCTACATGAAACAGCTTCCCTAAGTAATGGGGAAGATGGTATTTCTGTATTTGTGACTAATTCAGAGCAAGGCTCCTGTGTTTTTGTATCCGGTAACACGTGGTTTCTTTCTTCTGCAGGCAGCCAACACCAGCATTGCTTTTAATATATTTGACCAGAAATTGGTGGGCTCACTATGTTTAAACAGGTAATTCACTCTGGGATGGAAAGGGTTTTCCAGCTGTTTGGAAGTGTTAGCAATCCCAACGTTAGCAGTTTAGGCACATGACCAGATAACCATAATTTAATGAATGTGTTTCCCTGGTGAGTTCATTGGCATTGGATTCTCTTAATTCTCTATGGGGCCGTACAAGTACAAGCTTAGAGGAGTCAGGAAGCTTCTCTGTGACAACCACCACAGTCCCCAAGGGACTGCCCACCACTGTGGATTGCTGGAGGGCAGGGGTCTCATTGCAATTCTCTGCTGCGCCTGACATCTACTCTCCCCTCTGAGCCAGCTAAATGAAGTGTGCAGGGCAATTATGATGACTGTGAATCATATAAGAACTCCCTGCATCACTTTCCAGCTGGCAAGATGCAACTATTTTCTAGCCCACCTGTGACACTAAAAAAGTGTGAAGGAGTCCGGGACACAGTAAAGAATCTGGACCCCTACAGTTCCCCTATGCCGATATTCTCATAGCAGAGGTTCTTCGCCTAAGGCACTGCGACTCCCACTGGTCAGAAAGCTGACTCAGAAAGAAAAATCTAGCGTGCTGAGAGTTGGGATGCTGGTTCTGTGGAAACTCAGAAATCATGTTTTGAATACGTGTTTGGACACTTGAATATGTACTGAATAAGTATTTGAATTTGGAAACAAAAACATTAACAACACAGCCATCAGCAGCAGTACCATACCATGAACAGAATTTTTCTTCCCACCCCCGTAAGGCTCACATCAAAGCATCATGCAGATGTACCAAAATCCTTGCAAAATATCTGAGAGCCTGCAAGTCCTTTATGCATAGCCCTGATGAAGTCAATTGTCAGTAGGATTTCCAAAATACAGCACAGAGGGAGAAGCACACTCCCATTGCTGGCTACAGGCCTTCTAGCTTATTCTTTTTCAATGCTCTAAGCAAGCCACATCTTTCTCTCCACAAGGCAGTATGCATTGTGTAAAATATATTGCTTCCAAAGTCTCTTTACAGATGTTTCTTGAGGCCTGGAGCTCTACAACAGTGACTGCACATGACTAGAATAGAATCACAGAATGATATGGGGTTGGTAGGAACCTCTGGAGATCATCTAGTCCAACCCCCAGCCAGAGCAGGTCCACCTACAGCAGGTTGCACAGTAACGTGTCCAGGTGGGGTTTGAATGTCTCTAGAGAAGGAGACTCCACCACCTCTCTGGGCAGCCTGTTCCAGTGCTCTGCCACCCTCAAAGTGAAGTTCCTCCTCATGTTTAGATGGAACTTCTTATGTTCAAGTTTGTGCCCATTTCCTCTTGTCCTGTCCCTGGGTACCACTGAAAAAAGACTGGCCCCTTCCTCTTGACACCCACCCCTCAAGTATTTATAGGTGTTGATCAGATCCCCCCTCAGCCTTCTGTTCCCCAGACTAAAAAGATTCACATGTTTCTCCTTTCTAGTGACTTATCTTGTTTCATTTCTTTCCCTCAGGCTCCAGTTCTCCCTAGCCCACTCCAATGTTGGCTTTTTTGAGGTAAGTGCATAGTTTAAGCACATAGGAAATGCAAACCAGGAACATTAGTGTTATCAAGGCTAAAGAATAAGCTGCTAAATTTTATTTGTATTTCTAAATCATTTGGCTTTGTTCCTGGATGGCTCTTTTCCTGTCTTCTGGCAGCCGCCTCTTTGCTGTGGACTTAAAAGTATATTATTTGGGGCAAGTCAGTGCTCTGAAAATGAAATATTTTGTAGATTCCCTGAGTGGCGTATTATATTTCGCCGGCAGCAGAGAGATCTCTCGGATCGTAAGGGTGAAACGCGCGGTGCTCGAGGGAACCGTAGCCGCAGCAGAGGGAGCAGCGCGCTGCCTAAGCCATCCATCGCAGGCACAACTGAGGCAGAGACAGGCCATGTGGTGTGCTGGTGCTCCTCACAGATGCTCAGAATCACAGCAGGGATTTGGAGCCAGATCACTAGTCTCAGATGCCTGAAATAGCGCAGTTGTAGCCTTGCAGGGGAAAACCCTGCCTCCGCAGGGAGTCATTTAATTCTCAGTACAATCAATCAGTTCTGAGTAGCTGAGGAGAAAGGATTAAGACTGTTCTGGTCCTGCTTTGCCATTGGTCATAAATTACCTCACAAATAAAGGGAACAGACTGCTTTAAATGAAAATGTTGTCCAAGCGAGATGAAAGCCATTTGCATTTTGCATCTCACTTCCTTTGCATTATTCCAAAGAATTAGGATTCAAAGGTCATTTTAGGTTATGACTCTTTTGGGCCAAATGAGAGCTGAAAATTGAACGGGAGGCTACTAGTTCCATCCAGGATTAGGGCACCACAGTTCTACCACTATCAGGAAGCGATGGCTAACTCAGTTCTCTTGTCTGTGGCAGATCTCACTTCTGGAGAACATCCTGTCTTACATTTTACAGACTGAAGTCATTCCATCAGCTAATGGTAAGGCTGTATTTCTAAGCAAAAAGCTTCCAGCAGAGTGGGTGGTGCTATGAACTTCTACTGACTTTCTGCTTAAGTTTCCAACTCCCATTAACTTAAGTGGAAAATGACCATCAGCCAGTAAGCAGTGGAAGGGGGGGATTGATTTGTGAGGGTGTGAGTATCGCCTCTCATTAGCACTGTTCTGCAAAAAGGACTTGGAAACTCATGATTCACCTGCCCTCGCCTCACTGGAGGTGGCCCTGATGCATCAGGGAGAAGCATGACTCTCTAGCCTGCACACCTGCCTGAGGCCACCGCGTGTGAAATGTATTCCTCTCTATTAGACCAGCACAGGGCTTTTAGCTCCCATAAACCTTATTTAAGGCCCTGGAGGGAGACGTAGCTTTGTGCCAGCCTTCTGCACCGGGATGAACTTCACCTTCCTTAATGAATGGAGACAAATAGGGGTGGATTCTAATGATGCTAGAGCTGTATTAACAATCCCCTGGGTCACTAGGGACAAATCACTGAGCACGCAATGTGTTGAACATGAAATGCCTTGGTTTGGCTACAACACAACGCCAAGAGAAAAGCATCTGTAATAATTCTTTTTCCCCATTGGTAAATGAGCATCATATCTACCTCCCAGACTGAGAGGTTAATTGTTGCAAATGACCTGGAAATCTCTGGACAAACGGGGTTTTTGAAGGGCAGGTATTTATTATCTTTCCAGTGCTTGCCAAAATCATTGTGTTTTCTCTCTTTTTTTTTTTTAAGCTAAACTGTCAAAAGGATTCCCTCTTCCCAATCTGGCCAATGTTACCTTGACGAGACCTCACATTACACTTGTACAGGTGAGACTTTGACACTCTCATGAAAAGGCTATTTGCTCTGGGTTTAAACTGAGATCTGTAATTAATGGTAAAATCCTATTAGAAGCAAATTTATCTTTGAGAGGAAAAGCTAGAACTGCATTGAACACCTAACCACGAAGTGATCAAATGCACAGCTTGCTCAGCCTTTCAAGTTGCAATTGAGTGTGAAAACAGGTTTACCTTTAACAATTCATTCAAGTTTGGCCAATCAAATCAGAGTTTTCACTATCCATACAGTCCTGCTGAATTTAACAGGAATAGTTGAAATATGAGAGCGAGGTGAATTCAGTTTTGTGCAGCTAGCATGACTGGATTTTGTTAATAACTGGTGATAATGGCTGAGGCCATTAGTGAGCTAAAGCAGTTAGTGAGCTCTCAGAAAATATTCTTCGCCTTCTGGTTGTTCTCCAAATCACACCGTGTTCTGTGCCTCTCACAACATGCTCTAGCCCTTAGTTTGAACACGCAGAATTTTGCTAGAGAATCAATCAGTACAAAGGCAGTGCTGACAAATGAACTCCCAGAAAATGGGTAAGCCACTTAGATTTCTCCACTTATTTTCTCAGTGATTTTCAGCCCTGCAGAGACAGTCTCGAATCCTTGTTTGTGATTAAGTACAAAGCACAACTCAGGAAAGAAACACAAAGGGGTTTTTTTAATCTTTCTTTGCATTCCACATACCTGGCAGCAACCAGTTATGCAGTCCCTACGAAATATAATTGCTTGGAAACTACTTTCAGTGGCACTAGTTGCTAACGACTTTATAGGCTAATTATGAATGAAGAGCCCATTCCCTCACCTCACTTTCTCTAATCAGTCTTCTCATCAGTAAACAGGAATGAGAGGGGACACAGGAGAATTGCTATACCCTATCAAGGTGAATGGGATCCCTATTTAAAAGCTATTTTTATACTCTCCAATTTCAGTCCCAGTCCATTGGCTATGGTCAATAGTAAGAATGACAATTCTTCCTACTTTTGATAAATAACCATATTAGACTGTGATGGGCTGCTCTCTGCAGGTTCCTTGCTCTGTATGCTCTGACAATGGGGGAAGCCCTAAGGGTAAATTTAGATTAGATGGCTAATTCTTAAATGGCTTAAATTAGGTAAAAATAACTCCACCTTGTGATGATTGCCTGGTGGCCTCAAGGCTCTGAACTCTCCTGTGTTGGCTGTGTGACCTTAGATGGTGCAAAGAGATAGCATCCAGGGAAAGGTGGGGCTCTTTTGCAAAGATTTTTCTGACCTTTAGCACGAGGATTAAGTTGAAATAAAATAAATCAAAAAACCAGCAACAACAAAAAACCCACAAGAAAAACAAACAAACAACAACAACACCCTTTATTTTGTAATTCATATCATCTCAGTGACTGTACTTCTCCCCACAGGGATACATGTTGATTTCTACTGATGTCCACTACAAACACTAAAGGAGAAGAGAGAGCATTTGTTAACCACCAACTGCAAATCAATAATGTGGCTCTGAAGGCTAAACACTGGCCAGTTCTGCTGAAATGTGTAACTTGGGCTCTTGAGAAGGGCTGGGAGTGAAGAGGAATGGGGGGAGGTAAAGAAAGCTGGTGGAACGGTTAGGCTGTACTATGGATGAGAACATATGACACACGCTTGACATTATTTATTCTGGAGTTTAACTAGTGCAAAAATGTTTTTAAGATTAATGACTCTCTTGAAATACAGTCTTGTCTGTACACTCCCAGAAAGGTGCTGCAGTCTCTCAAAAGAAGGAAAAGTACACTGCTTGGGCAGGCATACCTACTACTCTTTCTACTGTAATGATCTTTAACTTCATTCTGAACATGACACATTAAGAACGAAGTGAACCCTCTACAGAACCACATCAGACTGGGAACCGTCCCAGTTACAGTCGGAACTAAAATCTTTGCAGTGTCTTAACTAAAACTTTAACATAAATCTTAATAAAGATGCAGAAGCACTTCAGGAAGAAAGACAAAGTGGCATTACTTCTGCCTTTGATAGTCCCTCTCCCCCTGTGACTCATCAGATCCTTGTGTCTGTCACGTCACCCCTTCAGCATTGCTTAGCCAGGTTAGATACGTTTAGCTCTTTGAATGTTTCTGTGTAAGCCTTGCAAATCTAATCCTCCAATATCTTTGTCAATGTTTCTCTGGATTGAAATAGTTACAGATTCTTTACTTCTTAATTCATTTTTGTAAGTTGTCTCGCCCTCTTTCTTTCTCCCCCTTCTTTTTCAATACTTTATTAGCGTGCAAATCTGAACACAGTTCTGCAGAGGGATATGCCTGCCCTGCAGTGCTTAGGTGCTTGTGCTTTGGCCAAACTGGCCACAGCTGACTCAGGTCTCCCAAACTACCACCAACAGAGAAGAAATAAAGGCTGGGATGCCACCACCTGCTCTGTTCTGCTGCTTTTGTGAGCCTCAACCCCTGCCTGCAGCAAAGCCCCATCCGCCTGGTGTGCTGCCCACACCCTAGCCATCCCCACACCTCTCACTCCTCAACCAGGAGCCCTTTTCAAGCCAAGACTGAACAGCAAAAAGATGGGGTCTTTTACTTATGCTGAGAAACACGATCGATGATGGGGCGCAGGCAGCTTTTGCCTGGCTGTAGTTGAATAACCTCCATCCACCCGCAGCGCCGTGGTACCTAAATACCCCGCAGGGCCAAAAGTGCCCAAGGGGGATGGCGGGCAGGCACAGAGCTTGCATTAGCCACAGGCACCTGAAAACCCACGTGTTCCTTCTGCAGAGCCAGCCCAGAAGCGGTATGTGGTGTGAGGGAGGAGGTCGCCAGGCATGAACCCCAGTTCCTTCACCCCAGCACGGCCTGGGCCTTGCGCTCCCCTTCACGGCCTCACCCCACGGGCACCGGGTGCTTCCCGCTGCCACGGGAGATGGCTGTGCCACACGGGGAGCTGGGGACCAGCTGGATGGCTCGACCCCGGCCCCTCCGCCGGGCTGGAGCGCCTGCAGGCCTCATGGCGGCGCATCCCGCCCGGCCTGCGGCAGCGACATGGCGTGAGCAAGGCGGGTGGGAACAGAGCTGGGGCCTCTGACCGGCTTGGGAGGCGCAGGAAGCGAGCGGCTTCCCCT
>JAHREE010000193.1:6093939-6113604 GCA_033628505.1 Tringa tobata | reverse complement strand
CCGCAGCCCCCGCCCCGGCCTCCCTGACAGCTCTCCCCGCAGGTGGAAGGCGTTTTCTACGTGAACGACCCCCTGGAGAAGCTGATGTTCGAGGAGCTGCGCAACGCCTGCCGCGGCGGAGGTGCGTCCGGCGGCGGGGGAGGGTGAGCGGGGCTCGGTTCTGCCATATGGGACGGGAAAGGGTGAGCCTTTGGGCTTTATAGTTCGGCCCTCTTAATGCCATGGCCTTGGAGGCATCGCTGAGCGGCTGGGTTCACCCCACGCTGTCCGTGAGCCCTCGAGGGACCAGGGTGTAGCGGGGCCAGGCCCGGTGCGTGTCCCAGCTGGCGGGACTGGGGAGGCAGCAAAGCGGGACGAGTTTTCTGGCCTTGCAGCTACTGCGGCCTGGTGAGCAGCGTGGGGGCCTCGCCTGCAGCTGTAGCGTGCCCTGTGGGCACAGCCTGGCCCGGCTGCCCTCTGTGTTCCGCAGCATTCCCCGAATGCCTGCTCTCAGCCTTCACTTTCATGGGAGCTGTCACTCAGGCCTTGTCTGTTCTGCGGGGTCCAGGTCTGACAGCTGGGCTGGCGGTAACACCTTCCTGTTGTTAGCATAGGTGGTTGGTACTCACACAGAAAAAGGATAACTTCAGCATAATAGTTCATTTAGTAAAACTGAAGGTCATGTGTAACGCTAAGCGCTTTATACCAGATGAGAATACTTCTTGTTGGCTGACTTCTGATTTGCCAGTGTTTTGAGCAACCTCTTCAGAAAGTGCTTCATTATGATTACCATGGTAAATTACCAGATTATTTACATATTTTTTTCCCCCCTTTTTCAGGTGCAGGTGGCTTTTTGCCTGCTATGAAACAGATTGGGAATGTGGCTGCATTACCTGGTATTGTTCATGTGAGTAACTCCTGTGAAGAATTGCTGTTTTTCTTTTCCTGTTTGCCAGAGGTTATTGCCATCCAAATGTGAGAAGGGGTACGGACCAAAGTTGTAGTTCGTAAAACTAAGTTGTGAGAAAGGGAACTGTCCACTTAATTAATTGTCTGCCTTTTGATGTGAGGCTTTTTTAGCATTGCTTTATGCTGTTTTGGTTTGCGTGAGCCACCTTTCCGTGACTACTCATATCATCTGTTGTTTTTTGAGTTGCCTCTGCTAACCTGGAACGTACGGAGAAGGGAGGAGAGAGCAGGAGGCGATATGGTTGTCTGTATTATTGTTGCTGCTCTAGTGTTGGTAGCAAGCCTTCCCATGCGCTCAGCACTCCTTTTTCTCGCCCTATGCTTTTTTGGAAGTGAGGCATCAAATACGATGAGGCAGGAAGAAAAGAATAGGCTGGGTCACTTTTCAAGAAGCTCTAAGTACGATGTGGAAATTATCTTTTTCATTATTAATAATGCATATATTAATAAGTAACAAATAATGGAATTGTCTTTTTTTAGTTGTTGGTCTTAGTGACTTGGCAAGAATTTTTAATTTCTGGCTGCAGTAAAAGGCAGCCCATCATGCTGTTAAAATACTTGAGCAATCAACCAAAAAAGGATTAAAGTAGAATAGTAGCAACCTGTTACAATGGGAAATTTGGCTGGTAGTTCGTAAGAGAGATGTTATGATCATCTCTCTATTCAAATCTTCACTTCTTTTGTTTTTTTTAAACCAAGAGATTTCTTGGTGATGGCAAGGGCAGGCAGAAGCAGTGCACAATCCCACTGAAAAATACTGTTATTTTTAATGTACGATAACAGTTTTACACTCATTAAAAAGTTCCAATTTCTGACCGTTTTCTGGGTGAGGATTGCATTTTTGGTTGTTTAAATAAATTGTAGAGTTCTAATCGTGGTGTCCTAGAAACTTGCCAAGCTAAAAATACCTTTAATTTGTGGAATTTTATAGAAGCACATGCTTCCTCTCTTTAATTGGTAGTAATATTAAAAGGTTCAATAAAAGGTATTCTTTTAGAAATTAAAATGACACAGCTTCTAGCCTCTCAGGATGTCATCCTAAAAGGATGACTTTTTCCTGCCTAGAGGGTGCAGTCTTTGGTCAGTGTTTGATGACACAGCTAAGAAGAGAAAAAGCTGTTATATGATTCCATTCTGTAGCATTGAACTCTTCCCTTGCTACATTTATAGTATTTAAATATAGCAAATGTCCCTAAATGGAACTTGATAAAGATGAATTCATCTTCATTCTCTTGTCTGAGCTTTATGCTACTCCTAGGCTGTTGCCTGTATAAGTTTGGAATGCAAGGACTCTTGAGTCCAAGACAAAGCCAGGTTAGAATTCAATTTGAGATCACAATTCCTACATTTAGGTGTTTCAGCTTCTCTTAAGTTTTCCTGAGGTCTGGTCAGTGGAGCCAAGGGAGCCACTTGGCTGACTAGCCACTGGGTTTTTGCTTCAGAGTGAGATCCACTGCTTTGACTGTCACTCCGGTAACTGTAGGAATTTAGATAATTAACCTGAATCAATGTGTGTACTCCATCTTCATCTGAACGTCTTTTTTTTTTTTTGTATATTTTTTTGTAAATGTGACAAACCACTGTCACAAAGCAAAGCGCAACCAAGGTCACACCGTGCAGCACAGTTTCGTAAAACTTTAAAACTTACTTCATTCTTTTTCAGAGATCAATAGGCCTTCCAGATGTCCACTCTGGCTATGGGTTTGCCATTGGCAACATGGCTGCCTTTGATATGAATGATCCTGAAGCAGTGGTGTCACCAGGTAAGGATACTTTATGACTGACTTCACCTGCCCTGAGAAATATCTGTGGAGGCATAAAAACGCTTTTTGATATGGCAGGTCTTTATAGTACTTCATATGCAGAACAAAAGCAAAAAATATGTGAATTATAGAGAGTTAAAAGGTGCTTAATTCTTGCACTTAGACTCTCTATTCTTTATGGAGCAGGTGGTTATACTGACAATATCTAAACAGTACGGAGAGAATTGTGTTGTGGCTTGGGCGTGTGAAAGCCCTCAGTTTGGAAGGGAGAGCATAAGACTTTGAACTTGGTTTTGGCAGAGCTGATAAAAAATTGACACTTGTATTTGAGCAATGTTTGGAAAAGTTTGAGACTATTTCTACGCTTCATTAAAATAAATATTGTCTACACCTTAAAATATTTGCGTCTTTTTAATAAACACCTGATTCCACTGATAGTGTGGAAGGGCTTTTATGGTTGTGCCTGTTATTCATGTTTCAGGTTTGCTGTAGGCAGTTCCAGTGTTCCTGGTTGACTCAAAACAATATCTCTTGGTCTGGTATCCCTTCTCTGACACTAGTTAATACCAGAACCTTTGTTAGTAAAGGTGGCATGATTGGTCTTTCACACTAGGCCTTGCCCTGCAGTATTACTTATTTTTATTAAATACTAAGAGTTAAGCGAAATACTAAGCACTGAAGTTTAATATTCTTTGTAAGTATTTATCACTTATTATAACTAGTTATTATTTATTCCAGTGTAGATTCAAAAAGGACTTTGTTTCAGGGACTTGATTTCAAGAACATCTTGCATTAGGGAGCCATGCTAAGATCTGTCACTTTTCTGCTGACCTTAGGCAGAAGAACAGGACCATCCTCTCTACTTTCTGTGGACCGTGTGTTTTATAGTTGAGTCTACTCCTCTGCACCTACTCACTGCAGCAACTTTGTAAACTGAGAAACAGAGGTTTTTCAAGGTTTTCTCTGCAAGACTACGTTTTTGGCTGTCTTGAAATCTGAGGCTTCATGTAAATCTATTAAAATGAAGCTTAATGCAGTTCTGCTTTTTTTTTTTCCCAGTATTGTGTCAGGGAGAAGGTGTAAGATCACAGCATTCAGTACATACTCCCTGTCAGCTGGGGCACTGATTTAAGATGAATATTCAGCAAGTGCTCACCATCAGCACACTTTCTTCATTAACTCCATGGCTTTTTCTACACTTTTAGGTGGTGTCGGATTTGACATCAACTGTGGTGTCCGCTTACTGCGTACAAATTTGGACGAAAACGATGTGCAGCCTGTGAAGGAGCAGCTCGCCCAGGCTATGTTTGACCACATTCCTGTTGGTGTTGGCTCCAAAGGTGTCATCCCCATGAATGCCAAGTAAGAGGATGACTTTGTGCGCACATACCTAGGGGGGACATCTCTGGTGTTTATTTTCATGAAAGATTCATCAGTGGAAGACTTTAAGAAAGAAAAAGCAATTCTAAAGCTCTTTGCATTCTTTCTGCGTATGTGCTTCCCCAGGAGGACTGGCATAATCATCAGTGCACAAAAGTCAGCTGTTTCTTCCCCCACTTAAAACCCTGAAATAACTAAAAGTTCTTTAAAGGTTCTCATTTCTTCTGACACAAAACCTCCATGAATGTAAAGGTATTTTTTTGGAAGGGATGGGAGAGAGAATGGGATGTTCCCAACACAGCAAAGAGGAAAAAGTAATGACCTATCTAAAGTTAATATATTTGTGGAGCTCAATTTTCATTAAGTATTAAGAAGTTTGGCTTCTTGTTAGGGGAGTTGAGGGCTGATCATAAAATCACAGAATAATTTAGGTTGGATAGGATCTCTTGAGGTCATCTCATCCAACTCCTTGCATGAAAGAAATCTAACTCTGAAGGTAGGTTTAACAGCAAAGTTCCATCAGGTCGCTCAGGGCCAACTCCAGTGGAGTTTTGAGTATATCCAGGGATAACTGCCTTATGTAGGTGTTTGATGATTACAGGGATTTGGAAGAGGCACTAGAGATGGGTGTGGACTGGTCTCTCCGGGAAGGCTATGCCTGGGCAGAGGACAAGGAGCACTGTGAGGAATATGGAAGAATGTTGCAGGCTGACCCCAACAAGGTCTCCTCAAGAGCAAAGAAGAGGGGCCTGCCTCAGGTAATGTTGTGTTTCAGGGGGGCTGTGGGTGCTCCCAGGGTTCAAATGTAAAGATTAGCATGTAGTTCTCTAATTTTGTGTCTTTTCTTGAAACACTGCCTGGCATTTCTGGGCAGGGGGAAAGGTGAGAGGGTGGGGCCATTCCTGAATAATTCTTGACAGAGCTGTAAAAGAGGGAAACAATACTGGGCTGGAAACAATATCCAAGGTCCCCGGGGCCAGCAGTTTTTCATCAGTTAACAGCTGGTACTGGAATTAGTGTTTGGTGGCATTTCCCCATCCGGATGTAGTTTTGTTTTTAAGATGCAGGCAACTTATTCTGCAACTTTTTTCCTTGTTTTTTGAGGAAATTAATAGCAGGGCAAGGAAGGATATCATAATAAACAGAACTAGCTTACAACTTCGAATTGCACTTGAGAGTTATTATGTATAGAAACAAAATCTATCTCATTTTTCTGAGTGGAACGCTTTTGAGATGGCTATACTAATGCTACCGTGTGTAAAGATTTCTTTTATATGACTCCCTGAGTTTTATGAATTGTGCTGCAAGATTATAGCATTTTAACCTCAAAATAATCTTATGTCCTCAGTTTTCACATTCACCTTTCAAATAAGTGATCATCTGTTACAGAGTTGAAAAAGATTGGGCTTGGGAAGGAAATATCTTGCTTTAATCTACTGAAAGGTTGTAAGTACCTAATTGACAGGATGCTGTAACTTCCTTATGGAGTTATAACCAAGTATAAGACTGTCTGCCTTGCCTATAAAAATTGAAGATGAATTCTCAATACTTTGTACTCGTCCCATCTTTCAACTAGACCTAAGTAAGTTGGAAAAAAGTGGCAGCGCAGTCTGTAGATCCTAGTCTTTTTCTTTAATTGCAGTCTTGTTCCAACAGTAAAAATACATATAAATCTGAACAAAGAGGACAGTGATGATGCTACTGTGTTCTGTTTACTTTCATTTTATATGGGGATTTTTTTTTTTTTCCTGGAAAAACTTCTCTAAAATCAAAACCTTGCTGTGGCAATTTGCCCTATTTCCCATACTCCCATAGCTCTTCCCTGTGCTCCCAGAGGCTGGGACACTGTCTGATCGGTGTGTTGTGATTGGCAGCTGGGGACCCTGGGAGCTGGAAATCATTACGCCGAGATCCAGGTCGTGGATGACATTTACAACGAATACGCTGCCAGGAAGATGGGCATCGACCACAAAGGGCAGGTGTGCGTGATGATCCACAGCGGCAGCAGAGGCCTGGGCCACCAGGTTGCCACAGGTATGACGTGACTGACATAGGTACCTGAAGTGAAGCAACCTCATCAGTGTGATCTTGTCGTTGACAGTAAACTCCAGCACCAAAGAGCAAATTTTACAGTATAATTGCTGAATCTAACTCTGGGTTGCCTTGACAGGGGTTGTCTGTTTGCAAATAGTTGATAATATTCTGCTGCAGGTTTGCTTTTGCAGATGAGAAGAAGCTGTAGGTTTGACCATCGGACAGATGAGTTCAGTTTTAGAACACAAATTACGAACACCTAAATTAATCTCACAAATTGAAACAGAATTAAGAAGTCACATAGATTTAATGTCTGCATTTCCCAGATGCATTGGTGGCTATGGAAAAGGCTATGAAACGAGACAAAATCATAGTGAATGATCGCCAGCTGGCGTGTGCCAGGATTGCCTCCACAGAGGGACAGGATTACTTGAAGGGAATGGCAGCTGCTGGAAACTATGCATGGGTCAACCGCTCTTCTATGACTTTTCTAACAAGACAGGTAGGAGCAGAGTTTTTTCTGATGCAAATATTTTGGTACACATCTCCTGCTTTATCCCAGATATATGGAACACAGAGTAGCTGCAGTATTTAATGTCAATTTCATTTTTGTGCTTCTTAAACTGTTTTCTGGAGAGACTTACACAAAGCTGCAGTCATGGCAATCCATCTGAAACTTCTCAACATCAATGGATTGTACTCGCAGAAGCCACTTAAGCAATATTTTTGAAAATGCCTTGAACTGGAAGAAGAGTATACAAGAAAATTGTTTTTATTTTTTACGCTGCTGAAACTATCTTGTACGAGTTGCAAGAATTTGTCTAGTTGATGGACTGAATTCCAGCATTAAAGCTGCCAGTGGGCAGATAAACAATCTAGGCAGTCCAATTCTGTCACACCCGGCACTTGTATTCAATTCCATTGTGGCTGAATTTGACTGAAGCTCCTTACCCACCATGGCAAGTGTTCAGGTCACTGACTTATCAGTAAGAAACACTTTCCAAGCAAATTTGTTCTTTTTAATTCCTAAAAAGATCGTAAATCTTCCATGTGACACATAATAATCTTCTTCTATTTGACATCCTAATTTGCTCTCTTTTTAGGCCTTTGCCAAAGTCTTCAACACAACCCCAGATGACCTTGACATGCATGTTATCTATGACGTGTCTCACAACATTGCCAAAGTGGAGCAACATGTAGTGGATGGAAAGGAGCGGACTCTGCTGGTGCACAGAAAGGGATCAACCAGGGCTTTCCCTCCTCACCATCCTCTTATTGCTGTCGATTATCAAGTAAGTTTAGCTGTGGGAGAAGGAAGTCGGAAGGGAATTCTGGATGAATCGGACAATTTTAGGGTTCCTAACAGAAATCTTAATGCTCCGAGTTCCATTTTTGAGCTAACGGCACTGGAACCCTAGTGGGATGGCAATGTTCTGCTTGTCTGTGTGTTAGATCTTTGGGACACTGAGTTCCCTCTTCTGCTCCATACCCACAATGGTTGGAAGATTACGAAGGGAAAGAAGTGTTTCATACCTTGGGCAGGCTTCAGTGATTTGCCTTATCTGCCTGTTGAACACAAGTCTTTTGATCTGCTGGCTGCATTTTTCAGTGCAGTTAGTTCTCCTTGATATCAGGCACTCAAGGCAAGCAGGGATGCTCTGAGGGAATGTGAACCTGACCTCTTTTTCTGGAGATACAGTTCCTCTCAGACTTTTATTAAGAATGAGGTTTTTAGTTTTTTCTCTTGTGAACTAATACTTTGCATCCACAGCTGACCGGACAGCCTGTTTTGATCGGTGGGACTATGGGCACCTGTAGCTATGTTCTTACTGGCACAGAGCAAGGCATGACTGAGACCTTCGGAACTACTTGCCATGGTGCTGTAAGTCAAAAAGTCACTTCGGGAAGGAATTGGAGTGGGACTGTCATCCAGAGAACAAGGTTGTTCAAGGGTCATCTAGTGTGATTCATCTCTTGGTCATAGAAGTAGAGAGTAGCCTTACCACAGTAATCCCAGCCCAGGAGGACTGCAGGCTAGAAGTCCTTTTTGTCCCTTACTGAGTAGTTTTGACTACTGCAGAAAATTTAGGAGATGCTGCTTTATACAAGGCAAATGTTAGCATGAAGATGCAGAGAAAGAGCTCCTTTTACCAGATTCTGATATCTCTGAGCTAACAAGAAGGATTAACTGTGCTGAGACTTCCCATATAAAACTCCTCAGTAGTTAGACGGTATTTCCTCCCCTGTTATTTACAGCGTGAGACAGGTTGATTGAAGAACATAAATAGCTTCCAGTAAAACTTCATCTCCTGAACACTGTCTGACAAGTGGTTTGGGTAAAAAGACCCTTGCAGACTAGTCCGTACTAGTTACACACATGGAACTTTCCTAGCCATCATACCAGATGTATGATTTTGCAGAAGCCCATCACCTAAGGTCTAAATTCATTTCCCGTTTTGTGACGTAGTGTATTCTGTGCTCTCAGCCATTCACTGTTTACTTCTAATGTAATAATGTTTTTCTTTAATAAGAAAGAGTTCCTTTTTTCCAAATGGCTACAAAAAATAGAACTAACAAAACTGCTTTCTAGGGTCGTGCACTGTCTCGAGCCAAATCCCGGCGTAACTTGGACTTCCAGGATGTATTGGACAAGCTGGCTGACATGGGCATTGCCATCCGTGTTGCTTCTCCCAAACTGGTCATGGAAGAAGTGAGTTTTCCATCTCAGATAATGAAGTATTAAAAGGGAGTCTTGTTCCTTGGCTGAATGACCCTCCCTGACTTGATTTTTTTGCAGTGCTAAGTGATCGCTAGTACTCTAAATGTACAGCTTGTGCAATTTCCAATATAGCTATCCAATTTTTTGGAAAATAATGTGAAGTATTCCCTGTCCCTAAGATGCTGCTGAAAGGGGAGATGCCTGTGTTTTTCTCTCTTCTGCCTGGTGATAGGGATAATTACTATCACCCCTGAGAAATCTTGGTGTGAGCGTCACAAAAGTAGTTATGTTTTATGGATTCTCTTCTTGAATTACGTTCTCCCAGCTCTAAATTTATTTTACACTGCAACTGTCATGTAGATTATTAGAAGTGTATGAGAGGTCTGCCTCTTGATGATGAATTCCTATATTTGCTCAAGCAGAGGAGAACTCTGCATGTCTAGAAAACTTTGAATATTATGACTTCCAGTTCTTCTTCATTTATGTGATTTAATGTCTTTTTTCTTTACCACCTTGCTCACAGAAGTGTGTTAATCATTTGGAACTATGCTGTTATGTGTGTTGCTGTTGTACAAACATGTTGATTGCATAAAAATCTCTATTTAAGAGCAGCTTCCTTATCAGAATACTGGAGAGGGAAGCTCCAAGTTCAACCCTGATTCCTGTCACTAAGGGGCAGTGAAGATAAATCTTAAAGGCTATCTGTAGGGAGGAAGTTGGAGTGACTTCCTCCCAGATATTGAGGTTTGACAGTCTCATATGCTGGTGGACTGGATTATCTGAGAATATAGGGAAAACTGAACCATAATAGCTAGTAGTGTATCTATTACGCATTATTATCTGTAATGTGTAATAATATAATTATCAATAATGTGTAATAATATTATCACATTTATCTGAAATATGGTGAATTAGTTGGAAAGCCAAGTGTCTTAAAGATTTCTTAGGTATGTAAGGTGGCCAGATTCTCGATATGTTTATCTACTATACTTTCAATTCATATTATTCTATTTTTGCGAAGAGAAGAGGGGATATCAAAAGCCTACATCTAACTTCCTGTGACTTTAGGTTGTTTATAGTTTTGTCTTTTTTATTTTTTTCTCTCTTCCCCCCTCCAGGCACCAGAGTCTTACAAGAACGTGACAGATGTGGTTAACACCTGCCATGCAGCTGGCATCAGCAAGAAAGCCATTAAGCTGAGACCTATCGCTGTTATAAAAGGCTAAGAACTGGCAAGCCAGCAGAAACACACCGACATCTCCAGGCCTTACACAAAACTGACTAGAACCATCGTCTTCCCACCCCTCTTGGACTCTGTAGGATGCTCAGATATCACATCGCTCTTCTGGAAACACAACAGTTGAAAATACTCATATTTTTAACCACTCCTAGGCATAATTAATGCCCCCTCCCTCCTCCTTGTTATATGATGTTCCTTTCTTGTGAGGAAAGGGCAAAGAAATAAGTAAGTCTTAGTTTTTACATGCGGTCCCTCCCCTATTTGCCTGATGATTACACAGGCAGCCTGAGCTGTCACTAATTGCTGTGCTGAAGACCACCTCCATCAGCGAAGATGGCGTATGAACCAGACCTGTTGTCTCCACACCTGAGTGCCTGGAGCTCCTTCTGCATATAGAAATACTCTGATAGGCAGGGTATAGAGCTTCTGGGCAGGGAGAGGTTGCTCTGTTTGCAGATACCTTTATACATAGTCTATATTGTTGCATGTTTTGTGGCAATTGGGTAAGAAATATGGAGTTGGGAGCGGTCTCCTGCTTGGGTTGAGAGGGACTAGCTAGGCTTGAGGCATAGTCCTCCTTTCTCCCCCACCCTCTCCCATTTAACACAGCACCTGGTGTACTTGGCTCAGTACAAGTAGGTGTTCCACAGTCTTCTGGAAATGCGAGTAGGACTGAGTATGTTGCTTTGAAAGGTTTTGTTTGCCCAGTAAAAGTTGTGACTGAACAACTTCTAGATGTGCTAATCCAATATTTTGCAAAGTCCTAAGCATGAGCAAGTTGGATTGGATAATATTTCTCACTGAGTCCTGCAGTTCTGGTTTAAGTAATTCCAATTGCAGGGTCAGGCCCAGTATGATGTGACTTCTGACGTTTCTTGTCCATTCATTAACCGAGACTAGAGGGGAAGCTGACCATCCCCACTGGATTATTTGGGGAATCACAAATAAAATGGGAAGATGGACACTGCAGAGTCTCTCTGTTGTGTTTATTCTGTGCCTAAAATGTCTTGTCTGCTATTAATACATATACAAGCTTGAAACCCACCACATCTTGTGATTTCAGCTCATAGATCTTGCAAGAAATTCTTGCAGGATACCAGAGAAGGACGATGCCGTGCTGTTTTTTCAACTTGGTCGTGGCATGAGTGTGTCTTTCTCGGGGCTGGCTGGGTCCACCTGGCCGGGTGGGGGATGGAGCTTGCCAGCAAGCCCCAATGCAGGCACGAGGGGGCGGCAGGAGGAAAATAAAACCTCAAAGCGAGAGTGGAGCCCTCCCAGGGGCTCCTGTAAAAGGAGCAGGTCGTGATTGATGGACTCGAGTGCTTTTTGATGAAACATCCCTTTAAGTTTTAGGATCTTAGCCGAAACCTGTTGATCTCGGGACACGTAATAGCGTTTTACTGTCTTAATCACTTTGTGCTTATTGGTTTCTTAAGTTCAAATACTGTATTTGCTGCAGGTGCAGAGGCAACACATGAAGTAATGGTCGCTGCTGTGAGACAGTTTCTTGTTTTCCCCTGCTTTCTCCAGTGGAATTGTTCCAGATTGCCATCTCTGAGAGCTGAGACAAACTTGCTGAATTTCAAACAAAAAGCATTTCATTTAGAAATGTGAATTAGCCTCCAGTGACTGAAAGACAAATTGTCGGTCTCAAATCTTCTGTAGAAGTGCATGTTCCTTGCAGAAGTTTCTGTTTATAAATATTTCAGACTCTCTGATGTGGAATGCAAGGAAACCTTTAAAACATTCATATTTTAAAATAGAGAAGCATTTCTCAAACACAGTTCTCCTTTCAACTTTTACCTACCACTGCTGTTAAGAGGCAAATTTCAGTTTTTTACAACAAGCGGAAATCACGCGTACCATGGAGATGCTCTCATATGTATGCCTTAAGTCTTCTGATCATCAGCCTTCGTGCATTAACATTCAAGAATGCTAGAAGTGCTGTCAATTTTGGTTTCCTGTTGCAAAGCTACTACTACTTTTGGTTATAGGTTGTGCTGTACGGCGGAGAGTGCTGGTTTCCTAACCACCTAAAAAAGTAAGAGTAAAAATTTAAGATGCCCCCGTTCTTTGTTTAAACCTGGATGGCTTTCTTATTCAAGTCTGTCTTTTTTCTCCAAGTAAAGCTGCCTTTTTAAATTTGTGTTTTAAAGAATTGGTAGATAGGGAAGGCACACAGTATTAAAATTCCTGTGCTCAAATATAGGTGGATCTGCAGAAGTGTTTTGGCAACACCAAAAAGACAATGTGGTTACTGAACTTCCATGGAAGGTTACCGAGAACTCAGAAATGCCCGCTAATGTATGGTGTGCTTCCCTCCTTTCACCAAAAGACTGAAAAAGCTTTGGTGAATGACTGCTAGGGTCTTTTTTTTTTTCTTTTTTTTTTTTTTTAATGGGAAACTAGAGGTAGGAGATCTGCATCTTCCCCACACGCCTGGATCTGTTTTGCTCACCTCTGTCCAACTGCAGGCACTCATCTGTTCCCTGCCTAACTGCAGTCGATTCGGTCACCTGTACGATGATGACCAGCAGCAGGAGGTTTGCTGGCCTTGGGGCTTGCAGGGGGCGTCTGCATTAAGTCTACCTTCAGTCAGCGCGATAAAACCAGCCCTTGGATGCAGGCTTCTTTTTTGGTTAGAACACACAGCTCGCTGCATTTTTCTTACTCTCTGCCTGAGAACAAGATGTTTTAACTTGGACCTGCTAAAATCACAGCTACCGCCTCTGGGAAGCAGAAGGCATCCTCTCTGGTGGTGGCTACCACGGCACCTTCTTCCTCTCTGTGCTCACAGGGCTTTGCTGCAGGGACCGGTGCTGTGCAGCCACAGCCAGCGTGGCCCAGCGCCTCCTCTTGTGCCAGGAACCGGCTGTTCACCATGTGCTCAGGAGCTCCTGCAGGTGCTGTTGCCGTCACCGTTAGCATAGCATTAAATAGCAAACAGGAAAGCACTTTGGGTTTTTGGTGGTGGATGACATTCAAAGAGAGCCCCCTAAATGCATCCCCAGTGCTGGGGAGTGCTGCTTGCCAGGGTGCAGTGCGTGGCAGAAGGGGCAGCCCTCGGCCCCTGGGGTGGCTGAGAACCCCCCAGGAAGGCAGTCCCTCTCGTCAGAGTTCCAGACTGGTGGGACAACCTGTGCTTCATTTGCCATAACGGGTGGCAGAGCTGGGGTGCAGCTGATGGCCTCCTCCTCTTTGACTTGCCTAAACTTTGGGTATTCCAGGGCTCCCAAAGTCAGCCTCCCCCACGGGAAACCAGGACCCAGCCAAGGTACACGCTTGCCATGTTATCTGTGGGGGGGTGTTTCTGCACCCCACTGTTCGGGAGCCTGGTTTGCAGCCCAGTGTCTAACATGTGTCACGTTTATCACCATCCTAAGCCTCTTGGGAGTTCTTTTTTTCCCCCCTCTGCCTCTATCTCTCCTCTCCCTGCTTTAAACACGGCTCCATGCACACCGCTTCCTCCTCCGCTGGTGGTCCCAGGCTGGTGTTCTGGCCCAGGAGGAACAAGTGATCTCTGACACATCTCTGGCGCAGGCACCCCCCGGCCTCTCCTCCGCTCTCCTTTGTTCCTCTCAAACATAAACACACTTAACTGGCCTCTTCTCTTCTCCCTCCGCCCCCCCAGCCTTCAAAGCGATCAGACACAGCAATATCCCTCCCGCGGCATGTGCCAGCACGCTCCCCTGCGCGCAGAAGGAAGGCTTCAATTAACCACTGGGCCCTGCCCGTACCTGGCATTTGCTTTGCTCTCTTGAGCCCTGTCCTAAAGCCAGGGCTTTTCATCACCAGCCCCTCTGGTTTTCTGCCCGGAGAGGTGGCAGCGGGAGCTCTGCAGCTCCCCAGCCAGGGTGACACCCCGGTGCAGGTGCTTGGTCCCTTGCACGGTGGGAGGGAGAGGAGGACGGTAACCTCCTGGCACCCACAAAGCACCAGTAATTATGTGGTTTCTGGTGATTTTTTTTCTTCTTGCTTTTAATTGCAATACTTAGCAGGAGGGTGGGAGTCATTCCCTGCAGCTGGGGGGAGTTCCGAGTGGTGTGTGAGCCGAGGGAGGCAGGAGCAGAGGGCACAGAAAAACCCCTGAGCTCCTCGGGCAGATGTGCAACTCGCCCTCCCCAGGCACCGACCAAGCAGTGCCCGGCCTGAGCTGTTGCTGCTGCTGGCTTTTGGTGATGGTGAGCACATTCCCATCCTACTGCACCCTCGTTCCCAAAGCCCAGGAGACTGCTTCGGTTCATGTTGTATATAAAGTTCAAAAACCAAAATAATCACTAGTCTAAATTGCTGAGATTAGGACCAGGAAAGGAAAACGGAGTCATCTGCCAGCACTTAATCTAACATTTACTAGTTTAGCAGAAGACACGCAGGGGCTGGGCTGCCCTGTCTTAGACGCTGAGGTGTTTGAGTCAGCCTTGTGATGGAGCAGGTTACTAAAAGGACTACTCTTCTCCTCAACCCCTCACCCCAGCTGAGCTACAGCCTGCGCCCTCCTTCCCACTTGGGCTCAGCTTTGCCCAGGAGGTAGTTGGAAGGGGGGAAGCGTTTTCCTCCTTTCTCTCCTCCCATGGTACCTGAGGAAACTGAGGCACCGACCTCTTTTTCTTCCCCTGTGCAAGCGGTGTGTCTTGTCGCAGAGGCATGGTGGGAGCCTCAGCTCTTCCTCTCTCCCTTCTCAGTCCCAGCAGGCCAGCATGGGGTGGGAAGTTGGGTAGATGGGGTTTTCTGCTCTTCCCTGTGAATCGCAGACCTGGGGAACCTGTTTTCCTGCTGTGTGTCAGGAGGGGAGGAAGAAATAGATGGGGAGGGGGCCCCTGCTGGCACCCACGGGGAGGGAGGGATGCAACTCCCGCAGGGGAAGATGTGGGGACGGGTGTGTGTGCGATAAGGTCCCAGCCCTGATGCGTTAGAGCAGCAGCTTATTACCTGAGTCAATTAAGCAGTAAGAGATTACCAAACCTGAACCCTTGTAGGGAAGAGCCGCCCAGGGAGAATAGCAGCCTGGCAGGCATTGTGAACATACACACTCGAGGACAAAACATTAGGGGTTTATGACAAAATTTAAGGGGGAAGGGAGAGAGATGAAAAACAATCATGTGCAGTACTTGGAATAATGAAGGAGGATCTGGATCTCTGAGCCCTGCCTAGCTTGCAGCGTATGAGGGATTGAGTACAGCTTTCTATGTCAATGCAAGCACCCCAGTGTGCTTCTACCCCAAATTGTTGCTCTTCTCCCCCGAGGGCAGAGGGAAGACAAAAGCTCCCTGTGCCCTGTGGGCAGCAGCATCTCTCTGTGTCAAGCATCCAGGAACCCTTCAGGTTACAGCAGTTGGGTCTCTGGGTACCAGCACTGCACCTCGTTTCTGTTTCAGTCCTCAGATAGCAGGCTCCAGGATGTACTGCCAAAAATAATAAAATTCCATAACTTTTTATGACCCTTTTTGCAGTTTCAGGCAGAAGGAAAAGGTGGGTTTCCCAGCTGGAGGAATGCCTTGTCGATAAATCACCTGGTTACCCAGCTCTTGGCTTTTAAAAATTGTAACCTGTTTGTGCTTTTAATCTTAAAAAAAAAAAAAAAAAAAAGCAAGCTGGTTGTTTTATTTTTGACTAACGCTTATTATTGTTGGGCTATAAATTTGTGACATTCACAGACAAGTTATCAAGTTTTAAAATCATCGGTAGGCTGATCAGTTCCTCTACTGTTCCCCTGCCAAATCCTTAACCGCTTCTTGGATGAGGAAGAAAAAAGTATCACTGTAAATTATTTTTTCCCTGGAGGGTATTTATGCTGTAGTTGTTGTTAAAGGGATTTTCTCCATTCACCTCTCATAGGAGGGTTTTTTTTTTTTGTCAGGCAGATAGAAAAAAGGACTGTGGGAAGCACTTTATTCTCCATTTGGATTTTTTTGAGTATTTTCTTCTCCATTTTGAGTATTTTGAGTATCTATCTGTGTACTTTGAGTCTAGCCCACAAAAGACTTTGCCTGCCTCCTGACATAAGACACTGCCTGTCTGCAGGGCTAAAGCCCCTCCATGGTTGGGGCACTGAGCCCTGGGGTGGAGGGGAACCTCTCCACCCATGGAAACCTCTTTGCCCAACCTGAGATGTGGGGCAGGTGCAGGCAGGGCTGTGCAGAGAGCGCTGGGTGCTCTCCTCCCCTGAGAGCCTGCAAAGCTGGTGGGCACCACCATAGCGCAGAAACCCCCCCAGGGAAGGTGTCTCAGGGAAAAGGGCTGCAGCACCTGTAGGGCAGCCAGCCAGGTCACAGAGGGGCAAGCAGGGAGGGAGAGAGACCCTTTCCCACAAACGTGTGGCATGCTGGGAGCTGTGCCCTGCTCTGGAGAGGGTTTGTCCCTCCTGTACCCCCCATCCCTCGCCGCCTCAGTCCCAGGGCTGCAGATGACCTGGGCAAGGCTTCCAAAAATCCCATTATTTCAGGAGACACACAGGAATCTGGCTGCTCTTCCTGCCAGGCCTCGTGAGCTCTTCCATTAATGGTCAGTGGATGAGGCAGAAATTTTATCTTGATTGAGAAACATGAAGCCTTGTTTGTGAGGCAAATATTCTTTTCCTCATCGCTCAGGCAGGAATTCAAACTATTTGATGATTATCAATAGCAGCCAAGAGCACCATTGCTGCCTCCTTTCCTCCCTGCTCCTCCAGCAGAAAGTGAATCCTCTGTCACTGACTGATTCCTGGAGAGAAAAGTTTGGTGTAAGGCTGAGGCATTCAGGTGCATCTCC
Organism: Tringa tobata; assembly: GCA_033628505.1. Lineage (NCBI taxonomy): Eukaryota > Metazoa > Chordata > Aves > Charadriiformes > Scolopacidae > Tringa > Tringa tobata. The sequence goes on along the minus strand of JAHREE010000193.1, from coordinate 6,096,773 downwards.
AGAAAGCAGCTTTCAGCACTCTGATCCACCACAGACTTGTGCAACCTGTAAAAATTAATTTCACCTCTCTATGTCTTGATGGCCTATCTGCAAATGGGGATAAAAATCACTTCCTTTACTCACACTTTTTATTGGTTTTTCCTGTTTAAATGCCAAGCTCTGATTCAGGGACTGTCTCCTTCTGCACCTGCGAGCGCTGCTGAGCATGGTGGTACCTCTCTGCAGAGCCTGGCCTTAGCTGTCCTGAGCTCAGCGCCAGCCCTGCAGGCGTGCAGCAGCCCTGCGTGTCTGACTGCTCCTGTAGCTTCTGGCAGTGTTGGAGGGATGGGTTCATTCCTGTCACGATCTAAACTGAAAACAGAAGAACTTGCAAGCTGTTCAGAGTTTCAAGTAGTCACTGCAAAACTTAGAAAAGTTTTTTTTGTAGTCCTCTGGCTGCAAAGCAGAGCCTCTGAGCCAGATCATCACCTTGAGTTCAATGCCAGTGAGGTGTGTAAATTCCACTGTGCTCTGAGGATACAGGACCTAGACTTGTGTGAAGTGCTAAACATGCCAACTCACTTTTCCCATCTGCACGTGTTCATGTGCTAAGGGACAGAAGCTGGGAGTGCCAGGTTGCTCAAAGGGATGTTTGGATCTCCTCATCTCCATCACAATGGAGGATGAAGACACAACCTCTTGTTCTTGGCATGCAAAACTCCACTGAGTGGCTCTGTCTAGATGCAGCCTTGATTTCTCTGCAAGAGGACAGGACAGCATGAGAGCAAGCTGAAGCTAGTAGAGAGGTGAGACACGGACAAGAAGTGCAGGGAGGGCAGTCTGGGACACCAGAATTGCCCCCTGCAACCTGTGGCATGCCCCATGCAATGCCCAGGATCTGACCAAGTTGCTGAGGAAAGTCACTGTCACTCGAGTACCTTGCTGAGCATCCAGGCTGTGCTGCTGCTCAAAAAGCCAGCCATGAGGCAAGTAGATCAGTGAGGAAGAAATGGGAGCTGATAAATTAGTTACCCCTAATATTAATGCCAGCTGTAGAGGCAGGGAAGTCTTCTAGGGATCTTCCCATCATACTTCTACAAGCCTGTCTCAGCAGAGACAGCAGGAGATTCAGGAAAAGGGGCTGGGCAAGTCCTGGAGGATTGAGTCCTGCTTGTGAACAAGTTAACAAAGTTTTTGGACATCTTCAGTTATGCAGACAGCCAGCAAAGGCTCTTGGAGGACTTGTGACTGTCACAGTGTTAGGCCAGGACTACCCCTGCCTCCTTGATCTGCAAGGGTAACGTCTAGTGAGGAGGGGTGGTGGCTGGGTTGGATGCTGCGGTGTAAACCCATAATCTGATGCAAAAACAAAAAAACAGGCACTGTAAGAGAAAATACTCTGGTGGCAGCTTCTGGCTGGCTCCAGCTCCCTCTGCACAAAGGGGTTAAAGCTGTGCACAAGGCAGCCTTAAGCAGAGAGGTTGCCACCAGTGGCCTAAACCAGCTCCCTCTGGTTACCCTCACAGAGAAGGCAGTTTCCTGGGCAAGTTGGGGTGCCGTGGGGTGGTTTTCCTCCAGCAGATTTTCTTTTTGCTGATACAAGTAGGTGATAGCTAGACTTCACACCAAATTTGTCAGGGAAGGTGGGAAAGGAGGGTGGGCCAGGGAAAGGGACAGTGTTTGACTGATGTTTTCAGCAGGAAACATTTCAGCAACCTGTGTCAGCACATGGGGTTTCGTGTCGCTTTGCTTCATGAAGGACTTAAGAAAGTCCAGAGATCAAACCAAAACACGGCACTTCGGAGAAGAAAACATTTAAGAGCATTGGTTCCAGTGGGAAAGTAAAACAAAAACAAAAGCCTTGTGGATCAGACGGATATGATTTTCTTCTTCAGTGACTTGTGTTTGCCGGGGAAACAGGAAATTATTACTGCGCCGTAAGGAGTGAGAAGAGCCCCAAGGCCTTCCCAGCCCCAAGCCAGCCCCCGTGCCAGGGCAACAAGCCACCTCCTCCATCTCCACAGCACGCAGGATCCCTAGTGCCAGTGTCCCCTCAGCTCTGCCCTCCTCGCCTGCGTCCACCGGGGGAAGGCCCGGCCTCCATGGCACCCCCCTGGGGATGAAAGGCTGGATTCAGTTTGTTTTGCATTCACAGGGCCAGGCGGACCCGCCTCCCCCCTCCCCGACTTTTGGTGACTCATCCGAAGAATTTTAATCTCCGTGGTCTGTCTGTAGTTGTAAAATATAATACCAATGGAGTTGGGCTTGTTTATCCCGAAGCCATGAAACTGTTGTCAGAAGAAATTGATACACGCTACTGAGGGGGGAAAAAAGTGCTGCTGCTGGGGAGGATTTGACTCGAAGACGGCACTTCAAATGGAAATTTCCCTGTTTGAAGTGGATACGTTTTTCATCTCTCTGCCTTTCTTTTCTTTTACGCTGCGGGAGTGAGGACTCGCAGGGTCTGTTTGTGGGAGGATTAGCTCCCCTTTTCTGCAGAAGACTTCCACTGCTGGCCCGAAGGTCCCCTCACTGCTCAAAGAAGCCCTGGAGAAAACGGTGGGCTTGGGATGAAGGGCCTTGTGTGGGCCTTTGGGACGCACCCCAGCCCTTGCCCTCCCGCCCCAGGCCTGCGAGCCAGGAGGCCTCCATGTCTGACCAGCACTGGGCACCGGGGGATCTGCCCACGTAAAACACCAAGCGTATCCTCAGCACCCCAGATCAAATCACAGAGTCTTCCCCTTCCTTGAAAGACATCTGAAGCCTAGAAAAAGCAGATCAAACATGTAAATTTGAACTGAGATTAATTATACATTTGCAACTGGAGGGGTGGAGGAGGAGGGGGACAGGGGGGG
>JAHREE010000193.1:6073211-6093545 GCA_033628505.1 Tringa tobata | reverse complement strand
GGGGGGATCTGCCCACGTAAAACACCAAGCGTATCCTCAGCACCCCAGATCAAATCACAGAGTCTTCCCCTTCCTTGAAAGACATCTGAAGCCTAGAAAAAGCAGATCAAACATGTAAATTTGAACTGAGATTAATTATACATTTGCAACTGGAGGGGTGGAGGAGGAGGGGGACAGGGGGGGAACACCATTAAGGTTTGTCTGCATTAACTATGCCCGTGGGGGTGTTTCTTTGTCTTTGCATGTGATGATACTTCATGAGATACCAGGTCTGGTTCCACCAGATCTCTGGAAAAGCCTCAGAGGCTTCAGGAAACTCTGCGAATGCGTTTCGGCAGGAGGCAGACAAGGAGAAGGGAAGTGTCAGTGGCGGCACCGCTTCCTCGGAGGAGCACTGGAGCAGCCTTTGTTGAGTGGCTGGAGGCTAGTTCTTGGCTCCCGGATTTCAAACAGGTATAATTATCACTTGGATAGGGTTCAGAACTTGGAGGGAGCTGCCAGATCTTTCATGAGGGGGTGAGTTTGTCCCACTGAATCTAAAATTTAAAAAAAAAGAGAAAAAGATAGAGAGAGAAAGAAAGAGAAAGAGAGAAAAAAGAAAGAGAGAGAGGAAGGAAGGAAGGAAGGAAGGAAGGAAGGAAGGAAGGAAGGAAGGAAGGAAGGAAGGAAGGGATTTAACCATGTTGGTGTTGTCTCACATCCATAACATGTGAGGTAGAATATACTGCTAGTGCTATCTGATAGCCTGGCTTATGCACGCTTTCCCTTTGGAGCATGTTTGTAATATTTTTATGTATATAACCTGGCTGAAACGAAGAGTTCCAGGAAATTTCTCCTATTCTCCAAAGAGTTCCATCCCAAGGAGTCTCAGAAAAACAAAAACATTTGATCTTCCAGGGATCTCACTGACTGTCTAAATCTTTTGAGCTTTTCCACTCTGCCTTACAAACTGACTTTCCTTAAACCTCTCCAAGTAAATTCTAAGTCCAATGGATCTCCAATCACACTTTTCATGGTGTGAATGCCTTAAGCCTTCAGATCTGCCAAGTCACTTCCCTAATCATTGCGATCAAGTCACTGTCAATATTTGAGCATAAGCTTGTGGACTTTATTCTCAGTATTAAAAGTCAGGGCTAGCTGAAAAGGGGGTTTGCATTTTTCCCAAATGCTTTTGGGAAAAAAATAAAATCAAAACTGCCTCTGTTTTGCTGGCATGGTTCGATACAAATACATGTTTACAGTATTTTCAGCTGTATACTTTCAAACTGAAGATGACCTTCAGAATGATTTACAGAATAAACATTTTCTTACCTGTAAAAATTACTTCAGGTATAAAATAAAATATATCATCCCGATGATTCCTGGACACAGGCTGCTGCTGCCATTGTCAGACCTGAGTGACATGTTACACCAGATGTTGATACCAGGTGCCCCTTTGCCCTGCCCCATGCTTCAAACCCGCGGTCCCCAAACACTGGCACCTGCTGTAGTGGGTGCTCTGTGGCTTGTGCCCTACACACGCATGCCAAACTGGATTACTAAACTCTTACCTTATCTCTTGCAATTAGGAACAGTGAAGAAAATTCACCAGTGATTTTCTTAGAGGTGCTTTTCTTACCCCGTGCTTCAATCATGGAAAGTCTGGCCAGAGACCCCACTTTAGACCTCCTTCTTGGGAAAAAAAAAATGCCCCTGAGACTATGAATGTTCTCTTAGTGCCACCTTCCCAGTGGCCCCATGTGGATAAAACCTTGCGATCCTTTCCCAGCACATCAACAGGCATCTCCTTTACCTCAATCTAAATCCCTTTTTCCCAACCGTTCCTGTCCAGCTGCTCTCTGCAAATGCCTGCTCCACACGGGTGGTGTTGCACTCACCTAATCCTCACTCTGCGTGACAATCTCCACCCAGCCACAGCTTCTGATACCCATCACTCCACATATGCAATAACTTTATTAGGTTTTGTGGTGATTACTAGTTGATGAAATGACCTAAACTGTGACCTTTTCACCAAAGATGCAAAAGTGAAAATGCGCTCTTTCAGACAATGACCTCAGGAAAATTCCACTAAAGTTTGCAGAAAATAACCAATGCTAAAAAAGTTTCCCCAAAAATAAATTTAAAAATGTTTAAATGCAATATTTTTTTAAATCGCAAAGCCAAGATATTTCATTCATCTCTGAAAACACTGACCATCCCTACTGTGGAGTAATTCAGCCATTGTGTGGTGATGGCATTGCCGCTGTTTTTCTTGTCTTTTCGACACAAGCTCCCCCAACACATGTAGCTACAACTTAGCGCCCTTGTGAAACTGGCTTTTAGTAAAAACTGAACCGGCTGGTAACTGAATGAGATTCTCAGACAGGGTACTATAAACAACATTTAATAACCTTATGCTTTATGGGCTTGTTAATGTAAATGGAACTTTTGTAGCTTTCATAGCGCTGCAAAATGCAAAACTATGGAGCACGCTGCACATAAACAGAGGGAGATACCTCTGATTTGTACAGCATGTCACGCCGGCATGTTGTAGGCGCTCAGCTTTGATCTGTCCTAAGAGGCCCCTTGGGATATGCCACCACTGCTTGCATGGAGCATCGCCCCTCCGAACCCAGGGGTGCAGCATTACCCAGCCCTGTTGGGACTGTATTGCTGGGGCTGGGGTCCTGAGGGAGGCAATAGTGGATCTGGGCAGGGCTTTTCATGGCTTTTTGCCTGCAATGGTTTTTTCAGCAATGGTTTGCATTAGTCAGCAGAAGGGTGCTGATGGCAAAGAGGATGCCAGTGGCATCACTAGCATGACAGACTGGCAGAGAGATTTCTTTGTCCCTGCCATCCTTGCTATATCTGTAATCTATGGGAATGGAATGGAATGGAGTAGAGCAGAGTAGAGTAGAGTAGAGTAGAGTAGAGTAGAATGAGATATGTAGGTGCCACCTCTGCAATACCAGAGCTGGGTAACGTGCAAGGGTAGATCTAGCTATGAGTGCAGGGGACTTGGGCACTTCCACTCACACAAGGGACAAGCAGCCCAGCAAGCTCATGGCAGTGCCACGGCCACAACCAGCTCTGGTAGAGTGGTACATATTTTCTAGTGAGATGGGGCAGGATCTCCTGATGTTCCCAGCACAGAGGCAAGAGGAGGGCCAAGCTGCTGTTGAAAAGGAATGAAAACCTCAGGCTGAAGTAATCTGGGTTTATTGCTTGGCTCCTGGCAGCAGGTGGGCTGAGCACTGTAATCATCCCCTCTAGAGCACAGCCTGCTCACAACTGCTCAGCACTTTGATAAGAAATACGCTTGGAGGTAATTTACAATGATGAACAAGAGAAGATGAACACGAAGCGATGGTAAGCAGATAAATGCGGTGTGTCTCTGAGGTGCAGGCAGACAGATTCACTGTCATGCAAATGCTGTGGTCTCAGCTATTTTGCACAATGGTTGGTGGTAAAATCATATTGCTTATTCTTTTCTGATAGGGGTTGGGCTCTTTTTTTTTAATTCAAATTTTGCTTACTAAGCAGCGCCCTGCCCACCTCCTACCCAGATGCTGCAAGGCATGTCCTTCTTCATCAAGGGTTGTGTTTAGTGTGATCAGAAGAAGGGATGCGAAAATCAGGCTGCTGTATGAGGAAGACACAACATACACAGCCAGGACATGCCCCTACATCCTTGCCCCTAATAGCAATAGCCAGAGGCAGGGGTAGACAGCAGGGAGTAGAGGAAAATGATGGGGAGCAATGGAAAATGACAAAACATAAGAAAGTAGGCATTATCACTATGATGTAAACCTATAGGCAACCTCTGAAAAAAAGCTAGCAGCAGGGAACAGCCCTTCCTATAGTCCTGAGCTTGGTGAATCTTTCCGTCATGACCAAGCCTAAAGCTCTCTGATTCCTCTTTCTGACAGCTTTATTACTGTGTTGGGTTGTCTGCGTTCACAGAGCCAGCATTTTCCCTTTTCCCTGTGACGCCCAGCACATTGTCCCCATGGTTTCCAGCAGCACTCCTGACTCCCAGAGTAGGGGACAGAAGAGGAGGAGAAGGAGGGAGTAAGAGCAGTGCCAGTGGGGTAACTACTTATTTAAGAGAGACACCTTCTGTGCTTGGCTTTTGCTTGCGTTCCAGACTCTTCATCCCACCTCTCATCATGGTGCTGGGCTTCTTTTACTCTCCCCACTGTTCTGTTTTGCTCCTTTAGGATTAGGGCCCACCCTGTAGTTCAGCCCCAGCCTGCCCCACCTCTCATTTCTGCCTCCTGACAGAGACAGCAAATGCAGCTGATCGTGGCCAAGCTTGTGAGGGATGCCTGAAGTGAGCAAACCCTCAAGAGGCAAAGCTGAATCTTCCCTAAACTGATGGCACCCCTGGGCTAAAGATGCTAAGCCAGGTCTCAGGTCAGGCCAGGGGGGCAGGAGCACTCCTCCCTACCAGTGGAGGGGGTTAAGTATACTGGGGGAGGGAGGAAAGCCCTTTAAATGGTGGAAAACATCCATATTGGCTGGTGGTGGGGCCAGGGAGGGAGCCATGCCTCTCTTCAGCCCTGTCTATGGCTCCAAGTCCTGCTCCATGAGAGCTGCTGCTTTGCTTGCTCTCATTAGCATTTCTGCTATGCAAAATCTCACAGCTTTTTTATACCTTCACAGGGTTTGCCTGCAAATATATTATCTGTATTCCCCCCCCCAAGGAATTAATCCTCCCCAAAGGTGTCATATCTAATTTGTTCCTATTTCCCTTGTTTCAGCCATGCAGCTGATTTGATATCAAGCAGTGTGCCACACTTCACTTCCTTTTCTCCCTCCCCTCTGCCATCCTTCCTCCTTTTCCCACACAAACACCACAACAACACACACTCCTGTGTTTGTACATCTGGTTTATTTAATTTATACCTTACACAGTTCATTATCAGTTTCATTAATTAAGCACCAGTGAGCTTTAAAGTCTCTGGGTGTGGGGATGCACACATCACCTCCACATAAGTGTTCCCCTGGGATAAACCTCTCTGCAGTTGAGGCTGGGACTTCTGCAGAGCTTCTTAAATTTAAAAAGCTACATCTAGAGAGTAGCCTAATATAGCATAATGCTGGCAGTGAAGCAAATACATAAAAAGACGTGAAAATTCCATTTGTTTGTAACTACTTGTTCTCTTTGTGATCTCAGTGCAGATGGAAGAGATTGGTTAGGATTCAGTGCCGACGGCTGACAGCCCTGGAACACAAAAATCTGCTATATATGCCCAGAACCATATTGCACCAAAATAAAATCACGGGGACAGGCAAAGTACTTTGTGAGCAGCACAGCAAATGCACCTTGGCTTGGATTTGTGTTATACACTCCCAGGCTTCAATGCTCATTACCTTCCCCACATTTTTAACCCTTCAGCCTCTCACAGTTCATTCCTTCAGCTTCCCCCTCCCAAATTCAGATCTCCCTCAAAATACTTGTATTTTCATCCCCTAGCCACAGTAGAACAGGCAAGAGGCAGCATGTTATACTAGCACAAAGCACGTGTGCCTGATGATGGCTGGCTCGTGCCCATGGGCTGGCTGATCATCAAGCAGACTAAACTGAAAAGAAAATTCATTGTTAGCTTTCCCCTTTGTAAGGATTAATCTGGCATGTCTTTCTACTCCAATGCCACCAGTGTTCGTGGATCATGTAGGAATTTTATGTCTTTGAGACCTCTATCTCCAGTCATACCTGAAGTGAGCTGAGGGGTCTACAAAATTTTCAAGGGGGAATACTGGCAGAGAGATGTGTGGGCTCCTAAGGTTTTTTTTTAGCCTGGCTAAAAAAACATCACCCATACCAATATATGTTTTTATTTTCTTGCACCTGCAAAAACATAATTGATAAAAAATGAGGCCTACAACATAGACTTGACTCTTGGTGCTTCAGCAAATGCAGGATCATTCCCAAACGACAGTGAGTCCCACAGGTCTGGCTTCAAAGCTTTTGAAAAAGAGAGAGGGAACTCAGAGTGAAATACAGGCTTGCTGGCTGCTCCCCATCCCTGTAACCCACAGTTTTGGGGATATTGGCCCCTTCAGATGTAACTAAAGACAGTAGTGGTAATGAATCAGAGTCTTCAGCCACCAGCTGCGTGTTTGGATCATGACAAATCCCCTTGGTTTACATGAATACACTAAGGTGGCTAAAGAGCAGGCAAACTGCCTGTTTTCTGTGTCTGCCCCAGGCGTTGTAGCCTCCAGCAGTTGAGTGGCACAGGAATCTGACCCAGCATGAAGCACAGTAGCTCACCACCCAGAGCCATAAGCTTTCAGCTTGGCTCCCCACCTCTGCCCAACCCTTACTCTGAAAAAAAAAAAAAAATTTAAAAAGAGAGAAATTTTATTTGCATTTTGAGACTCTCTTCCCATGGGGGTTGGCTTAAAATCAGTTGAAGGTTCAGACGCTTTTGGAGACGGGACGTCCCACATGCAGAGCATAGTGTAAGCTTTGTTTCCATTGGAAAACAGACAAAAAACTGCTAATAGGCTTTGCCTTGGATTTGCAATGAGGGTCCTGGTGTCCCCAGGAAAAGCACAGTGGCAGTTTGCTCCAGGGCTGGGTCATGGGTACCCCAGCCTTTCCAGCTTGTACTCATGCAGCTACTGTGTTTCTTAGGGAAGAATGGTTCTCATGTCAGCCGTGGCAAATAAAGGGAAACCAATCAAACCAACCTTTTCTTGTGCTTTTCCTCTGAAGTGTATCCAGTAAACCCAGCCTCTGCACATACCCGTACTATCCATTTCTGAGTTGGGTTTTAGTTGTTGTTCGCTTCATTTTCCAACTCAGTTTGCAATTGGGACAGGTATTTTCTTCCAAGGCTGTACCTCACTGCCAGGCTAAGTTCCGAATCTTTGTTCTCATCCTCAGGCCAGACCTGGTAGAGGCAACTACTCACACCCTTCACGTTCTCAAGATGTTGCTGTGGTGCTGGTTGTACCCTGCCTGCACGCTGCATGCTCAGGCCATGGAGGGATAAGTTCTAACCAGGACAATAGCCAAGCATGGGTGTGACACCAGGTGACTTTCACACAGGGCTTTATCCAGTGAGAGAAGCTCATTTGACTTCATTGACGGACTTGCTCCTTTGAAGCCCTTGTTGTAAGCTCCGCTGTGTTTTCCCAGGCCTGCTTTTTGACTTGGCTTCACAAATGTGAAATTTTTTAGTGATACAAGAGGTCAAAGCTACTTGACCCCGCTCTTAGAATCTCTGCTTGAATCCCACTCTTAGAGAGCGGTAGTTCCCATCTTACCCCTCATCTCCTTTCCAGAGTGAATCAACAGCCCTTCTCCCACCCTGCCATCATCTGCCTCTCCAGAACCCCACTGCCACCCAAGCAGAGCTGTATGTTGGGTCCCTGCCCAACTAGCTGTGCCTGCTAAGCTGATCAGACCTCAGGGTCAGAGGAATGGTCTCGCAATGTGGATATGAGTGGGTAGGAGAAAGGACACTCTGAGGACAAAAAAAAGGTTGGCCCTATGACTCCTGAAAAGCACTACCAGTCTTTTTCAGAGCACACTAAATGAGTTTGTTTGTTCTTGTTGAATTTCCAGGGTCTTGGATCAGGGTAGCTGACTCATAGCATTTTCAGCCAGCTCTGGGACATCTTCTGAGCAGTGCCACCTTGTCAGACTGCTGTAAATTCCAAACAAATATTCTTGGCAGTCTGTGCTCATTTCATCAGCATCCTAGACTGATCCCTCTCTGTATTTGACCCAGAATTGACTGTATGCAAATCCACTCATCTATGGAGAGAGACATCTACCTTTAGCTACAACTTCACTCCTCTAGTTTGTTCTTCCAGCAAGGGCAACTTGGAGAACTTTTCCATTGCCCTGTCAGTGGACATATTCACAGCGAGGTAGAAAAAGATGTGTAAAAATCATGTGAGAAATACATGCATGAGCATTTATAGCACGCTTCTACCTACAAGCACACCTTCAGGCTGATAGAGACTGTTGCTCATCTTGTGTTTATAGGGCTTCCAGATCCACAGCTGGACAGCCTTGTGTAAAAGCTAAGTATAGCTGCAATCTTACAGCTTTTTGTCTGGAACGAATTTACCTCTTACTCTGTAGCCATTTATCTAAACACTGAGAGTTACTAGTGATGAGCACCCACTGAAGTTATATTTGCTTAGACTCTATTTTGGAGAGACTAAGACCTTGCTCAGCCATAGCGATTGACCTCAGCTAACTTCAGCAGGGCTTTCCTGTTGGTACCACTTGAGAGACTCTCTTCAAAATGTTTTGGATCTTGTTTTGCCTTCTTGCCAAGTATGCTGGTGACAAATGTTTTCAAAGATTCTTTGTTTTTGTGTGGACGTTCCCTGTTCATTTATTCCAGTGAGATAAATTTCTCCTGATTGCTTTACTCTCTGAACACGACTTTTCTATAGTGCCTTCTGTTTTTCTTTGGCCATGTTATTGACACTGGGTAATATAACATGAAAGGAGCGTGGACGGGCTTTTACAAAGAAATCAGCTAAATAGCTATTAGAGGATTAAAAGCAATCCTATGGCCAGGATTACACATCTTTAAAATGCTGATAATATCAAGCAGCAAATGGATTTGTAATTTAATGGCAGAAGAGGGAAGACTTCAGATGTGTGTTTTTTTCACATTTGATAGAAAGATTAAAGTGTCTGCATTCGGTGTGCTGGAGTTTGATAAAGCTGTAGCACAGTTGCCTAGGGATATCAGTATCTGCCTTTCTTGTAAATAGTAATTGTGCCACATGGAGACAATCCTTCTGGTCAACACTTTTAATAAAACTTTAATACTCAGGGTGACAAGTTGGATCATTGTCTGCTTTCAAAGTCTAATAATGATACACTTTAGAAGCTTTGAAGAAAACCTTTGTCTAGACAGAAACAGCTTAAGAAAGTTTTTGAAATGTAGCATTCACTTCAAACCTTTGTTGATGCCCATAGGAAGCACTGATCCATATTTGGGAAATCTTGAGTTGTTTTCTACTCCATTGTGCTAAAAGTGTGCAAGAGGTTTGCATGACAACAGAAACTGTGAGAAATAAAAATGTACAACTTTCCTAAAGAGAGTAGTTCAACTTGTGACAGATTTTTCCTACAGGAAAAAAATTCCTTTTCATCCAGAAATTTGTTTTCCATTAAAATTAAATTAAGCTACGTGTGACATTCTGGCTTTTGCATCTTCAGCATTGAGGTTGGGTTGGGAGGTATTTTAAGGACATCTCCAGAGCTGTTAAAGATGTATAATATAAAAAAAAGTAGCTACATTTTTGTTGAAATGTAGACTTTTAACCAGCCTCCTTGACTTGAGGCCCAGAGGCCTCTTCCAGGATATTATTTCACAAAATCCAGATTTGGTTCTGACTGCAGAGTATTAAGGATATACAACAAATAAACCAGTCCCATGAGGATGTGTGGCAGGTCACCCTGTGTCTCTCAGGAAGAGACACCCTACAGTGGTGACGGCCAAGCACAGGACTAGGGGCTGATGCTCTCCGCTTGGTTAGACTCCTGTTGAGGAACATCCCACGTGAGATGAAGCTGAAAGGGGGCAGAGCCACAACTTAGTCCACTTCTCTGGACAGCCTAACTAGCTGATCATGGAGAAGGTGGCCTGTTGCATCATCTCTCTGGGATTTGGAAATCAGAGGATTATGGCTCCTGGATATATCACTGTGATAACCATCTGACCAAAAAATTTATTTTATTCCTGCCCAGGAAGTAGCAGTCACTCTGGTCATTTTTATTTTTAGTGGTCCAGTTTGATTTGGCTATTTATTGTGATTGTATGTATATTAACTGCCTTTCATCTTCAGAGTGTTTCACAAACAACTATATGTTTCACAGAATTTGTCTCAGGTACTCTGAGGAAGTGTATGTTTTTCATAGATAACAAAGATTTAATCTGTACTTTGAGGGAGAAATGCAATTCAGGCTTACTGACAGAGTTACTAGCAGCAGTGCTGTATTTCCAGAAATCTCAAAACTGAGGTAGAGAGAGAGAGGTTGAATCTCTTGTCAGAGACCACAAAGGGAAGGAAAAAAGCCAAATAATAATAATGGATCCAAATCAGACATTCAGATCGCTACCTTGCCCTTCTCCCTTTTCTTTGATAAGAAATATAAACACTTATGCATTCAAAAATAAGTGCTTCAGCTCTGCATCCACTGGCAGAACTGTCCAGGTAACTGGAGCTCTGCTTTTTGGGTCTGGGAAACAGACTCTGCAAAAGTACAGCCCTTAGAAAAACAAAATAGTCATTAGAAAAGGGAGTTGGCTATCACATAAAGAATAACGAATGAGGCCTGTGACAGCCACTGACATTTGTGACAGTGCTGCTTCAGTATGGTCAGGCTGAGTAATTTGCAGCAAGTTGTTTAGACAACTCATTTAGGCTTTTTCCATTTCTGAACTGGGTGTGATTTGCGTAAATGTGTTTGTTCTTTTAAGGTTATTAGCTGTAAATTAAGAAAAAATAATTGGGCTCAGAGCTCCAGCAATACCTGGACCTAAACTTGGACTGCAAGTACTTGAAAGCAGGCACCCAGTAGCTGAAAGTGTACAAATGTTCAAAGCAGTTAGCTAGAAACCAGCAGAGTATTTTTATAGCAAATAATTTTGATTAGATGCCCACAGCACAAATCTGCTCCTTATTTAGATTTAAAAATCCAGATAAAAATTTTGTTTAATGTTTACTTCTTATCTATTTTCTTCATTCTTTCCTGAGAATTCCTTATTCCTACCAACAGTGCTCTCCCATTCGTTACCAATTAAAAGTGAAAAAGCCCACAGCCAGGATTAATTCAATTTTTTATTTAAATGAAATTTATGGACACGTTTTGAGGTATTTGATCAGTGTTCGTTCTTATTTATACACGAGTATTTTTTCAGGTGTTCAGTCAGCATGACATGAAGGAAAGACAAAAAGATACAAAACGATTTCACCAACGTGAGGCCAAAAAAACAAAGGTTTGAAAGGTCTGTGGAAAGCGTATGGGTAAGAAGGAGTATACCCCATATTCAGAATGGAATTTGAGCACATAGCTAAACATTATTTAAATCTGGCCTTGGAGAAAGGAAGATTTTAGAGCAATTTGGAGACAAATTCTTATTTTAAGTAGACATAGTCCAAATTAAAGTTATTCCATAGATTTTTATATTAATTTTTAAAGGTGTAGTCTTTGAAAAAAGTAATACAATATTCTAAAAAACAAAGGACAAATACCTACATTTTCATGCAGATGAAAACTGATATATTTAATGTCACCCTTTTTGTCCACACCAGTAACTAAACACTACAGGAACATATTTCTAAGCATATAATCTCTGACCTGCTAAAAAGATACAATCAAGACAATTTTGTCCACAAACAAAATTTTCAGAAAAGAACAAAAAAGCCTGGCAACATTTTTTCAGTATCACAAGCGGAGCTTTCCTTTTGAAGGTGCAGAACTCTCCCTAGCATTGATTAGAAAGAAGTTGTCAGATTTTCTTTTCCTGAAAATTATCCTTCGAATAATCACCAAATAGCCAGTGTCCAATGTACGAGTTGCTTCTTTCACTATAGAAGATGCTGTAAAAGAAATTCATTCCCAAATACAGCCTTGTTTATACTTTTAAAATTGTCTTTTCAGAAATAGAAGTATTTCTGTGAGTTTTCTAAACTTCCCTAAAGTTTTAGGGAAAGACATTTTACCTAAATCTTACCTTTCCCAGTCCAAGTGTTTGCAACCTAGTGCATCTCAGGTTAGCAGTCAGATGAAACAGACAATAAAACTGTCTGAAGCAGGAGAAAGGGGAGGAGGATTTCCTGAAATGGATTTATCTGGTTTTGCTGTCTCATCGAGTGAAAGGCAAATGAAAATAAGTGAACAGAATAAAAGCTGAATAAAATTCAAATGCAAACGTTGCTTCAGTTTTAACAATTCAAAGGAAGTTTAGTAACACAGCTGAAGCAACCTGAGAGATACCTGTTTGCTTTACAAATCACCTTTAGGTTTTGTATAGACAACATTTAAAGTTCTTAGATTAAAAATACCTTTTTTTTTCTTTTTCCTAGCTGTTTTTCCTTTTCCTGGTATTCATTTTCATCTGTAGAAAAATTCCCAGGGTCTTAGATTTGGTTTTCAGCCAAACTTGAAGCTTTCTGTCTCCAGAGAGACCATTACCTAACTGCCCGTCTCCTCAAATTCACTGTAGGGGGATGAAGCTGACGAGGTTTTAGACTCTCCATCACTGTTGCACTCCCGCGGGGGACCGGGACTGGGAGCTTCCGGGAGCTCCTTGGCAGAGAGCGTTTCCTTACTGTTAGACCCTAAGGGATGGCAGTCCAGCAAGCTCTGCAGGTGTTTGATATAGCTTATTGCAGCTCTCAGGGTCTCCACTTTGCTGAGGCGCTTGTCAGCAAATTCCTTGGGCAGGTGCTCTCTCAGGCGCGTGTAGCCCTCGTTCACGCAGCGCACCCGCTGCCTTTCCCTCTCATTCCTCTTTCGGATGAAGGCAGGCTCAAAGGAATAGTCATAGACGCCCACGTAGCCAGGGAATGGGATGTAGGAGATGCGACCTGCGTGCCCACCGTAGGCTTGCTCCCAATAAGACGGGTCCAGATGGAAGGGAACCCCAAAGGGCTCTCTCAGGGGGACCCCGTGATGATGTACGTGGCTGTTAGCCAGGGACACAGCTCCTGGAAATGCAATCCTGTTGAACAGTCCGTCATCATCTTTATTGCTGTCCATGCTGCTTCTTTTTTTTTTCTCACCGGTGAGATGTCAGTTCCTGAATTTGGTTTCCAAATCTTCTCTCAGTCCAAGCCAGGGGGAAACATTTGTGATAGGCACTCTGCCCCACAGGCTGCAGTTTCCTCCTGCAGTGTATAAAAACTCAGATCTCAAAGCACTGCTAACGACTCATGAGGTCCACTCTGTGCCTGGAAATCAGGTCTAAGCCTTGTTGTTTTTATAGATGTAGGATGCTAGCTAATTTACAGACAGGTTGTGAGGACCATCACTCCACGCTTTAAACCCTTCTTTTCCTCTGATCTTCATATTTCAAAAGATAATAAGAGGGTTCCTGTGTATTCCTTTTCTCCCCGCTTGAAATTATGACCATAAGAGTTAATGCCAAACATAAATAATCTTCCAGGCTCTAAACATGTATTGTAATCCACGATATCGTTTGATATAATTGTCTCCAAAAGACGGGTAATTTGCAAAGTTTACAGGGATCTTCAAAGTTTTGGCAGAACTCCTCCCTTTCAGGAACCAAGGATCTTCTGTCATCTGAAAACTACCCAAAGGCTTTTCACCATGAAATCCAAAAGACAACTGCAAGCTTTGTTGTTTCGGCTGCTCTGGTCTAACTGAAACAGCTCACAAGCAGTTTGCAAAACTTATATGGCATGTCTCTAGCTTTCTGGGGAAGCTGAGAAATCTTCAAAGGAAAGAGTGCTCTCTTGTGGTTGCAAGTCATGTCAGATCAAGAATGCATACGTGCAAGCATAAGAGGAAAACTGCTTTCTTCGCCCAACGAGAGGCTTTTTCAAGAAGTGTAAGTTTCACAAATTGAACAGGAGCATTTTCAAAAAATCTTCAACACTTTGAGTACTTCTGCTCATTGCAGGAATGTTCTGGTCATCAGTATGAGCACCTGCCTCAGACAAACAAATACAAAGCTGCCGTTCTGATTGCCCCCTGTGTAGCTATTACTAGATGTTTACATAGATATTGGCTTACCTGATGGACCCTACACACTGCTTTAATTGGGGAGCTGCAAACCCCTCTTGACTGTGCCAGATCTGTGCTGCATCCTCCAGTTTGCCTGCAGCTTGCCAAGGAGCAGAGGTGGACAAAAGACAAGGACTTTTGGCAGTATTAGGGCATAATACCCTTATCCGTGGCTTTCTTCTAAGGTATCCTTTTGTGTTAAGACCTTCTTCTGTGGCAAATGGAGGGTCTTTGACTTTTCCCACGTTGTTGTTCAAGAGCTCCATGGTTATAATTTTTTCTGAAAATACGTCTTCACAGTTAACTGAATTTCCTTTCTTTGCCACCGTCAGTTTGGGGAGTTGAACGTTTGGTCTGGGAGAGCTGTGGGAAGGACGTGAAAAGGAACAGGCGTATAGGCTCTCTTAAAACTGCTCTTTTGCTCAAAGTGAAAGTTTCCGCCCTGTTCAGTCTTTCATGCGAAACTGCCTCAGAAGCGTGAGTAACTGAAACAACATCCTCCACTCCGAGAAACACATCTATGGCTCTGCTGAGTCAGAAACCAGCAGCAATGATGTCAGCGTGCATTTTCAAGTCAGCCTTTGTATCTTTGCTGGCCTATTCTGCAGCTTCAAAAAACAGCAGTAATCTTCAAAGTATGATGAACGTACAGGCAGAACGATCCAGACAGACATGAGCGAGAACAATCCTGGGTTCTGATTTATGCCAGGGGCACGTTCAGCACCAAAATGGCTCAAAAGCCAGAGCAACTATTCATCTACTTTTGCTTCTGTCACTAACATTGCCTAGCAGTAGCTGGTGTTTGAAACTGAAGGTTTTGTAGCATTACCTAAAGTTAACCAATGCATTTCACAAGGGCTTGAGATCTCTTCCAGTCACAATTAAATGTCTTTCTAAAATATGTGCCATAGCTCAGAGGGAAGGTACGGGTGTGAGGCAAGAATTACTGGGCAATGCCCCATGGTATGTACAACTCCTTTCAGATTAAATAATCAAAAGAGCCTTTCTGCCTTCCAAAAAAATCTTTGGCAACTGTTGAAAAGTATGGACTTTTCAATATCACTTGCACTATAAACTTTGTTGTCCAGTAGAAACATTTTCAGCAATGAATGCTTAGATGAAAATAGCTCATTCACTCTTAAACCAAAGTGGATCTTGGCCTCTAAGTGAATACCTGAAGTAGGAAAAGGACATTTGATTTGTGTCATCATTAGATTTAAAAAGCTGTTCTCTGACAGTATTCCTGTAAGGAAATTGAAGCATGCCTCTCGGGAGTCTCAGGTGCCAGATCGTTTCACAGCTCTTCGTGACCTTGCCAGAAGTCTAGCCATGTTCAAAAGGCAGGGTCATGTTTCAGTTCTGTCCTGCAAATGCACTCTTCCCTGCCACCAGACCTCTTTTCTGTGTTTACTGTAAATGCAGGTCACCGGCACTTCCCAGTGTGTCAGAAGTGCACCTGTGCTAAACAGACACCTGCTCTTCCTACAGAAAAACCCACATTGTTAATCCTTTAGGGAAATACAAGAAGAAAAATAACCAGTAAATGTTACTTGTTAATCGGAATGTCTGAAGCTGATCTCATATCAAATAGACTCTGCAGTCTGATTTTGTTTGTGTGCAAGAGAAATAAGAAAATATGCCACAGGCTTTTGTTGAACATCGTATCTTGTTGACAATCTAACATCGCTCGCTCGGAAAGGGATTTGCCCCTGGGCAGGGAGCCAGCCCAAGGCCAATGCACCATACGTCTTCGCCAAAGGTCCCTGTTGAGAGCATGAGAAGGATTAAAGCAATGTAAAGTTCCCATACACACGTCCTCCACACGCTTTGTGTGACCTCCACACAAAGCAGGCCCTTCCCAACCTGTCTGCGCACGCAGACTTCGTGAAAGCAGCAGGACCAGCCCACCAAGGGGTAAGGCTAATTTTAATTTTAAGATTAGGTTAAGACTACATGGATAATGTCCCTCTTCTAAGAAAAGCCTTTGATCTTTTTTCTTACACTGTTTCTCCAATTAACTCCTCTTCACACCTTTGCTCGGATGATGCTTTGACTCCAGAATGCAATATCCTCCATGCTGATATGAAGCAGATGGCCTGGTTTGCTTTCCAGGTGGTACAAATCAGGTGTTATTTGCTGCTCTGCAATGATGGAAAAGTCCTGCTTCAAAACTGTGACAAGAGGATATTCAGGCTCTCAGATTCTGGAAGTTGTGCTGTTCTTATTTACATTGTATGTTTTGCTTTGTTGTTGGTTTGGGGTTTTTTTAAACACGAAGTTTAAATGGGGATGCTGGGACATTCCTTGCATACTCCATTGCCTGTGGCATTTTAACAGGTTCCCTTCTCTCCTTCCTTTTACTTCACTATACACACTTAATTACCCAACCAAAACTTAAAGAAAGTATTTCTGACATGCCTAAAAATAAACCATCGAGGCATCTTCCTTCCAGATATAACTTAGTTGTGGTTTTAATTGCATATACCCTAACACAATATCTACAAGAATGTAATCTTTGTGCGGAAGAACCTTCAACTTGTTCACACTCCCACAAGAATCATGAATAACACTACTGACACTACAGTGATTGCTTTGAATTACTTTGAAATACTCAAAGCAACAGATTTTCCTTGACACTGTGTGCCTCTACATCTGAAATGAAAGTTGTCAGCGGATATATTGTAATAGAAACACAAGAGTCAGCTGAACACATGCAAGTCTACCTGTTTCCCAACAGATGATGTCACAACTATTTTATCTGTGAACCCATTACTGAGAAGGAGGAAAAAGAAAATATATCAGGAGTTTAAAAGGAAACCCTCACAACATTGTGCATTTGTTATATTTCACTGTGGGGTAATTATACTAAATTCTAGTATTTATTATATATATATTGTAGTTTGTCTAGGCTGCTGCAATTTATTATAGATATAAAACTGTGAAATTAACAGTTTCTTATCTCAGCTGCGTACCACAGAATTACAGTAATAACTGCAATTTAGATTGAGATTCAGGAATCTGAGATTGAGTAGTTTTGTGCCTGTCTAATACTGTTTTATCTCTTAACATGGGCCATCTCTCTCCAGCTCTCTAGCTAGAAGTGAGAGCAGCGCCTAACTCACCCAGGTTTCGTACTGTGACTGTCACCAAAATACAGGGCTGCAAAGTGATGGCAAGCCAATAAAAGGCGGTGAGAAATTTGGTTTTTTGATGTTAAAACAGTTGGCTTCAACCATTGCTTTCTGTGTAATCTTCATTCAGTGTAATTCTGCTCAGTCTGAGAAAGAACCCGAGGACAGGTTTGCAATAGCAGAAGAGAATTGATTGTATGGAGATGTGGGCATGGTCCAGCAGGGACTTCTGCTCACGCTACAGAGAATGACAACAAAGCTGGTGAGAGGTCTGGAGAATAAGTCTTATGAGGAGAGGCTGAGGGAGCTGGGGTTGTTCAGCCTGGAGAAGAGGAGGCTGAGGGGAGACCTTATCGCTCTCTACAACTACCTGAAAGGAGGGTGTAGAGAGGCTGGGATCGGTCTCTTCTCCCAACTCACAGGTGATAGGACAAGAGAAAATGGCCTCAAGTTGCACCAGGGGAGGTTCAGATTGGACATCAGGAAAAATTTTTACACTGAAAGGGCTATTAAGCATTGGAATGGGCTGCCCAGGGAAGCGGTTGAGGCACCATCCCTGGAGGTATTCAAAAGACGGGTTGACATAGTGCTTAGTGACATGGTTTAGTGATGGGTTTTTATCAGAGTTAGGTTGATGGTTGGACTAGATGATCTTAAAGGTCCCTTCCAACCTAGATGATTCTATGATTCTATGCTTACTGCATCTCTTTCCCCTGTGGTTTCACAAGCCTCCCTGATCTTCCAGTATGTCTCCAGGATCCAAAGACAACTTGAAAAATAGCTCTGCAATTTGTTCCTCACGCAGCAAGCACTGCTATAAATGTCAATAAACTAAGCTTTCAGGGGACATAGTGCAGTTGTCTTATCAAAACATTTCACATATAATAAAAGTGTTTGGTATATAAAAAAGATATCTTTCCTTGCAGAAGAAACAGTTCTCAAATGTGTTTTATCACAATACCTTGGGCATGCAGAGTACATCTCTGTAGACACAGATTAATTTCTCATTCACTGACACTTCATATTATCACTGGCTTCCTTTGATACTCGTGCTTTAAACTGGTAGTTAAGATACCACTCGTTCAAGGGAGTAAAGTGACTATAAAAAAGGCTGGAATCTCGGAGGACTCTTGTTTGACACTAGGAAAAAACACTCTTATCTGCGTATGACTACATCCAATCTGGCTCATAGGCTCAAAGTATTACTTTCAGCTCAGATAGTTGAAATAGCGTGAGGATTTCAGCGCCAGGGCAGTTCTGGGGTAGAATTACAGTATCATAATTGGCATTAAGACAAGCTGAGGGCTTGGGATAACCTAGCATTTTCAGGACAGAACTGAGATTCTAATATATAGAATATACTCACTAAGTAGTGAGTATAATTGTCAAGTTGTAAGGGTGACAACTGAAAATGGAAGGTCTGCAGTCATCTCCGATGTATTAGGGTATGCAATGTGAAGAGACAGATTTTTGGGCTTGTAATGGTACGTCGGAGTTTCTAGGAAAGATGTGAAGTATTAGCACCAACCATGTGAACATGTGGTACTACAGACATAAAAATGAAGCACAGATAAACCCCCATCACATGCTTAGCACTCCCTAACAAACCTGAGGACCTGATGAGTTCGTTCTTAACTTGATGAAATAAAGGATTATCTGGCTTAGTGGAGAACAGGAGGTTGTGGGATGTGTGGTAAACTAAATAAGGTCCTTCTTTTGGTCACAAATGACAGAGACCTGGATTTGCTTTGCTTAAATGTAGTCCTCTAGAAGTCATATATTTAGACTAAACTAACTATGCAGGTCCCATTCACAGGCCATAGACACAGAGAGGCAGCTCCAAAGGGGATTCTTCTCACACATCTCAGACAGCAACCTCAGGGTGGGATGAAGGGCTCTCTGCAGCAGCTTATTCTTCTTCAGCTACAGAGAGAGCTTGGAGAACTAGGATATGCAAGGTGTCTAACTTTCTGACAGCTAAAGCCAAATGAGTAGAGCCTGTTTCCACCCCTAGAAGAACCAATGGGTTTGTACTGAACTGGAATGACCCTACCCTTCCAGATGCTACATTTAGGCTTTTTAGATCAAAAGCTAGCAGGCAGAAAAATACCTTAAGTTTCCTCCTGTGCAGACATCTTGTCAAGGGATGTCTCATTAAATGAGGCATCATTTAAGTGTCAGGCACGATCAAATTACAGAAACACATTATGGTGTTTCAGGAAACAGCTGTTCACCCTGGCACTTAAGGAACTTGTAGATTGATTTGAGCAGCGTATGTGATGAGTATCCACGTGCCACAGGCAAAAGCAAGCTACAAACCTTCTTGCGCACATCAAGAGGTTCCTTTGCAATGTACCCCTAGCCAGAATTGTACGTTGGACATTGAGGTGCTGGACCGTGTCCAGAGAAGGGGAATGAAGCTGGTGAAGGGTCTAGACAGCAAGCCCTATATGAGGAGCGGCTGAGGGAACTGGGGTTGTTTAGTCTGTAGAAAAGGAGGCTGAAGGGAGACCTTATTCCTCCCTAAAACTACCTGAAAGGTGGTCATAGAGAGGTGGGGGTCGGTCTCTTCTCCCAAGTCACAGGCGATAGGACAAGAGAAAATGGCCTCAAGTTGTGCCAGGGGAGGCTTAGGTTGGGTATTAGGAAAAATTTCTTCACTGAAAGGGTTGTCAAGCATTGGAACGGGCTGCCCAGGGAAGTGGTTGAGTCACCATCCCTGGAGGTGTGTAGATGCTTACAGACACGGCTTAGTGGTAACTTGGCAGCGTCAGGTTAACGGCTGGGCTTGATGATCTTAAAGATCTCTTCCAACCAAACCGATCCTGTGATTCTAAATGAGCCATAAATCACAATAAACTGAAGAGCAGCTGATGCCCAGAAGGTCGCTGGGGAAGTAGGGGATGATGGTGCCGGAGGACCATCGGGCCTTTTGGAGACGGGCTGAACGGCGGGGGCTTTCGGTCAGGCGGGGATGACACCTCACGGCCGGAGAGCACCCAACGAGACGCTTCTCCGGGAAGGCTGAACCGCCGCGTACCGAGGTGGCTCCCAGGCGGAGGTGGCGGCGAAAGGGGCTGAAAGGCCGCCGAGGTTCACCGCAGGCACGGTGGCTGCTGCCGACCCCGCGGCGGCAGGCAGGGAGCTGGCAGGGGCAGCGGCGGCCGGGAAGCCGCCCCGGCAGGCAGGCAGGCAGGAGGCCGCCCGGAGGTCGGGGATATCCCGGCCTGACACGGCACCGGGAAGGTCCCACAGGCACCCCCGGGCGGGCCCCTCCGCGCCGGCATGGCGGAGAGGGCCGGGCCCGGAGCTGGGCCCCGTCACGGACCCGGCAGGCGGGAAGCCGCCGACCCGCGGGGGCGATGGCGCCGCTTCCTGGATGCGGCGTGCGGCGGCGGAAACGGCCCCCGTCCCCGTCCCCCTCCCGCCGCCGCCATCACCGCCTCCCTCTCCCGCCTCCGCCTCCTCCGCGATCCCCCGCCC
>JAHREE010000193.1:6031340-6068719 GCA_033628505.1 Tringa tobata | reverse complement strand
GTGGGTGGGTGGTAGCAGAATCCTTTGAAATACGAGCTGTAGCTGGAAACGTGTCTCTATCTATGCCTATCTTCACCCAGCTAAAAATAATGATTTTTCACCTGTAAAGCAAAATTGTTTTCTGAGCTCTTTTTTCAGGGCGCTACACAGACAAAAGTCCATTACAGTTGTAAAGTAGAATTGGGCCCTGTGTAATGTATCCAAAAAAAGATCTAGCCACGTTCAGGCATGCCTCTCAGTGCTGTGATAACTGCGATCCTTTCTTTGAAGCTTGCCACCTTACTTTGACTGTACTGTACTTGTACTTACATAGGGAGCTCCTGAGGAATTAGTGACCTCTTTGTTAGCTTGTGTGTTTGTAAGCTCAAGTAGTTCCATTGCATTTAAGTGGACATTTTCTTTTGCAGGCTTGCCTGTTGCAATTCCAAACTTGGGCCCCTCCTTGAGCTCTTTGCCCTCTGCTCTGTCTCTGATGCTCCCAATGGGTATTGGGGATCGAGGCGTGATGTGTGGTATACCAGAGAGAAACTACACCCTACCTCCGCCACCATACCCTCACCTGGAGAGCAGCTATTTCAGACACATTCTACCTGGTAAGTGGTCTGGTGCTGAAGAATGGGAACAGAGAGAGAAATTGTTTTAAGAGCCACCTGTTTCTGTCCCAAAGGAGGCAAGACTGACTGTTTTGCAGAGCTGTAAATTCCTGGAGTTTGCCTGGAGCCTCTTTTGTCATTTATATGCCTTTATTTTCAGGTCTCTGTTTCTATGTACGTATCTGAAGAGAATTTCAGGGTATTTTCTACTTAAACCGAACCTCCAGTCACTCCTCCTGCTGCTTTGTTTGTAAGATTAACAGAAAACAAAGCATGCCTGGTTTCCATATCAAATTGCTTTAGTTTCAAAACTGCTGGTTTGTTGTTTTTTTTTTCTGTAGCCTGAAGCAGTGCTTGGTATGTGCGTGATGGTAGGCTACAGTAGTTCAAAGCTCAAAAAGAGCAAGCCATCAGCTGAGGAGTTTGGGCTCTTTTCCACCCCTTTAGCGCATGGCATATTTTTTCTTAATTTTTCTTCAAGGTTGGTTTCCAAAAGCCTAACGTACTGATTTCTATCTTGATTCTTCTCTTGCATGTGTTTTAGAATATAAATGTAGAGTTTTATATGTTAGTATATGAAGGCACAGAAATTCAAGCTTCAAATGTAGTCCTTGTTTGTTTTGTAGCGAAGATTGACAGTGTGGAAGGGCACAGATAAACTTCTTCAAGGCCACTCAGTGAGTGTTGTTGGTTCAGCCTAGGTTAGGAAAAGAAATACGGCAGCCAAGATCTCATGGACTACCTGATGACTAGTGGCTGAACTTACCAGCTGCTTAGGAGTAACCTTTCCTACTGCATGACATGCCTGTCCATTTTTTGGGCAGAGTAGAGAAGGAAGCAGTGCATTTGAGAACTGGAGGTATTTTCCATTCTTCTGGGCTGTTGGTTTTTTTTTTTTTTTTCTTTCTAGTCTGCTTAATGTTTAGCCTGAGACTCTTCCATCAGTCATCTTACTGCTTTCAAGGATTCTCCTTGTTCAAGCCACAGGGCAGAACAGCATGCAGAAATACAGCTGATTAAATTAAACTGTCCATTTCTTGGCTTAGCCATTTTAAAGGGGTTATATTGCAGAAAGAGCTTACATGCTCATAGTAACAGACATGTTTGAATGGAGAACTTTTACAAAACAAATGGCTTATAGGGTTCAAGGCCAAAAAGAAACGTGCTGACTCAGATCTTGCAGAATCTGCAAAATCTGTCTCTGTCTCCGCTGGAAATATTGTTTACTTGAACGTGCTGATGTATTTCTTCCAAAGAGTGTTTTTTCAGCTTTATCCTACAAGAGAGGTTGGTAGTATGTAAATGCAGGTTAGTGTTTCTTTGTATATTAAATTCCAAGGTTGTTTGACGCTGAGGGTCATTCCAGAACTGCCAGGAAAGATCTTCGGGCTTATGATTAAATTTAACCGGAGAAAAACATACTTTGCATCTAAGGGAAGACAGCAGATGACTCACGATACCTGTGAGAGACCTTATCGTGGTCCTTCAGAATTGCAGTTGATGATCTCAGAGATGGACAGTTGTGTCACTTAGTCTTAGAGGAAGGAAGTAGTCATTGTTAAAACTAAAATACCAAAGCAAAAAGGGTGTAACCTGGCGAACTGTTTCTACTTCTCTTAGCATAGATGAACAAGGGATTATCAAATGTTAGATTCTGCTAGCAGTCCTTCTTCCTTTGTGAGCTTATTTCTTGAGAATGAAAAATTGTGCCTAAAATAGGAAGAACCTCTTTTTGATTCAGTCTCTGTACTGAGGAGCCTAGGTTAGATGCTGCCAGGAACTTGGCTGTTCAGAGTTTGACAAATAACTGGAGACTTACTCTGTTGGATGAAAGCTCTGTATTTGTTGTCAAATGATACTCTGACAAGAGCTTTGGGTTGGCGTATGTTTGTGAGCCATGCTTTAAAATTAGTGGTTTTTAACTGGGCATAATGCAAAGAGCATGTCTTCAGGGATCTAGATCTTAATGTACTATGCTGCAATGATGGGGTATTTTTGTTCAAGATTTGAAAACTGATTTGATCTCACTCTCTTCTTTTTCTCCCTCTCCTTCTGTCAGGTATCTTATCTTACTTGGCTGACAGACCTCCACCTCAGTACATCCATCCCAACACTATAAATGTTGATAGCAATCCGGCATTGTCAGTCTCCAGCAATCCCTCGGCCCTAGATCCCTACCAGCCCAGTGGACCTGTGGGACTGGAACCAGGGATTGTCTCCATGGACTCCCGCACAGTGAACACTCATGGTGCTCAAAATCTGCATCCCAGTGACAGCCACGAGGTAGCGCTGGATACTACAATCACTATGGAGAGTGTTTCAAGGGTAACCAGCCCCATCTCTACAGATGGGATGACAGAGGAGCTTACGATGGATGACGTAGCCGGGGATCATTCGCAGATCCCAAATGGCTCCCGGAGCCATGAACCTTTAGCCGTAGACACAGTGGGGAGTAACTTGACGTCGGACGCTGTGGGACACGGCGGTGTCATTCCCATTCACAGTAGCACTTTGGAACTCCCTGTCGTCATGGAGCCTGACCACATCGCCGGGCGGGTGACAGGAATATCAGACAGCACACTAAATGACTCCATTCATACTGTGGCCATGAGCACCAACTCCGTGAGTGTGGCGCTCTCTACCTCACACAACCTAGCTTCCCTGGACTCGGTAGCTTTGCACGAAGTGGGCCTCAGCCTCGAGCCGGTGGCGGTGTCTTCCATAAATCAGGAAGTAGCCATGGGGCCAAGTCACGTGGATGTGTCTGCAGACAATCTTGCCTTCGTGCCATCCTCCCTGCAAATGGAAGACTCCAATTCGAACAAGGAGAACATGGCAACCTTGTTTACCATATGTGAGTGCACGTTTCCTGCTTTGTTGGGGTGGGGTGGAGTAGGGTAGGTTATGTAGCTGTTGTGTGGTGGGATGACAGGACTCTTGTTGCTAGTATTACAGATTTCTGGGGAAATAAACTTAGCTATTTAACAAGTCCACAAAATCTGGAACATTCGCAGTAGCAGATTAACCTCGCTGAAATGATGCTAGTTGGAAATAGACATAATAGGATGTTTTAGCCTTGTTCTCTTTGTATCCATCTCCCATGTGGCCTTGAGGTTGGCAGCTGAGTTCTTTATGAACCTCTTGCCTTTTGTGGGTATGCTGGTATTATCCTTTGCAATCAGACTTTTGTTCTTTAAAGTTACATCACAAATGACTCTTCTTGTTCCGTTAAAAAACAAATCAACAACCACCACCACAAGCCATACATTTCATCAAGTGGGTATAGTTGTTGCATATGATGTTAATGTGATTTTGCAAAATTCTTATTAAACCATGAACAATCACCATGAAAAGATTGTTCTCAACAGGACCTGCTGGAAAAAAGGTGCAGAGACGGAGGAAAGTTTTTAGTATTTCTAATAATTGTCATCAAAGGACTTTAGTGCAGAGGTTAGTTGATCTCCTAGGAAGAGAGGAGCACTGGACATTACATTCTCACTCCTTTCATCGTTCAAGGAGTCGTGTTTAAGAACTGTGAAGTTCTCGTTCGCTGGGACAGAGACTTGAAGTTCCACCCGCAGCATGTCTGGCTTCCTGCCACCAAAGTATAAGGCCAGGTTTATGTTCGGTGTTATTAGTTGTGGTAGCATTGCTGAGTGCTGCTTTTGCATGCAACCTGACCTTTCACCTGCCAGAGCCTTATGACAAGCTTTGTCTGCTGAATATTTTTTAAGAAATGGAAAGAAATAGTGTCTGGGTTAGCAATGGAAGAGGTGCGGTTTAGTGCAAAGTGTCTAGTCAGAGGATTGAATTGAAACTTTTATTCTGTGGGATAAAATGTAACTTAAAATCAGGTGAGTGTAGGACTATGATGAACTTACAGCTCCTAGAGGAAGAGTTTTACGGTTGCACTCAGAAGTTCTTACAAGCATCTGTTGCATGTTGATCAAATAATGATCAAAATACTGTGATATCCGACATGCTCATGGTGAAATCATTTCTGTTATTCATCTAAGTGAGATTTGATGTGCCAGCTATTGTCACTGTACTTAAAACAGTCCTAAGCTGTTTCCCAGGTGATGTTCCCCATTGGTAGGATGTTATAACGGCTGTTGCATACCTAGTGCTTTCATGTGAGTTGCAAAATGGATCTTTGAGTTGGGAAGGTTTAAATTTTAACTTTTTGTTGTTGTTTTTAAACTTCTTCTGAATAAAAGATGAATTTGTGTCCAGATAGGGGACAGCAAGGAGGAGGAGTTGTTTTAGAGCCTCTTGGTGGTTTTTCCCCACTGAGAAGGCAGGAATCAGGGCCTTTGTCAGAAAACTTTTTAGGCTGTTCCTAAGTGGGAGGAAAAAAATGTGCCTTTGCTACAGTCCCAAATGTTTGTGAAACTTTTAAGTAGCCCTTTTTTTGATCATCTTTGCTTACAGTTCTGGGTACCCAAATTGGAGAATTAGTCACTGTGATTTTTATTTTTTTTTCTTTTCATTATTTGGCAAGGACAGAAATGGAAGGGTAATGGTATATTTTGCTTCCTGTAGAATGCAGGAAATTTTTTTTCAACTTCTTAAAAATATACGAATCCTTAAACCTTTCCAGGTCGTAGTGCCACATACCTAGAACTTGGTTTTCTTCCTCTTTGCCTCTCCTTGAGGCTAGTCAACAGACCTGTAGTGGTCTGTGCTAGGCAATGCTTAAAAACAACTGTTCTAAATAGTGTTTCTCATCACTCAGGTCTGGTTGTTGTCGTTGCTGTACTCATACATGTCACCTGTGCACATGAAGCCGTTCTTATATGGGCTCTACCTAATAATTTTCTGAGTACTTTCCTATCTGTAATTGTATAGTTGCTTGAACTGTATTTTGTATGGGGTCAGATTCTGGTACCCTGATGTATGGCCCAAAAATCTCTTCCAACAAATAGCAATGGAGATGCTGTTTATGCCTGCTGAAGACTGCTTCTGTGATAGATCTTTTATACCGGAGTTGGGCCATCAAGAGGCCAAATAAGGTCTTTGTGGGAGATCCTGCTTAATTAGCAGAGCATCTTCCTTCAGAAGAAGAATGATTTATCAGGAGAGTGGCTGCTGAGTAGATACTGGTTGCTCCATTCATAGAAAATTAAAATGACACAGTTTTTCTAGATGAGAGCATTTTATGTTGTACTTTTTCCCAAATTTATTAGGCTGAAGACTTTCAGTGGTTTATTATTTTTCAGCAATACTTATGCTGAATGACAGATTAGGAAAGTGATGCTACTGATTCTTGTTGGGTTTTTGTTCCATTCAGTAGCATCCCATGGAGGTGTAGTGTATGAGTTTGTTTAAGTAGGTCCCTCAAAAACAGCAGTGAAGTCAGTTTTTTGGTGCTGTGCTTCACAGGTGCTGTGAAGACTTGCACATTGTCTGAATTGAGATGGAAATAAGGGGATTTGTGGGTTCAATTTGGAAAAAATTTAGAAAGAAGACCTTACTGCTCCTTTATGCGAATATCCTTGAGGTTTCACATGCAAGAAAAGTCTTATGTTCCTGGTAAATTCTAAAAACAACCAGTTAGAAAGTGTTTGGTTTGGT
Organism: Tringa tobata; assembly: GCA_033628505.1. Lineage (NCBI taxonomy): Eukaryota > Metazoa > Chordata > Aves > Charadriiformes > Scolopacidae > Tringa > Tringa tobata. The sequence continues at coordinate 6,062,552 of JAHREE010000193.1, read as the reverse complement.
ACATTGGATTCTTCTGCCGATAAAGATCATTTCACCTGTGATCAGAGCAAAAACGGCTCTTCCATCATTAACATTACTGCCCACTCTGGGGAGAATACCATCAGTTTTGCAGTAGTTTTGATGAGGAGTGGACTCTGTCCCATTGCTAGATTGCCCTGTAGGGATAGTCTAGAGTCTAAACAATTAAGTTACCGTCAGGAAGGCAGGTGGAGATTGTCATATTTGATCTGAATTGGATAGGAACAGTGGCCTGTATGTTGGTGCCAATCTGACTGTATGGTTCATATTCTTTTGAGTAAAAGTTAGTAGAGCAGACAAGTTAAGCCTGGCAGATAGCTGCTTCTCTCTGGAGCTGAGCTGAAACCTATTGGTAGAGGGCTGATTGCACCATGGGAACTGTTGCATCTTTTTAATCCCAGTTATCCCTTTTCCTCTCTGCAGGGTGCACGCTGTGTGACAAGGCATATCCATCAGACTGCCCAGATCACGGGCCCGTCACCTTTGTCCCTGACACCCCGATAGAGAGCCGAGCCAGGCTTTCTCTCCCTAAACAGCTTGTCCTCCGGCAGTCTATCATGGGAGCTGAAGCGGGTAAGGATCAGGTTCCCATACGTTTCTGTGCAGCAGTTTGAAATACTGTCATTGCCTGAAATCAAAAACCACAGGGAATTTAATGTGGGAAAGAAACACTGCAATAGAGAGGTGGTTCCCTCTTCTGTAATCACCCTGACTTAACATTGTGCAGGAGATTCTTGTCCTCTGATTATTGCTTAGACTTCGGCTGGACTCTAGGGGTGCTGCCACAGAGCATTACTGAAACACTTAAAAAATCAAGCACAAGCAAGGTATGGTGTTCATTTTTATTGTGTGCTAAACAGCCTGGGCACAGATGTGGTAAGGAAACATCAGCAATTGGAGTTTCGGGGAAGGTAACAATTAGAAATAATGGAGGAGATTTCTGTCTCCTTGTTCATCAGCTTGGTTTGCTACCTGTGGGTCTTCTGGATACTCTCATTGGAGAATTAATATCACAAGTGCCTCTTTTTTTTTTTTTTTTTTTTTTCTTTCTTCCTTCCCATTTACATTTGGTATGTAGACTGTGACCTTGTCATTGGATGTGGACCTTGTTACTGTATTTCACGCCATTGTCACCTGGAAATCAAAGAGTACAATGCAGTACCCTAAGGATCTGAAGGCTAGAGAAGAATGTGATTATTGGCTTGCTTAGCGATGCTGCTCATTGAGAGTAGATTACATCTGTTCTTTTCAAGCTGCACTAGTTTCCACTTTATTCCTAAAGGCTATTCAGTGTATTCGTGTAGACCTATATATATATATATATATGAATGTTTAATAATAAATAATATACACGCAGGAATCCCTCTGCCCATGACAGAAATACAGCTGCCTCTGGGGAGAAATGCAGAAGCTGCTTAACAATGTCCAGCAACAATTCTGGAAATTCCTGGGGATTAGGTAGGCGAAATGTAGTTACTGAAACTAGTATTTTCTGCTTCTGCAGAAAGTGCCATGAAAACTTTAATTGGTACAAGTGGCTAGGATCTTAGTTCTATAGCTTACTAAAAAGTAAATTACTTGCTTTTGACAAACAAAATAAATATTTGTAATTAAAACAAAGCGGCTCCCAATAGTGTCATGTGGTGGTGGTGGTTCTTGTCTCTGCCTTAGGTGTGTTTTATACGTGAAGTAGAAGCTTTGATGATCTTTTGCCTAGATATTACCCTTGGAGCGTTATCTCATAAACCTCCCACCTCTTTGTTATGCATGATTAGTTGTTTAACTAATTGATTTCTGCAGATTTTGGTCTTCTGCTGATAGGTGTGTGGACACGAGAAACCATTCCCGTAAGGACTTGTTTTGGACCTTTGATCGGGCAGCAGAGCCATTCTCTGGAGGTGGCCGACTGGACAGACAAAGCAGCCAGTCACATCTGGAAGGTGAGTGGCTGTTATGGCTCCCAGAGTCTGCAGGCCTGTCTTTATCTGGTGAAAGCCACCACATGGCACAGCAGCTTTAATGTTATTGTCCCTGCCAAAAATCAGAATCAATGCAGTTTCATTGTTTAATACTTTATATCAGCATAGCAGATCTGTATGCCATGTAATAAGCTGGTAATCGATCCTGAAGTACAAGGAACTTCTTTAATGCCTTTTCTTTTAATGGGCTTATGTGGTTTCCAGTATTTGGGTGGAGTTGCAGCAGAGGTTGTGTATGAATTACTAGGCAGCACTTGTTTGTTTTGTGTCGTTGTTTATTGAAAGTTCCCCCAGGTGATGAATTTGCTGTAGGAAAGCTGCTTTAAAGCTTTCTTTTTCACATCATTTCATGTTGAGAAAGTAAAATTGATCCATATAAATAAAACATGTACTGTTTGCCCAGATATTATTATTCACCAGACTTGACTTGTAAGAAAAGCAGCCAAATCCATTTCTGCTGGGAGCTAAACATGGTGTGTGGGAAAGATGCTGATAAACATTTTTTCTAGCCTCCTGGGTAGCAGAGAGGTCAAGATTCCTGTGTGAAGGGGAAAGTAAGGAGTAAGAACAGGGCTGTGGTCTTGGCAATGGCACTGGAGACCTCCTGGCTTGCTCTAGATAAACACATCCTCTCCTAAAGTAAGCAGCTGGTTTTCACTGCATTTGTTGCTGTGTTTTGTCTTAAGATTGCATTTGTTTTTCCTGGTAGATCTATCACAACGGTGTCCTGGAGTTCTGCATCATTACAACTGATGAAAATGAATGTAACTGGATGATGTTTGTACGCAAAGCCAGGTGAGAACTGCCTGTGCTGTGCTGAGAAGCTTGGAGTCTGAACTGCAAGCTCATAGGAGGCTGTGGAGAATGTGCTCTGCTGCACTGATTGCTCAGATGGGTAATGAGCTCAGATCAGGGGACCTTCAGGAGCTGTCTAGGCATCTTGGACTGGTAGGGAGAATAGAACAGAGCATCCAGGGGAGAATGTTATGGGGGAATCAGTACACATGCTGTAGTAAAACAGCCCCAAACCTGCCCACCTACTTTGTTTCCCTTGTTCTAAAGCTTTAAACCAAGTTCCTTTTATATTAGCGTACTGTGTGTTAGCTTGTTGCCTTTCCACTGTCCCATTCCTTTTGGATACATCTGTGAAGATGATGTTGATTGTCTTTTTGATTTTAATATCTTATTAGCAAAGTGTCCCTAGGTTCTTTTGGCCAAGTTCCAAACTCTTACAGCTTGCAAGAGCTGTCCTTTTCAGTCTTTCTGGAGCCTGTGATGAAAACTATCCAGACTGGCTCCAGTATTGCTCCACGTATGGTCCACTGAGAAGGCTGAACCTTTCCTATGGCTCTGACACAAAGTAGGTTTCCCCTGCAATTCGTTTTGTTGCTCCCGTATGCAGGAGTTAAGAAGTTAATGCTTGATCCCCAACTGCAGTGGGGTAGAGGTTTTGCTGGTTTCAGATACTGGGAACAAACGTATCCAAGATGCAACTTCAGAAGAATTATCACATCTTGGAAATGCTTTTCAAGAGTTTTTTAAGATAATTTTGCTTTAAGACTTCACTGATATTTATTTCTCCCTCGTGTTCTCTATTTCTTAAGGGGGTTAACATGAAATATATATACATATTTGTAGTTTCTTAAGAGGTCATAAACTCTCTTCTCTCCGCCCACTCCAACGTCTATTAATAATTTTCTCAGCAAGAAATTGCAGTGGTGTGAAAAATGTATCAGTTGGTGGAACAGATTGGCTCTCAAGGTCCAGTTTTCCTTTACTTTCCTTTAATAAAGAAGGACAGAAGTGAGAGACACAGAAGTCTTTTATAATGTGCTGACAAGCATTGAGGTTCTCTCATTACCTATTTATAGGAATTTCCTTTTTTTTTTTTTTTTTAAACTCTCTCAAAAAGTCATTATTTCTGGAGGGCTTTTTTTCATAACTCTCATTATCGCTGTAGGAACCGGGAAGAGCAGAATCTGGTAGCTTATCCTCACGATGGAAAAATTTACTTTTGCACCTCTCGGGACATCCCACCTGAACATGAGCTTCTCTTTTATTACAGTCGGGACTATGCACGACAGCTTGGTAAGTAAGCACTCGTCTTCGTTAGCTTTGGGGGTGTACTCAGCTTGAATTCCCTTTTAGTGCCATCTCAGGGCACTGTGCCTCGGGAGTGGAGTGCATTATGTTCCTTCTCAGTTCCGAGGGTGCACGTCATCCTTTCCTTTCCTTTTCATGAGTATCATCATTTACAAGAAACATTTCACTATCTAATTCCACTGATGAGGAGTAAAAGATTGCAGTTTCAAAGAAAAAGGGTTGGTTTTCTTCTGTTCATCCATCTGGTGCTAAGGGAGTTTTGCTGGCCAAAGGTGTTCCTATCTTCTCTCACCTTTGGTTGTGATAATTTAGGTTTGGTGGAGCTGTGTTCAAAACCATTCTGAAGTCTCGCCCCCACCAAACACTTGAAGTGGCCTGCCTAAAAGAGCTGAAAAGCAAGCACTGGAGCTGAAAGGAACGGGAGTGAAAATCCGTGCAGCTGACTTTACTACCCCAGGCAGAGCATTAATGTGGATCACGCTCTGTTAGGTCGTTCTGTGCCTCGTTAAAAGTGATGCTTTTGTGCCCAAAGGTGTCCCCGAACATCCGGACGTGCACATCTGCCACTGCGGGAAGGAATGCGCTTCCTACGCCGACTTCAAGGCCCATTTGAGCAGCCATATTCACAGCCACCTCCCCAGCCAGGGGCACAGCAGCAGCCACGGGCCAGGCCACGGCAAGGAAAGGAAGTGGAAGTGCTCCATGTGCCCCCAGGCTTTCATCTCTCCTTCCAAGCTCCACGTCCACTTCATGGGCCACATGGGCATGAAGCCGCACAAGTGCGATTTCTGTAGCAAAGCTTTCAGTGATCCCAGCAACTTACGGACACACCTCAAGATACACACAGGTAAGGGCTGGGGACTTTGTAGAGATGCCTGTGCTAGTAAAACATCAGGGCAGGACCTGTTCTCTCTGATCCCTTGGCCAGTTGGCAGGGCATAGCTTATGTCCATAAATCTGAGCTCTTAGAAACGTAGAATTGTAGAATGTTTTGGGTTGGAAGGGACCTTCAAAAATCAAAATCACATAGCCCAACCCCCTGCCATGGGCAGGGACATCTTTCACTAGATCAGGTCACTCAAAGCCCCATCCAACCTGACCATGAACACTTCCAATGATGGGGCATCCACAGCTTCTCTGGGCAACGCGTTCCAGTGTCTCACCTCCCTCATTGTAAAACAAAATTCTTCTTTATGTCCAATTGAAATTTGTTCTCTTTCAGTTTAAACCCATTGCCCCCTGTCACTACAGGCCTTGGTAAAAAGTCTCTCTCCGTCTTTCTTACAAGGCCCCTTTAAGTATTGAAAGGCTGCAATAAGGTCTCCCCAGAGCCTTCTCTTCTCCAGGCTGAGGAACCCCAACTCTCTCAGCCGTTCCTTGCAGGAGAGGTGCTCCAGCCCTCAGATCATTTTTGTGGCCCTCCTCTGTACCTACTCCAACAGGTCCATGTCGTTCTTCTACTGGGGACCCTAGAACTGTATGCACTGCTCCAGGTGGGATCTCACAAGAGCAGAGGAGAGGGAAAATCACCTCCCTTGACCTGCTTTTCTAAGAATGGCAGCATCCTAACTGTCTGTAGGAATGATCTCTAGTCCATGCTGACCCCAACTAATGCCTGGAGAGAGAGTGCTGGTTGGCATGGGATAGGGCTGCACTGGGTTCAGTGGTGTTGAGTGCTTCTAGAAGAGTATGTAGACCTGTGTTCTGGCTGATTGTGCCATGTCTAAAAGCATTTGATAAGTCGAAGTTGATTCCAGTTGGGAAGAAGTGTCAGCCTTCATCTGGGAGACAGAAACCCTTTGTTCCCACACAGCAGATCCAGTGCTGGCCGCTATGGTAAAGCAAGGGTTCCCTTCTGCTCATGAGAAAAAACCAGCTGGGTTTGAGAGCTTGTAACGTGGACAATTGTCTACTTAAATATGGGGCTCAGAGTTTTCTCCTCTTCCCTACTTGAATTGTTTTTCATCTTAAGGATATGGCAGAAGACTGGAATTGGTGACAGTGGGGTCAGATTGATGTGGCCAAGGCTCAGCTCTGTCAGTCATTAGAACTTAAGTTTGAACATGCCATTGAATTCTGTGGGCATTTGGGTATCACTAGAGGCTTTGGGGGTAAAAATTGCCAGCAGATGAGTGCTAAAAGAGGAAAACAAAATAGTGAAAGATTTTTCAGCTGTGTGAGAAGAGAAGAAATACAAAAAGGCATGGATTTAACACAGTGTGAGGATAGGAGAGAGAAAGTGAAGGCCAAGTACAGGACAGCAATAGACAGTGGGGGTATTTTTACCTTTTTTTTCTAAGGTTGAAGTAACTGTTGGGAATCACAGAATGCAAATCACAGAGCTGGAAAGGGAATAAAACCAGGAGTTCAGTGCACTTGAGTCAAGCATAGGAAGCTGTGCACACAGGAGTGAGGAGTTTTAATAAACTGGTCAAGTACAAATGTGGTATACATGACCACAGAATAATCAGTGGGAAAAAGATTCAAGTGGTATTAAAACTTAAGTCTGAATTCAGTGGCGTGCAGGGGTTTTGAACTATTTCTGGCAAAGAATAATGGAAGAGCTACAGATAAGTGGAAAAAAAGGGATAAAACATAGAACTTGCTGAAGAGCCAGTGAGCTTTGTACCTGTGTGTTTGTTAGATAAGAGAACTTGTTTTTCTAGATGAAGGCGTTGCAATGCAGCAAGTGTGGCTGGCACCGGTCAGGCATCAGATACAGTTCCTGTGGGAAAGTGGTGGAGATGGGAATGTACTCATGTACAGTAACTAGATGGCTGCCATGGTTACAGTTAAAATGAGGCTACCATTATTTTTACTGGATAATTCATTTTGGATAGGGCTAGTCTTGTTAAGTGTTTGCCTGGATCTTTTTGCTGGAAAATTTACAAGTCCACTGGTGATGTTTTGATGCGCAGAACAGGGAGGCACAGTTCATGTAGACAAGAAGCAGAAAGTCTTGTCTTACAGGAATGGCTGACTGACCACAGGCACTGGAGGAAAAGGAATGGTGTTTAGAAGGACAAAATGCAGAACCGTGTATCACATGAAGGGCTCATTGCCTCAAAACAGTAGCATGAAGTGGGTTTTTTGGTTTGGGGGCATGGGGTGCAGGGTGAAAAGCTTTGTGGATGATTAAATGAAGTCAGATGCCTTTTTTTTTTACATAGCTAAACCTAGACTGTAACTAGGTAGGGCTTTACGCTGAGTCTGAAGGAACTGCAGGAGGAAACAGGTGCTGTTCACAAAGAATTTGCCTTTCTTCAGTGTAAAAGTTTATTTCTCAGAAGCGGTCGGGCTTGTTTGCTTACTGTATTTCTTGGGACACTGACTGTCAATGTGTGGGTGTGTGTATGCAATCCCAGGTCAGAAGAATTACCGCTGTACCCTCTGTGACAAATCGTTCACCCAGAAGGCTCACCTGGAATCGCACATGGTCATCCACACGGGGGAGAAGAACCTGAAGTGCGATTACTGTGAAAAGCTCTTCATGCGGAGGCAGGACCTCAAGCAGCACGTACTCACTCACACGCAGTAAGTCATCTCCCAGGAGGTGTAGGACGGCCAGGGCAATAAATAATGAAGCTGAAAGCCCTAAGAGACAGTCTCTAGTTTGCAAATAGTTTGGCCTAGGGGAGTATAGGTTCATCCTCTAAAATGACAGAGAAGTCAATCTGGACAAATTCCTTGTTACTGGCTGAAGTTGTCCTATTCTAGTGTTCACAATATTTTAATGACACAGTAGATTCCAAGCGTGCACCTGGAATATGAAGTGGCATTCTCAAGTGCTCATCATTTTGAAGAGACAGGGGGCTTAGTTGATTTGCACTTAGTTCTGTGCTGAGAACTGTTTCCACGTCGCAACACGACGATGGAAAGTGATAAACTCCTCAATGGTATTCTCGCCAAGCAGCTGGTTAGTGAAGTCTCCCTCTGTTTGCACCAGGAATGGGGTACCACCATTCCCAGCTCTTACCTCCCCCCAGGTCTCATTCATGCACTTGGTCTCCTGCTCCTCCTGCAGGGAGATGCCCACGATCAGGGTTACTGATCAGGGACAATCCATGATCAGGGAACTCCACTGATTACCTAAAGGTTTCTCCCAGCCCCTGAGCTCTCTGCCAGGCAAGATCTTCCCTTTTGCTGTGAGAATTTCTCCATCCTGTTTAGTTAATTCCCAATCCGAGGTCCTCCCTCAAAGGCTGCTTGCCCAAAGCTCGTCCCTCTGATCATTTTTGTTTTCAGCATCTGGTTCTTGTACTCACTTGGCATCGATTGCTGCTTCTGTCAGGCTGCCTAGGAGACAGTGTAGTGCAGCTGGCGTGAGCAAGAGAGAGACAGACAGACTTGCTTTGCTGCTTGTTCTTACAGCTAGAGCCAGGAGGACTACTGCTGGGAGGTGTTTTGCACAGTCATCTACAGAATTTGACTGTTGCAGTCTGGTAAGCCTCTGCTTAGCATTTACAGACTGAGGGTTGTTAACAGTTGGCGGCTTTGTTTTCTTTCTTGGGGTTTCCCCCCCTGCCGTTTATGCAGGGGGGAGAAGGAGGGAGACTGACCTTTCCACCATGGCAACATCTCTGCCTTTGCCAAAACATGGAGCTTAACCAGAGTTTGGTCTTAACAAACAAACAAACAAAACCCTTATAGAATTCTTTCTTCTTTAATTTATCATCAGGAAAGAAAAACAGTTGGTCACAAGCTAGCACTTAATCCAAAAAGCCTGTCCTTTGCCAATGATGTTGGGGTGGGGAGCAGAGAATAGGGGTTTTGTGTATGTGCTGTGTGAGAGAAAACTGAGCAGCGTTCACACACTTTAGTGCTGTTCTTTCTGGTCTGTGTCTCCTTCAGGTATATTGAAAGTAAGATTTACGAGTAATACTGACCCTTTCACCCTTCCTGTCACCACCACCCCACTGTTTAATACAGGATCAGCTGCCACACGGCAGGAGCAAACTGTCACTTTTCCTTGTCTTGCAGAGAACGGCAGATCAAGTGCCCCAAGTGTGACAAACTGTTTCTGAGGACAAATCACCTGAAGAAGCATCTCAATTCACATGAAGGAAAGAGGGACTATGTCTGTGAAAAATGCTCCAAGGCTTATCTAACCAAATATCACCTCACTCGCCACTTAAAAATATGTAAAGGCCCCACATCCAGCCTGTCAGCCCCAGAGGAGGAAGAGGAGGAGGATTCAGAGGAGGAATTAATAGACTCTATGAGGACTGAAGACTGTAGGATCAACAATGGAGTCTATTCAACAGGTGATGCCCTCTCTGGACACAAATGAAGAAAAGAGAGGGAAATTTTCTTGGATGTTAAAACTGGGGAAGGAAAAAAACCAAAACTCTTCCTTGTTTCCCCAGTCAACAGCGTATGTCAAATTGGATTTTTCCTTCTGTTTTGGTCTCCACGCTACCACCACTTATAAACTCTGTCACCAAAACGCTGAACGAGATCGGCTCATGCACGTACAAATGAAGAGTTGCTAAGAAGGAAATGTGAGGCAAGGAGATTTACACACACACACACACTGTGCATACTTTTTTTCCAGATCACTCAGATTAATCCATCCAGTGCCGGGATACACGACACACCTTGCATAGCCCTTTGAGTAAAGAGCCACAAACCAGAAATGTAGTTGAGTGACTGCGGGGACCTGTAAGCCAACTGTCCTTAGCTGCCAAAGCCATAAAACAAACAAAAATGGTGGTGGCAGTTGATGTATATTGCTTTTTGAGACTTTTTAACTGAAGGATGTGGTTTGGCACAAAGCAAAGACTTGTCATGGCTCAGGTTTCCTTCTTAAAAAAAAAAAAAAGCTTTGGTTTAAAAAAAACCCAACAGACAGACAGTGAAATCAGCATTTTTACAGACAAAGCAATTAATTACCCCACTATAGAAAATCAAACCTTGGCTTTTGGAGAACAGTTATTGCCTCTTCTCACTCTAGTTCCCTAGAACACGTAAGCAGGTGAAGAGGTAAAAACTACAGACGCAGTAAGGAAGAGGCTTACAGGTGATGGGGCAGAGTTTACAGTATATATTACTTGTGCTGTAAACCTTTTACCACCTAGAACGAGGGGAGGGTTTGCTGCTAATATTATTTATGGTATGAAGATGTATTTCATTTGGTTGCTTTCTTTTGAAAAAAAATTAAAAATGTGGCTCTTTTCTAATGTTCTTTTTTTCATATTTACACAACTGAAAAAAGGTTCCTATTTCTGATACTGATGCTAAGAGAAACACCACCACTTTTTCATCATCCGCCTCTCCCAAGCTTTCCTGGGACAAGGTTATGCATGGAGCACCTCCATGAACAAGCACAGGTAAGAACTGGTCTTTAAGCATTGTAGATTTGCTGTGTGGCTCGTCTGGGTGTGCTGCAAAAAAAACCCAGTAAGCTGAGGTCTCTCCTCCAACAGGGTAGCTGGAGGTTTCCTTCTGAAAGAGGCTCTAGTTCTTGCCCTAAATGGCTTAAGTTCAACTGCACAGCTCCCTGTTCACTGTATTTCATAGAGAGCTCCCTGGGTTCTTCAAAGCTAAAAATGCACAGTGCCTGCCCTCTGAGATCAGTACATGAATAAAAAGCTCCAGAAACACAGGTTGAGGCCTTTTGTGTAGTCAAGGGAGAGATGTGTTGCTTGCAGTAATGGAATTTCTTTCTAAAACAAAAAGCAACTTAAGAGTCATAGAATCATTTGGTTGGGAAAGACCTTTAAGATCCTAGAATCCAACTGCTAGAGCTACAGTGCTAATGAGTACCAAAGGTAGAGATAACAGAAATTACAACTTTCAGAGAGCTTAACATGAAGCATTTATTTCAAATTAAAGCTTTGAGAAAATTGCAGCTTTTCAGTGGAGAGCACTTGAACAGAGGTTCTTAAGATTCAAAAAAAGCAGTTGTTCATTTGTTGTCCACGTTATTCACCGCTGCTTGGCAGAGAAAGGATTGAGGCAGGAATCCCAACACATCAGAAACATTTTTGGTTCCTACAGCACCATGTGAAACACCTGTGTCACCCAACTAGAAACAGCTGAAGTGGATTTAGAAGCAGCCACTTGCTTCAAGGGATGGGAAAGAAATCTACAGCCCTGCCTTTCCCCCACCTGCAGTTTGAACTGATAGCCTACATCTGCTTTACCTCACCAGAATGAGCTAGGGTGGAAAGTGGTGGTAAGAGCTTGTGTACTACAAGCACTGACACTGTGGCTGCTTTGATACCAGTTGCTTTTGTTCCCAGGGCATTTTTATAGCCTTCCAGTGTCTGTCTGCCTTCCACCTTCCCTGCACTCCACAGGAGGATGAGTACCATTTAACTTCTGGCCTGTGGTAAGGCACTTGGGTGTTCATTTTAAATGTGAGGAATTGGAGTCATGTTCCTTGACTGAGTTCCTGATGCTTTAAAAAAAGTGTTTAAGTCAGTGGTTAAGCTGATACTCAGAGTGTTGCTCTGTGCCTTCAGGTTTCAGGCAGAAATGCCTGGGAGGAGTTAAGAATATGAATATGTAACATGGACAGCTTTCACCAGTGACAGTGACCAGCTGAGATCCCTTCCCTCACTTTGTGTCCTGACAGCCTCTCATCCTCTTCTGAGTAGTATTTCCTTATTTCAGCCCAAAATATCTTTATATATATTGCATTTGGAGCTTGAAGAAAAACCCGATACACGTGCAACATCAATAAACTTCAGGTACAGTGGAACCAGAGAAAAGAAACCCTTGATGGGGTAAAGCTGGGCTATTTCTGGCTCAATACTGGTGAGCTGAGGTGTTAGAAATACATTTCAGGATTCTACTCAGAGATTCCAACTTAGTGCCCAAGAAACAGTCTTAATATTTTTAAAAGTTACATAGAAGAACTTTTAAAATCTGTATTAGAAATCTGTAAATCTAGCCTCAAATTAAGGATAAATTACATATTTACACTTGTCATTTAATTCCGCTTTTGTTTACTTATTACACAACTGCTGTCTCAAGTATTTTTCCTGATGCCTTTAGAAGATACTTACCTTCTCTGCAGTATTCAACAAACTTTTGGTAGCAGCAGCATGCTTTTCTGGTGACTGTTTTGTTTTATATATCAATTTTACACATAGTAGCCCCTGTTTCTAACCTCAGGCAAAAGCAAGTGATTTCTGGTAATAGAGGCAGGAACTTAGAACTGCTGACTTAGAGCTTAACCACATCACCGTGTTTCTTTGTCTGAGATGAAGAAGCCTGCAGATTGCAAGACACTCAAGTAATTTCTAGGAACTCTCACCAAACAGGGGCATTTGTAGAATACACGTTAGTTGAAGTCCTATTAATGACTTTGATTTTGTGATGTTCATCATGATTCCATTGCTGTCTCCAAATCGTTGCTGCTGCTGCCGGCCGTGGAGCTGCAAGGCGCAGAGCTGGTGCTTGCCAGAACGTGTCTCTCTCTGTTTCCAAAAGCCTCGTTCACTGCAACAGAGAGAGGAGATTGCTTACACCTTACTGTCACAGAGACAGGAGCAGCACAGCAGGTACAGTATGGTCAATCACAGAATGGAAAAACCATGGCATGGAAATCCTAACCTGGTGCAATTCTAAAAGCTTCCCCCCTTGCCCCAAGCAGGGAGCCGAAGTTTACGCGTCTGAACAGTCTCCTGCGTATGCTGCTTAAATTACAAGTCCTGTTATTTCTCCCCCAGAGCATCTCTAAAAGTTTCCCCCGTGCATAATTCCTGTACCTAAGTACTGTGAAGTGGATGAGTTTTGTACAGCAGAACGTTAAGGTTAAATAATTTATTTCTGGTTTTAGTCTCTCTGGTTTCCACCAAGCTCTTAAAAGCCTCCAAAAATTCATACCATTTAGTTACAAGAGGCTATGACAACTGATCAAAACCAATCCTCACTTTTATTCCTACAAGTACTCAAAAAACGTGACAGTTGATTACACCAGGAACATTATGATAAAAGTAAAACAGGTATAATAAATCTTGTGGCAAACACAGTTCTCCAAGTTAGAAAAAAAAAACCACATTTTTTGAAGCTGAAAAGGTGAACACATATGCAGTCTTGGGGTATTCAAAACTATTAACCTACAGTTTCTCTCAGACCAGATTATGTTACTGAAAATACAAATACACCCTGGGGGCAAGGGGAGAACCACAAGATTCAAAGAAATGAGAATGTTACCTGCAGAGATCTTGCTTATATCCCAGACACGCAGCCCTTCCCGCTCTCCTCCAAAGGCAAACACAAAGGGGAAGTCAGGGCAGCAAGCTGCACAGAACAGGACACCCTGTGAAGGAAGACAAAAAAGCAGGATTATATTTATCTTTAAATATCATCCTAAAATGAATCTGCCATCTGAAAATACTTTTTTTAAACAAATTTAAGTTTTCTGAAACTTATTTTGTAAAGACACAAAATTAAAGTCAAGAACTGCTAATGACAAACAGTAGATCACAACTTTGAATGAGAGAGCCTCTCGGTTCTGCTCAGAACTGGTACCTGGGATTCAGGTCTGAGGCTTTAGCAGTCTGCCAATTACACCTTGAGCTGAATGCTGCACTGTAAGGAGAGTGATTTACCCAGAATACACAGATGTGATTTCCCCCCTCATCCCCCCCCCCCCCAAAAAGATGTTAAGTTAGTTAAAGCAAGATTCAAGCTAGACAAAAAAGAATAAGCAGACGTAGTTTATATACAAAACTTCTTGGAATCAAGAAATTAATATTACTCTACCATTTTCATAGCCCTGGAATGGATTAAACTTGGTCTGTCTCCCAGGATATCCCAAATTTTCACAGATTTGTCAGCAGATGATGTCACAAGGCACCCTTTGATCTGACTGCTTAGTTGTAGCCCTGGAAGATGAAGAGTGCAGCAATGTGAGAGCACCAGGGAACCACTATTTCACAGAGATGAGGATACATTTTGAAGCAAAGCTGTGTGAACAAACCCAATATTCTTTTCACACTAAAAAACTCCGTTCCAGCACAAAGGAGCAAAAAGTTAATGATACCTTCATGCTGCCACTGCTCCCTATCTTGACAGCAAACTAACATCGTGTAGGCTTATTTTGGTTCTCAATCCAACAACAGTAACAGTACAAAGATGCTATTGTTCTGCTTCTTACTTCACACAATCTTGCTTCCCCAGGAAGTTTTCTTCATTCATTTGCCAAAGACCATCTCTTTTGCTATCCACAACAATGGGGTATATTCATATGATCTCATTTTAGACACCTGATCAGGTGCTTCAGGTTGCTTTTTAGATGCTCAGATAATTAAATTAGCCTAAAGGAGGCAGTGTGAAAACCTTCCCATATGCCATACCTAAATCATCTCCAGAATAAATGTCAGTATAAAGTAATTACAGATAGAGGAGGTAAACATTATAGTTTATGATCCTGAAGCAGATTGCATAGGTTTTGTTCTTCAATACTCAAAAAACCAGAGAGTGTCCCCCAAGTGAATAGATCTGTTTTGACATACTTATTCATGACATTCACTGAGAAAAGTTCGCCGTTGTTAGAATACTTTGCTTACAATGGCTTCTGAGCAGAGATGTGTTTCACACACCAGCTACCCGTGATTAGCATGCACAGCTCTTACCTGTTAAGCAAGGAATCACTACCACCTGTCCTATCAGTTAAAGACATCTTCCAGATGCACCTCACCACTGGGGACAAACACAACACAACACACACAATTTACCTGACACCTCTTCATCGTGAGCTTTCAGAGTAAACAGTGGCTTATCAGAACGAGCATCCAGACAGTACACAAAGCCGTCCTCTGTGCTTGCCTAAGGGAACCACAACATTTTAAAAACAAACAGCTGTAGTCATTCATTTGAAAGAAAAAACCAAAACCTCCTATGAAATAATACCCACCCTGTAGTAAATCCCTGTGATTTGAGACAGACTTACCCTGCTTCTTAGTAGGGCGTATTACACAGCGTACACAGTTCTGCATCAAGTCAGACTCCATCCTGACGGTGCCTGAGCTATTCTACACACCTAAACTATTCTGCAGGGATTTACATGGAAGTCTTAATCCTGCACACATTTGACTTGTATTTTGAAAATGGTTGCTTGGCTCTCATGTTAGACAATGAAGTACAGAGCCTTTAGTCCCTTAACTGTCAGTTCATATTTTTTGGAGCCATCCAGTGGCTGCTTAATAGCCCTGTGCAAAGCTAAGTGTGATTATACCGAGAGAGATCTACATCATAAACCCAACAGAACTGAGCAACTGCTTTTGTTGGCTGTACACACAAAGAGTGTATGGCTAGACAACGGCTAGACAGCCATTGAGATAATAAAAATGATTTTTTTTACTTTAAAAGATTTATTATAAAAATCTCCACAAAATCAAAGCATTTTCACTCTATGCCAGATAGGAGGACGCTGCCCTCTAGCGCTCAAGTGAAACACTGAATTAATATACAGGATCTTGGTTCTAATTAGCTACTTCTCAGCTGCAATTGCCTCACTACATGAAACACAACAGCAATTCTGCAAAGGAAAATACATCGCAGCCACTGAACGCTATGACAACATGGCAAAGGTGCCACCTCTGGAGTGAAAAAGCATCATCATTAATTGCTTTTCTACTGTCATAATGAAGATAGCAAATAAGCAGCTGGTCTCTAAATACTTGTTGAAAAAACTACCTAAAGCCATCCTTCCACACACTGCATTTTTACAGTCAGCAACACCAACAGTCCAACTGTCCATCAGCTCCATTATATGATTCAGAAACATTATGAACACAAAAATACAGGTTAAATGAAATGGCAACAGTCAACAGATCAAGAACAGAAGAGCATGTACTCACTAAGAAATTACAAGGTGAAAAATGATTCCAGGTGAGTCTTTCAACCTGACCACTAAACCGCCACGTTCGATGGTTATCTTGTGGGTTTCTGCAATCGTACAGCACAGCTGATCTAGGGGAAAAACAGACAGGAAATTAAAAAGAGAAAAAGAAAAAGTCAGGGCAGAACACTTTATGAAGTTTATTTTATCACTGGCATCTATAGAAGGCCCATGTAAACTATAATTCAAAAATTAAAATGGAAAAAACTTCACTATTTAGTCTTTCAACTCAATATCAGATGACAATTTCTCAGATAAACACAAGCTTGTTCTATTGAAACTAAGCAAACAGAGCTCGAATTTACTCAATACTTAGGACATTTACCATATAGTAGACCACAATTATGCAAATGCATCACTTAATCATGAACAGACTTCTAAAAATTAAAGTCATGTCTGTTCAAAAATAATGCAGTAATTAGGAAATAAATTTCTGATACATATACAAACATTTTCAAATATGCTCTAATAAAAAGAAATAAAACATTCATCTTTACAAGTGGTTAGGGAAATGCTACTCCAAAAAGGAGAAAGAGCGGATGGGAGTTAGTGGGTCCCTTGGGATTCTTTACAGGCACGCGCTCAGCCCAGTGGCAGCAGAACCCAAAAAGCTCCTGGATGCAAATGCAAGAGAGGAGCAATGATGTCACTCTTGCAACATCTCACCGCAATTTACAGCCACAGCGTAACCCGCTCCCGCTCTATCCTATAATTAAACCCAAAGAAATGTGATCTGGATTTCTCAGCTCTTTTACCAGGCATTTTACAAAAGCAGTTTCAGTCCATACCCAGTTGCTAACGGTCTGACTTTCAGGTTATGAAGGCAGCTGCCAATATGCGTTGAACAGCCTGTGGTCCTGCGAGGTTTTACATGAAAAACCCACAAAGGCAGTTTACTAGTTTATAGATAGTATGCTGCTTTATAGGTGTCACGGGACCAAAGGGCTGGCTAAAAAGGGATCCAGAATCTGGTCTCAGTATTTGGATTTTTTTTTCCTTCTTTTTACTGAAGCAAGTCAAGGGGGAGGAAAGCGGACACAAGCAGGATCCTAACAAGAATAAAAGTTTTTCTCCTACATTTTTACTTAAGGACAGCATAAAAGAAGTCAGAGACTTGGCTAAAGATTGATGAGTCTTTAAATATTTTAATACAAGGACAAAGTCTTAACAGCAGAATTAAAAAAAAAAATTAAAAAAAAAATAAAAATCAATCTAAGAAAATCACAGTTAGAGAACAAAATTAAAAAGTTACCCCTAGGAGATGGGAGAATAGAGGGGAAGCTTTTTAGCTGGCAGTGCTTTTAAGAACTGGCAGCTACAGAGCGAGTCCAAGTGTGCAGACACAACCCATTTCACAGCATCTCCAGGCTGCAATCACCAGGAGATAGCCTGTTAAACATCAGCTATTGCACACCTATCAATGGAGGCTGTAGGGAGAGGACTGGGATTTTAAAGTCTCTCATGCCCCCACCCTGGTCTTACAGTTTGGTAAAACTTGGACAAGTTTTCACAGGAATGAACATTCGCATCCCCAACGCAGAAAATGCCGTTAAGGCCAAATTAAGAAATAAATTCAGTTTGGAGCAGACGCCTGGCACAGAAAACGTCGGTCCAGATGGTTAAAGTATTTGGCGAGTCCTGAGAAAGAGGTAAGGAAAAGTACATTTTGGCCACATACAAACCTGGCTACTTTGCTGGAAAAAAATAATAGCATTACTCAAATTTGGCAGAGTTATAAGCAAACGGAAAAGAAAACCTGAGGCAACTTAAGGGGCTTAATTCAATCCTAATACCCTCCCCACGTGTAACGTTTGAAAATATTACCCTGACATACTTATCGTAAGATCCAGAAATAAGGGTCTGAGTTTCAAACGGATGAAATTGCAATGTCTGGACCTAGATAACAGAAGATTTTATTTCAAAAATAAGCATTGAGATATAACACAAATATAAAGGAATTTTCTTTGAACACAGCACAATCCCTCCTCCTCAAAACCAGCACATTTTCCCCCCAAAAACCTTCCTATTAAGCTTGTTGAAAACTCAGATTTCTCATTAAAAAGTGCAAGAGATGCACATTATTTTTATATCAAACATCCCCACCCAGTGGAAACAAGATATTTTCCAATATAATTTAACTGAACAGAACCACATGCCCCCTTTCTGCCCTAAATATTAAAAAAATAAGCTGGAGGAGGTAAAAGAAGAGCTGCTTCCAGTTTGGAGAGAAATGCAGATGTTAGCAAAAATTGAAAATCTGGAGTTTGACAAGGGCAGTGACTTTGTTAAAAGCAAAATAAGGTTATAGCTATTAATAACTAACTTTCACATTTTAATTGCTATGAGGTGAAGTCACTTCTGAAGTACCCACCACTACAGTATTTTAGTATCATTTATTTTAAACCTTTCTTACCTAGGACAAACTGTAACCAACACTCACTCTTGCCTTAAGAGAGAGTTACAGCTTGACCTATGCTTCGAGACCTATTTTTTGTAGCATATACCAGTACTATTACATTCACAGCCATCCAGGCTTTTGCACAAAAGGCATTTTAAAAACCGCTGTATGTCTGCAAACTTTCTAAAGGATAAGTTAAATAACCTTTTTAAAAGCACATAGAAAAAATTTTGCGAAAACAATAATTCAGAAATTTGAACTACTCTGCACAGTTGTTAGAAAATTACAAAATTGTTGTTCTAAGGGTTCAATACCAAGCAGCTAATGAAAAACTGATTTGTTTTTTTTTCTCTGTATTTTACGCTGAAAGAAACATATCAATTATTACATACCTTGTCTGTATGTTGTGTCAGGCTGGCTGCTGGCTTTCCCACAGACATATCCCACAAAATCACAGTATTGTCAGCAGATGCACTTGCTAAAACATTCCTGGTAATGGAACAAAAATAAGTTTTAAAAATATTTATACAGATACAAACAAATAATGGTCAAAAATCCAAAATATATAGAGAGCCTGATTCTGAAATCAAGTACTCTCTGGTCTACAGACGATATACCTCAAGCCTGATGGGTAACTCCCCAAAGGTAATTCTACATTACAAATAAAGACTACAAACAGACTGGATTACATTATATTAGCACAACACTTATAACAACAGCATTGACAGTTTTGCTCATTTCCCTGCTGACACCAGTTAAAATATAATTTTCTGGAAGATTTCTTGAACAAAGCAAAGCAAGAAAGGCTTTTAAGTAATTCCTTTCCTTTGACATGAAGACAGTACTTTTAAACATTACCTATGCAACTTAGTGCTGTTTGCATATGCATACAGCCAAGAACCAGAAAAACCTGTTTTTAAAATAGTTTGCTTTCTAATATCTAAGTATTTATTAAACTACTGAAGACCCAGAACTGTATGCCTTTTATAGAATGCTGAAAGGAACCACTAACATTTCACTTGGTTTATAGACCCCACATTTCAACTTAAATTTGACCAATTGTCTTAAGAGCAATAAACGCACAGTTTAGAAGTTTAGTGAAAAAAACCACCTCAAAACATTCCCAAAGGCCTGTCCAGTTCACAGTAAAATTGCTACCATTGCTCCATTGCTCTTAAAAACAGATCTATTACCTCAACACATTGTTTCTGATTGAAACTGCTCCCTCCTCACTTTTTTCTTTTTACATTAACTGAGTGTTTCTGACTGAAGGAGCTAACATTCTCCTGGAAACACTGTTCTCCCAAACAATGCTACAAGGGAAAGTTAAGAAAATGCATAGTGAAGGCTATGAGAACATTTTACACTAACACCATTATGGCCTACAGGCAGGAAGCTATTTATAGAGAGCTGTCACATCATGTCTTGCTTTAAAAACCCAAACAACAACAAAACATTTAAATATAAGCTGCTCCAAGGCATTCCTTGTTTTGCCCATAAGCTTCCCACTTCAAGGCTGTTTTTATTTCCTGAAAGATCTACCGGTATCAATGGTAACTCAGCACATTACAGAATTATGCATTCCAGACACTTAACTATTGTAGCTTCAATTTTTGTGACTTGGCTCTAGATTATCACCAGACAACCATTTCTAGGTACATGAAAGCTGCTCTTTTTTTTTTTTTTAAGACTGATGGAATGACCACTACCACACTCGGTGCATACGTGTATAATTTAAGAGCAATAGACAGCACTCTGTAAATTAAGCATGCAATTTATGTACATTTACTGCAGGTCTATGTGGGTATTTCCTTCTTCAGTATCTAGATAACAAAACGTTACAAGTGAAGGCTCATCAGGAGTAGCAGAGCAGACTGTGTATCTCTAGAGGCATTTATGACAGCGGGGGAAAAAAAATAAAAAAAAAAATCAGCCTGTGACCCACGCTGAGGACCCTCTGGCAACTGAACTGTTAAAAACCACCTAAACAATAAAAAAACAGCAGCATCTTTATTTCAGTCAGCACACTGTCCTTGACCTCTCCCCCAAGACGGACCAGCTTTGTGTTGCTTCAATACCAGCAACTCATTGCTAGTTCATTCAGGCAACAGGGAATTCTCTCTGTCTAGGATAACCCAAAGGTCAGAGGCATTTCTGTTACTGTGCTATTAGGGCTTTTACACTCTCTTTTCTGTTCACAGCTCTGGGGCAAAAGCCAGAGGAGAAAGAACAGAACAGCAAGGACTTCCTTCTATAAATCTATCTGTTGAAATGGTGGTTTAGGTCACTGGCAGATTGGCACAGATCAGGGCAGCCCTTCTGCTTCTCCAATTTGTGTATCTGACTTAAACATAGTTAATTTATCAAATGGTTCAGACCCACCTTAGCCCTGCCCTCATCTGGACAACCTGCAAATAAAAAGCGACCTGCAGCAATACATAGGTTTTTTTAAAAAATGAAGACTTCTGGTTAAAAAAAAAATAAAGGAGTGTGTGTATGTATTTTTGAGAATTTATGCATTTCAGCACTATTTTCAAGTTCAATGCTATACTACATCAGATTTTGGATTTGTTGTGAAAAATATATGCCAAACTAAGTATATAAATTTGTAAGCATCCACTGTTGTTCTTTTATTGTTGTTCTGTTGTATTCTTTTACCTGCTTTGTTTATTCCACGAGAGATCAAGCACAGCATCAGTATGTCCTTTTGCTGTCCCTTCTGAAGATAAACTCTGTGTATGCAAATACAACACAAACAAACTTCTGAAAATTACAGCTCCATCGGCAATCAAGCATTACAACACACTCGTATGAACTCCTTAATGCCTTCACAAACAACTTCATGTTTTAAATTACTTGTCACTTAACTAGGCTTTTGATAGAACTATATCTCTGTAATACCTGCACCTTGTCTCCTACCCCAGATCTCAGATTGTGCCACTCACAGCTGGTGGGCTTCCAGAACCAGTTACTCCCTCCAGGCTAGAAGAAATCTCATTGTTCCCAGCTAATGCGCAGCCTCTTCAGCTTCTTCCTAAATGCTCCTGGCAGTTCCCTCTCTCTCCTCCCAATTAACTGAGCTTTAGGTCCTTGTAACTGCCAGCTCCTACAAATTCTAATTTTAAATGGTTAAGCTTCAAAGTTTACTGGGACAGCAATTGGAAACCTCCCATAAGCCACACCATTCCTTTTCTGTTCTTAACTCCAGACTTTAATTATTCATACAGAGAACAATTAGCATTTCAAATTGAGGTAACAGCAATTCTGATAACTTAGTGATTTTCAGAAGCAGGTTTCACAGAACAAATTCCCCTTCCAAGGATATTTTTTCTACTGTTTTTAAAACCAGGTCTGAGAGCTCAAGAAGTAACCCCCCTTCACAATTACACAGAATGGTTCTTTAGCTAACACTGCAGTGCTCCTTCATTTGGGAAGCCAAGATTAGCTATATACCCAGTGTTCACCTTTCCTATTCAGTGGAGGAAGTCTTCAGCACTTCCTGAAGCATCTACTATCAGCAAAATTAAGATGATTTAAGTTATGTTACCTTCCATAATTGTTTTACATACCAAAGAATTTGGACAAATCATAACAACCCATTCAGGCGTACAATGTAGGTCAGATTCATCTCACAGAAGTTAGCACCCAGTCGAAACCTCAGTCTTCCTCTTTGGTAGTTAAGTTTTTCTCTGCAGTCTGCTAAAAGAAACTCGGCCCTTCTCTGGGGGTGTCTCTATGCATTCACCTTAGACAACCTCAACGGCTAGCTCAAAATATGCTTAAATTTAAATAAAACTAGCAGAGGTGAATCCTGAGTAAATGTATCTTATTAGTGTCAGCCTTGTCCTTTATTGCTCAACACATTTTCAACTCTGAGTCACAGAAAAATACTAATTTTAACCTATTGCAGATGACCATGACATTACCTTCTATAACCTGTCTAAACACCATCTTTCAACACGACAGATGGAATTAAACTAGATCATCTGAAATTTTTTTACTGTAGGAAAAATAGTAATAACAACATTATCCTTGCTCTAAGTTTCCTACATCTGACCAGACAAACCATTTTGCAATACTTACTTTCTTTCCTTTCTTTTTCTTCTTTTTTTCTTTCTTGTCTCCAAGAGAAAAGACTGGTTCTAAGGATTCCACTATATCAAGGTCCCATACGTCAATAATCGGGGTCATGTTACCCACTGCAACATAATTTCCTACAAGCAGAAACCCAAATGCAACCACGTTTATTTAGTTACAAAACAGTGTATTTGGCAATCCAGCTGTTGCTTATTTCTTTGATTAAGTAAAACTTACACTTATGTGCCAGCATCTTCTATTTGAACATCTTTGATGATTATAACTGACAAGGAACAATTTAAAAATATCAACTGACAGCACATGTTGCCAGAGAAAAATCTGCTTGCTTGCCAATACACTTCCCCTTCAGTACAAGTAACTGTACAAAGAAGCTGTATAAAGTTCCACGTTCTGTTTGTTTTCTTAAGGAAAATAAAACCAAAACACATTCCCCATGCTACAAAAAATAGTATCTGTAAAACGCAGGAAAAAGGTTACCAAATACATAAATATATATACACTTTGCTGTGTTTTACAATTAATTAACTGCTTTGGCCATAATGATTTTGAACAAAAGCAACCTTTCATTTGTCAGTGGTAAACAAAGCAGATTAGAGAAGCGCTTGCTCTGTCTGCTAATTAATAATAACTTAGTTATTTGTAATAAAATCAGTGTTTTAATCAAATCGCTTGTAATGGCAGCATCACTAAGATGACTGTATCACCAAACCAAAAAAAAACCCCCTGATATCCAGTTTTTCCACCTTAACGTTTTGTTTTTATTTCTGTTCGTACCACTGGAGGAACTTATTTAATGACAATATTATATTTATATACTTTTGAACTATTAACTGGGCATTTACAGTATCCATTGTAATTTACCTAGTGATTCATCAGGGCTAGGATCAAAATTCAACCACTCCAGACACAGAGGGTAAGCTGGCAAGATAATATCATGATGTACATAAAATGAGTCTTCTTCATGATTGTAAACTGAAAAAGAATTAAAGATATACAAGATTATAAACTGCAGAAGCCTGTGATACTGTTTAATAAGTTTACACCAGGAAAATAGCACAGTTAATAAAATTGGTAAACCCCTCCAGATACAGAGAATACCAGATGTTGGTATCTGAAGAGATGCCTTCAAACGCTTTGGTCTTGTTGTTTTCTTAAAACAGAATACTTTGCTTGCAGAAACATGTACCATAGCAGCAATAGCCAAAAACATTTACCCAAAGAACCACCACAAGAAAAAATGGTAACTTCAGCACACTCAGTAGTACTTCTTGCTGCAATAGAAAAATCTTTTACATGGTAAAACTAAATCCATCCCTAGAACAAGTGGTATTTTGACGTTATTAAGGATCATCCCTTTTAAAATTAAGATGATAAAGGTGGTGATTCTTCTATTTCTAATAGTGGAAAGCACATTTAAAGAAGCAAGGAGAAAGCAAGTGAAAAAAACCAAACCCAACAACAATCACCTAGAGGAAGCTTGCATGACTGTTTGGAAGCAAAACTGTATGCTCAGAGAGTAAAATTGCCATAGTATTTTTTAAGTGTCAATAGGAATGAAATAAGGAAAGGAAATCCTATACAGCCTGATAAAGGCACACTATCCTTATTAAATACTGTAGTTCTGAAAAGTGGCTAAAGCATCAAGATATTGAAAAAAAAAAAAAAAATAACAGAGAACAAAACACACAGGGCACATGGGGAGGAAAAAACTTCCAAAAAACACCTTCCCCCTCTTCTACACAGCCACATGGAACAGGCTAGGCAAGACATATTCCCTAGCTTCACTGTAAGGAACAACTCCAATATTACTTACCATGGACCTCCAAACTACAGTAGTCTTTATCAGCTTTGCCACAAAGGACAAGATTGTCAGTGGGCTTAATCAAAAAGTCCTCCTGCTCATATTGATCCTGAATAACAGAAAAAGGAGAGGACAACGGATGTTAAGAAAAGCACATAAACACTCAAAACTACACACGTATAAATGGCTGAATCAGTAATAACTTTTAACCATAACTGAAAACATTCAAAATCCAACACTCTGCTGCCCACCCACCTAAAACCATCTTATGGTGGTGAACAGAGAAAAATGGGAACTGGACTCGACCATGGGGAGGTTGAAGAACTGTTTATGAGGACCTAGGGGGATTTGGAGAGTTGTTTAATTACCAAATACAAAACCATCTTTTAAGGCCACCATGATACAGCCCATTGCTGAAAAGAAGATCACCACTAGAAGCCCATATACATAGCTTATTTCCCTTGTGCTCTCACGCCTTGAGCAGTTATATTGTGTAACAGCATTTTACACAATAAGCATACTGTAACTGCTCCTCACATCCAGGAAGCAATTCCAAGAGCATTAAAGCATTGTCTACTTTCTGGAAAATATTTCCAGAAAAGTACTGCCTACAGCTATACTGGGCATTCAGCTGTACCAGAACAGATGTAACCTTTCATCTGATTTCCATTGTTACCAAGGAATGGAAAGCATTCAGGGAATTTTTGTCAGTGGAAAACTAAGAGCTGTACATAAAAGTCAATAGTTCACACCATCAATAGATGGTACAAACAAAGTACCATCCTTCAAACATGCAACACATACAAGACTTCTTGGGACTTCTCGTCACAAGCTTTTAATTCATTTTTTTTTCCCACTTCAAGCATCTTCTCAATATTTGAATTCTATCAAGTACTGCAATTCTTTGCATTAATCAATCATAGAATACAATCATAGAATCATCTAGTCCAACCATCAACCTAACTCTGAAAAAAAAAAAAAAAACAAAACCCAAAAGAAAACCATACAAAAGAACCCTCCACATCACTAAACCATGTCACTAAGCACTATGTCAACCCGTCTTTTGAAAACCTCCAGGGATGGTGCCTCAACCACTCCCCTGGGCAGCCCATTCCAATGCTTGATAACCCTTTCAGCGTAAAAATTTTTCCTAATATCCAACCTGAACCTCCCCTGGCGCAGCTTGAGGCCATTTCCTCTTGTCCTAAATGTCACACGGTAACATTTGTCACACTGTTACAATGTAATACAGTATAACTTGTTACAATGTTACAACACAACGTGCTGGCATTCGTTACAATGTTACAATATAACACATTACCATTCATTACAACGTCACAATATAACGCATTACCATTTGCTACAATGTTACAACATAACACACCAGCATTTGTTACAATGTCGCGATATGACGCATTAACGTTTGCTACAATGTTACAAATATTAACAGCTAACATTGTTACAATGTTACAACACAACACTTTAGTATTTGTTACAGTGTTGCCATATAACACTTTAGCATTTGTTACAACGTTACAATACAACGCATTGGCATTTCCTACAATGTAAAAGAGTGTAACAATGTTGCACAGTACTTAGTCTTCACCAGTACTAGTAGTAAATATCAAAAGACAATGTAACATTCCTGTTGAAGCAATAAAAAGGGACTCGAGGGCAGGAAAAAAGGCCTGAGAAAAAGGTGTGTTCACTTTTTCTATGCCTGGAAGAAAGTCAGCTTTTCTGACACAGAATAAACGCAGTTCATCTTCTCCCTGAATCCCCGTGCGAATGAATACCTCTCGGACCATAAAAATAACTTTTAAAGCATTTCTCTCCTCTACTGGTACACAGGAGAAAGAAAAATCATCAACCAGTCAGTAGAACACAGAGAGAACATACAGTGCCCCAACGTGCACACAGCAAATGAACTCGTTTTAAAGATCAGATGTATGCTTTCCTCCTTGAGCGTTGTTAGAGCACGTGAAGTCACCATAACAACTCCTTATCTGAGACTACACGTTTGACAAAGTCCCCTGACACACACACTGGACATTGTGGTAGAAGCCTAGAGCTACCCTTTTCTTTCAGTCTTACTAGCTTGGTAAAGAATCCAAAGTACTATAAGGAAGGACGGCACCCAGAAAAATCTCAGAATCCTTATGCTTAGGCCAGGTCTCAAAAATTCACCCACTTTACCACTCTGTCCCAGATGATCATAGTCTCTCCTAATTGTTCTCTAGTTTACGTCACCTCTTTTCAGACAACCTCACCTTGTAACAGATTTCTGTCATCTCTCCATGTAAGTAAGTCACTGACAAGCTACAATCTATCCTTCTGAACTGAACTGTGGGATATTCTCTGGACTTTCTCCATATCTTCTCTGGAGAAGCATCCAATATTCTAGCTAAGGCAATACTGATGTTAAGTAGAGTAGGATAACGTCATGTCTTGCACGCTGCATCCCTGCTCACCAGCAAAAGACAAACAGGCTGCACCACAGGACAGCAGTGCTGACACAGTTAGCTTGTGTCAGGCTGCAGCCAGAGGCTTCTTCTCCCACTACAGAGCTCCTACAAAGCCAGCTCCTGCACGGATGTTCCCCATCTGATACTTGGAAACTCATACAAGCAGAAAGAGTCAACTACACAATACGTTGTGCATATATTCTTAAAAGGGACATATTCCTTCATCCTATACCCCTAATTTGACACATAGCCCTAGTCCACCTCAGTTTGGTTTCTTCCACAAACTGGTAGAGGGTGTAAGAGTCTCGCAATCTGGGAAGTTTTCTAGTTTGGGTCATTAGTGGCCTGAGATACTGAGATTTGTTACTTCAACCATTTTCTGGGTCCTACTAGATAGATGACAAATCACCTCCACATACAGAAGCACATGGCTTAAACAATGAGCCAGTTCACTATAATATCTGACTTAACCGTAAAAAGCACACATAGAGGGGACTGCACAAAGCAACCTTAAAAGAGCTCCATTTGATCAAAAATCTGGCAAGCCTTTGGAAGAGGACTGCGAGCACCTACAGACCCTAGGGCAGTCCGGCAGTGGAAAAAATTAACTGATTTTTAAGTTTATGCTGTTTGAGATATATCACATTTTTATAGTACTTACAGTGGTTTTTAGAGTGATGTAAGGATCCTGGTCATTGTTCCCATATACTGCCAAAGCAGCCAAGGAGTCTTCGAGTTTTAATTCGCCTAGATGGGAATTTCAGAACATTTGTTTATACATGCCAGTGACATGAAGTTAGAAACTTCTGTACCAACAGCTGTATTGCAAAATATGAGGAGTAGGCTAATGAAGCTCCAAATTTCAAACATAAGAACCTCTTAAACTGCTTAGTGTTTTCAGGGACTTCTGCTGCTCTGCTCCAGCACTACAGCAGGGGGAGCGAAACTCTTTCCAACACTGGTTTCATTTCTAGTGTCAGGGTAACACATCAAATTGTTTCACTCACTAAATGACTTCCAAAACTGGGACAAGCAAACAGTTAAAAATGTGAATTTCCGTCATCTGAAACATAGCACTGTGTACTAATTTCTTAAGTACAATAAGAGGTGAAAAGGTTCTTCACCTCCATTGCATGTCTGACATTTAAATTCTTACCTGTGTATTCCTCTTCATCATAATTGTCCAGATCATACTCCTCCAGTTCATTATCAGATGCATCTTCATTTTTATCAGAAGACTTCGGTCTGTCACATGCCATCTGGCCTTCATTGCTACCATCAGCACCATCCCTGTTTAAAGACACAAATCCCTGAGCAACTGTGACAAGACATTTAGGATGCTTCCAGGTAATTGCTTAGGGGACTGCTAACAAGGTTTCAGCACACCATCCTGGCTGTTCACATGGTTTCAAGTCTTTCTATCACTAATTTGGAAATCTATTCACTTCTTTCCTACCTTTTCCTGAAATACAAGGCACCATCATTCTCAGGCTTCCAGAGAAAGTTTTTCCTTGAAAGTTTTTGTGACAAAATGTGGCACAAATTTTGCTTGACACATCTAAACTGTGTGTCTAAATCCCTTTCTCTTACCCTTTTTTGTGGATACAATGCTCTCAACCTTACTGCTGTCCATTTGCATGTGTCCAATTTATTCCTTTTTTTTTCTCCCACCCACATGTCCTGTCATGTGTGATGATTCTTGCATTTCTTCAAGATTTTTTAAGACTTTATTTCCTCATACTTCCCACACTTATGTTAGAAAAAAAAACCCCACAACATAAAAATCATTAGGTAGGGACATATTGCAGATTACTTCTTATAGGACAAACTATGCAACATCTAGAAAACTCTGTGTGCCAAAAATTCAGTAGAAGTAGTAGAAGTGTAGATCAAACATTAGCTGAGGACCTAGCTGACATGCCGGACATCTCAATGGAGTGTGTGCCACTCGTAGAATCGTAGAAACATTTGGGTTGGAAGGGATCTTTAAAGTCCAACTAGTCCAAGCCCCCTGCAATGAGCAGGGACATCTTCAACTAGAACAGGTTGCTCAGAGCCCTGTCCAACCTGACCTTGAATGTTTCCAGGGTCGGGGCATCTACAGCCTCTCTGGGCAACATGTTCCAGTGTTTCACCACACTCATAATAAAAAATTTCTTCCTTGTATCTAGTCTAAATCTTCCCTCTTTTAGTTTAAAACCATTACCCCTTCTCCTATTGCAACAGGCAATATTTCTTAGAATAGAACAGAATAGAATCACTTCAGTTGGAAGGGATCTATAACCATCATCTAGCCCAACTGCCTGACCACTTCAGAGCTGACCAAAAGTTAAAGCACGTTAAGGGCATTGTCCAAATGCCTCAAGAACTGACAGGCACCAGCCACCCTTCTAGGAAGCCTGTTCCTGTGTTTGACCATGCTCTCAGTAAAGAAATACTTCCCAACACCCAGTCTGAACCTCCCCTGGTGCAGCTTTGAACCATTCCCATGTGTCCTATCACTGGATCACAGGGAGAAGAGATCAGTACCTCTCCTCCTCAGGAAGCTGTACAGAGCAATGAGGTTGCCCCTCAGTCTCCTTTTCTCCAAACCAGACAGGTCCAAAGTCCTTAGCCGTTCCTCACAGAACATTCCTTCCAGACCTCTCACCAGCTTTGTTGCCCTCCTCTGGACACATTCAAGGACCTTCACATCCTTCTTAAATTGTAGGGCCCAGAAACACACACAGTGCTCAAGGCAAGGCCGCACCAACAGTGAGCACAGTGGGATAATCACCTCTTCTGACCGGCTGGTTATGGGGTGTTTGATGCACCCCAGGATGCAGTTTGCCCTCTTGGCTGCCAGGGCCCACTGCTGGCTCCTATTGAGCCTGCTGCCCACCAGCACCCCCCAATCCCTCTCTGCAGGGCTGCTCTCCACCCACTCCTCTCCCAGTTCATTCTTGCGACAAGCATTACTGTGTCCTAGGAGCAGGATCTGACGTTTTTGTCCTTCTGTATACAAAATTCCCGGGCAGCAATGAGTCAAGATAGTTCTCATAGGTATGATTTCTAAAGTAAACATCAGAAATCTATTCAGTAAAATAAACACTTCACATTACCAGATTTTCATTGTGTAAAAACTGATAACAAGATAATTTGAGATTCTAAATCTGAGTCTGGTTGTGATCTTTGCACAGGAAAAAAAAGTGACTGATGTCATAACAAATTCTACAAAATACCAGATGTTATACAGAGATCAGAACCTCTTTGGTTGTTATGGATGGTTTTTCCAATTCCATGCTGGAATGCATAATTACTAATAAACAGCACCTCAAATCTTTCTGTGCTTCTGAAACTGCAAGAGAAAGGAATCCACCCAAAAAAACCCAAAAGTTCACACACATAAAGGAGAAACAAGTAACACCACAGATAACAGAAACATTAAACATAACTGGTTAGGAAATTAACATAAAGTAAGAACCTTCCAAACATTTAAGATGATTTTGGAACCATTAAAAAACAAAACACATTCTGGGACAAAACACTCTGTTCAGCAATAGAGGCACGGATCCATCTAATAGAAACCGGGTGGATAACATACACCAAACTACAAAAGTTGTTATTGCTACCTATTGCATACCTACGTATGTTGAGTCATACATACTGCGGTGTAACCACACACCCTACGTGGCTGAAACAGAATGAGAAGCCTAGATCTATGATCAGATCTAGCTGATAAAGGCTGGAAAATGGAACAAGGCCTCAGCCCCTCATCTTTTTCTAGACCAAAAAGAGCCATTCCTTTATTGTCTTCCACAGATTATGTTTCCTAAATCTGTCACTTCTGTTATTCTTTTCATAAGCTTATTTACCTTTGGCTTAAAAGCAGAGCGACAAAACTTAACGAACTACACAACTTTCTTGCCGAGTGGAGAGTTGTGATGTCTCCTATTTCATATGTGAATCATAAATACAACCCTGAGTGACTTTTTGCCTTTTTTTTTTGCCAAAGCACAAAATACCAAGTCCTTCCGAGCTCCAGCGCAGACTCCAGACCTGCTTAGACTGTAACATCGCACCCTCAGCATCCGCTTTTTCACGGTGTCCCTTTGGGACTTTCACCTCGCTCCAAAGCGCTTGGCTTCCCCCCGGACACCCCCAGCAGCGGCAGTCGCAGAGCCTCGCCAGGCGGGAACGGCAACTCCAAGTGAGGGCCAGGGGCTGCGCAGACTGCACCGGAAAGGCTCAGCGAGCCCGACGGGTCACGGCGGCAGGACCACACGGGAACACAACCCCACGTTGCCGTACCCACGACGCAAGGCAGGGCGCACCCCCCACCCGACGTTTCTCCTTTCAGGTCCCCGGACAGACAGACAGACGACCCTCCCGCCACTCAGGCTCACCCGGCACGGCCGCTTCAGGAGGAACCCGAGGCCGACCGGTGCCGATCTCCTCTGCCCGCCGCCGCTTCCCGAGCCGGGCCTTCGGAGACACACTCCCCCTCCGCCCCC
>JAHREE010000193.1:5900489-6031054 GCA_033628505.1 Tringa tobata | reverse complement strand
AACAGCGAGAGGGAGGTGCAGAAAGTTGCGAGGGTCTGGCATCTTCACAGGAGGTGCTGCTTTTTGCCCTCCCAAATGTCAGTGTCCCATACTAGCTAACTCATTGAACCAGAGAAAATGGATAAAATGCCAGCTGGAGTATACCGGAAGGTAGTCTCTTACTAACATGCAGAAATCACTGCTGTTTCCATCGCTGAAATCTTAATTCAGGGGATAACTGCAAATTACATGGATGGGAAGCTGAGGTTAGGGGAAGGAGCATTTTTCATGGTAAAGCTCAAGGACTTGGCAACCAAACTTCAGCTTGGCAGAATGGAATGGCTGCATTATTTCATCCACATGTCACCAGACAGCACCACTGTAGCACTTTCATTATTTTTGCCTGATTTTTCTGTGTCTCTGGAATGAAAGAGAAATAAATATCTATTCAAATATTACTACCTCTAATGCCCCCTGTTCATTTTTGTCTTAATGTAGAGACAAATATTCCAAGGCAAAAGCTGTATCTTTCTAGCTGTTCCTTGTATTGCCCTGTAGCATGGGCATCCTAGTCCTGCCAGGCTTCTAGATAATTGCCAATCTAGGGTTTTGGTATGCTTGTCTTTTTGCTGGGCTGTTATTATTTGCTTTGCTGGTCACCTTCTCTTGCAGTGTTCAAGAAATCTTCCCACGCACGAGTTGGCTACAGATTTGACTGTCAGTCTTCCTCCAGATTCTGAGGGAAGTTCTGTGTAAGCAGATGCTATTCCCAATGGACAGGCAGAGGGGAGTGTTCTGCAGCAAAGAGGAAGAAAGTGAGGCTACTTTCCAGTGACTGTGGTTCCTGGATGAGTTTTTTTTGCCAATATACATTTACAGCGTGGGCATTTGCACAACAAACACTTGAGCCAGGTTTGTTTTTACTGAAGCAATACCCAGAGGGGGCACACATGCTCTATCTTCCCTTCGAAGACATACATAATCACAAAAAAACTGTTTACTGTGGTGAGGCTCAACAACAGAAGTACCAATAAAAAGAATCTTGGAGAAGGAGGAAGGAAGAAAGGAAGAAAGGAAGGAAAACAGATAGCAACTGGGCATATAGATGTTACAGCTTAGAAAACTGCATTTATGAGTCATAAATTTCTTCTCTTTTGAGAGCCTGTCCGTAAATGCTGTGTGATTCCAATACTTCTCTCCATCATACACTTGCCGGGGATGTCAGTCTCAGGGTCTTCTTCCGTAAAGAAAGACCAGGCTATTAAATATATTAATGTTCCACGGTGCCTTGGCAATCACAGCGATAGGGTCGAAAGAGTGGTGCCTCAGGCATGGAGCTCCCTGCAGACACCTGCGATAGTAACTGAGCTTGAGTGCAGAACAGCCCACTCGCTCCGAGGAACCAGCCAGGACGACTCAGAGGTCATAACACACCAGTAAAAAAAAAAATGGTCTTCTCATTATTCAGTGTCCCAGGATGACTCAGCCACCGAGGTGTGAGGCTTGGGAAAGAAAGCAGATGTTCATTTTTGTAATTTGGACAAAATTCTGACACAACTGTTGGAGGAATTTTGGGATGAACCCAAAGATCTGTCCTAATCAGCTGGATAGCTGACAGAAATCTCTCCGGAGAAGAAATGTCCATGAAGAAGGATACGTGCAACAGGAGATAAGGACTCAAATGGCAGTCCCAGGAAGGGTGCGAGGATCAAGTTCGGATCCTGTGGAAATAAAAGGTCTCAGACCAGAAGAATTGTCACCAAATATTCTCATGCCACGGTCTGGTTTGGACTGGCCTTGGGCCTCTTCTAAAACTGAAAGGCTCCATTTTGTTTTTTCCTCCTGAGCTGAATTCTTTCCTCAGAGCTGAATCAGACACCACAGTATTTATTCTCTGAAGTTGGTTTCTGCCTGGAATCTCTCTTGGTGTTAGAGAGGTCTCATTTCTTATTCTCTGATGAGCAAAGCCGAGTTCCTTTTTCTCCTGAGAGACTTCAGCAAAGTAAGGCAAGACTTGACAGTAGCGATTTTCACTGTTTCAGTTTAGTCACCCAGTCTGGAGTCAGAAACTTCTGCCTGTCTGAAGTGAAAAGCACTGTAATATTGCTCCTGTTTCTGGATCTGCTCTTGACTCGTCCCCACCTACTGCTTTTCACCTGAGGATGCAAGGGCCAGATAGTTCTCATCAACAGGAAATGTGTGCCTGCATCTTGTTCGAGATGCATCATAAGCATTCAGAAAGGTTCAGCTGGATTAAGTGACCTGGCTAAGCAGAGCAAATTTTGTTCTGGTGTGGATTTACCAGGTCAAGAAAAGTGGGGTCAGTGGGAAAAGTTAAAGGTTCCTTTTCGATTTGAAAACTTGAAGACCTCCATTGTGCAAGGCTCTGCGGGGGCCTTGATCTACCTTGAATCATGAAGTTATCAGAGACACTGTAAACAGTTCTAATATGAGAGCTGGAAGGTACTACAAGACTATGAAAAGGTTCGGACTGCAAATCATGCAGCTGTAAGCAAGGAAACAAAGGGAAATTTATGTGTTTTGAGGGAAATTATGCTGTAGGCTTATGGCTGTGGTTCAGCTGACCTCTTTAGGTGAGAAGGGAAAGGGATTAATACACTAACATGGCATCTCACTCAAAAAAAATGTTCTGTTTTCTAAATGAGTTGCAATGTTGGAGTCCCAGATATGCTGAAGAGCTAAAACCAAAGTCACAACATCAAGAAATCCTCTAACTTAGGAAAGAAAGAAAGAAAGGAGAACTTAAGAGTGGCTTTGAAACACCAAGGGCAGCCACAAAAGTCCTCAAGGTTACCTTCTGATTCTCTATTTGCATTCCCTGTGTGTTTCTGTGAAATACAGAGCATGAGTAGTGGGAGGAAACCAAAGGAAGATCAGATCTCAGTAGGGCAGCATCTTGTCAAGGGAGACTACATACCCTATTTGCACACAGTAGCATAGCCTGGAGGGAAGAACTCTTGAACTTACAGCTAGGCATAAAGATAAGTTTTCAGGTAGTTGAAACAAGGCTGCTTTGGTTTTCTTTCATCCATGATCTCCTTAAGGAGTTCTCTGGGAGAGCACCAACCTCCTCACTTTACAAGATAAAACATCCTTGCACTAAGGCTTATTCTTCCAGATCTTAGCGGATTGCTTTTGGTGCTCTTTGCTTAACTTTATGGAATAAACTAGGTCTGTCACTTATCTTTTAACTAGTCCAGTAATAAGTGTGATGTCAGTGTGAAACTGATACACATTAAAGGCATGAAATCCTCATTGGGATACAGTGAATGTATTATCAGGGCAGAGAGGCGTACATACAGAGCATCTGCTTTCCCAAAATGTGTGCTAAGAGCTTGGGAGTGAGAATCCCGTCATCCCTGCAATGACTGCTGTAAGACAGTGCTGGAACCAACATAAAGGAAGGAAAAAAATATGGTCAGTGCCCTCTCAGCAATCTGGAGAAAAGACGGCTGGATATGGAAACTAGTCACGTTCCCCACATACAGCCAATAGAGAAAAATAACTTTAAATACATTGATAGAAATTAGAAAGCCAGGACTAGAGAGCTGAGAGGAAAAGAGGTGTGCGGGAGAGGCAGAACCAAGATGCACATGAAGGTAGGACACAGTCAAGGACCCTAGCAAGCCATTCTTTGCCAAGTTACACAGAGAAAATGAAGGAAGTTGAAAAGGAGCATGGAAAGATACAGCATGCTAAGGGTTTACTAGTAAAGGAAAGTCAGTAAACATATGGGTATGGGGAAAAATACAACTGGCAGTGCTCCACGTGCTGGGACTCAGCCAAGTTGTGTGACTTCTGCCCCGTAACGGTGGTTCTCACAGTAGGCGGGAAGCGGGGTCTATGTGCCTCGCCCAGACATGACTGTGGCCTCCAGTTCCAGACTGCCAACCAGAGGTCCACAGTGTTGGTGTACACTTGGGTGAGCACTGGGAGAAGTGACACTTGTGCATGTGGTGTGGCTGCCTCGCCTCTGAGGGCAGAGGGACACGTCAAAGCACCTCACCCTCCAGCACCGTTGGAGCGATGGGAGACATTAGGGACAGTACTTGTCTCGATGGTGGCGCATCTTTATTTCCCCCATGTCTAAGTATGTTGTTCAGTACTGGTTGATTCAGATATTTGTTATTCCAGGAGCAGACTCCAACTTAACACAAGCCTTGTAGAGCACGGCTTGCAGTGCAGAGGGGCTGATGAGCTCTAGGAAGGCAGCCAGGCAGGAGGTATGGCAGCCTCACAGCCTGCAAGGACGTACGTGCACAGGTTCTCAGACATCATTCACCTTGCAGTCTTACATCTTCGTAGCAAAGCTTAGAGATAGCCAGCCCACACGCCTACTCTGGAACAACGTTTTCCTTGAAACGTTCATTAGACAAAATGAAAGCTACCGCAGAAATGGTCATTAAAATATAAGGCTCTGTTGACATGGAAAAAATTGGCTGATACTGCTACACACCTAGAAATATGCTTATATAAGCCACTATGGAGATTTAACAAAAAAAAAAATAAAATATTTCTGAGTGGTTTGAATGTTACTGTTAGAAAGTAACATTCAAAGTAGTCAAACTGAGACCTACAATGATCTTTTTTATGTTACACAGATGCCTCCACTACTGATTCCACCAGCAGACCTACATCAAGGAGTTCTGACAGTGCTTTTGCCTCAGGACAAAACCTGGGGCTCCTTTAAGATGAGCCCGAGTATGTAGCAGTGGTGGTTTAGACATTGGTGCCCTGTAGAGGAGAAAACACAGCAGTGGGCAAGCCTATCCTAAACATTAATTAGCTCAGTGAACGTGTGCCAAAGCCCTCAGTCTCTACCTGTTAAAATTGTCCAGAAAAACCTCAAAAAATGTGAACAGAAAGCAAAGCAAAAACATAGATTAGTTTACAGAGAACTCAGAGGAATGGTGTTAACAATTATATCTGAACTTCCCTATTTTTCCTCAGTAAAGCGTTAACTCAGATGCCGAGAAATAACGTTTTTAAATTGTTCTGGTATCACTGGTTGGTTAAGGAGACAGACCATCCCAGTTTGCTACACGTGAAGCTTGCTTTGTTTTTCCCCAGACACTGGGGAGGCAGGCAAGGGGGCCTACAACTCTGACAAAATTTTAAAAACCGTAGGGCTCCTTATGAGCTGCTTTTCCAACTCTGCTCCTGGGCAGTTGAGCTTGCAGAGCCCAAAGGCATCTGACAGAACCAGGATCTTGGTCCGGAGAGTCCCCCGGTCTGGTGTGAGCGGTGTCCCGCTCCATGACTCACATATAGGCCATGCTTGGAAGGTTATTACCACCTTTTGCCTCCTGGACCGACCTGTCTCTTAATAATCTGCTACATTACAAAGAAGGGACTTGACTCCAAATCCACTAAAAGCATACAAGACAGAAAACATTGTAAATTAATTTAAAAATTAAAAAAGAAAAAAAATGCTAAAATAAAAATATTTTTCCAAGCCTGATTTTTATGCTCATGCCAAAGTTACTCAGTTTCCCCTATTTACTTCTGACGGCTCTTTGAGATACCCATTTGCCATGTGTTTGGATGCACGTGCAGCAAAGCTGTGTCATGAAGCAAGTTTCCAGCATTTCGGGTCTTAATTTTAAGTGCCATGGAGCTCCATTCCTGCATCTCACGTGCCCATTTTTTGCCAGACCAGGGCACAGAGAAAAGTTTTTGGGAACGGCCTCTGTGTTACTTCTCAAACAAAGCAACCATACTGACATTAGTGTATGGGGGAAAACAGCACCAGGATTTCCAGATGTAAAATCCCAAACACGTATGGTTTCTGGGAGATGGTTCTGTGGAGAACCCCAGTCCTGCTGCTGTCTGAAGTACATCGAGAAACACCTGGAGA
The DNA here is from genome assembly GCA_033628505.1 of Tringa tobata. Taxonomy (NCBI): domain Eukaryota; kingdom Metazoa; phylum Chordata; class Aves; order Charadriiformes; family Scolopacidae; genus Tringa; species Tringa tobata. The sequence continues at coordinate 6,025,197 of JAHREE010000193.1, read as the reverse complement.
GGAGAAAAAAATAACAAAAACACTCACAGCAGCCATGTCCTAGGCTAGAAAACAATGGAATTTTTATTGAACAGAGATGGCTCATAAACACGCTCAAAGGAGTTCCACCTGCTGTTCAGCAATATTCATTGCCATCTGATAATAACCTATGGGGGCAGCTGTATAAAATAGGAATAAAATACCAAATTGCTATATTCATTAATAACTTTGCCTTCCACATACAGAACTGTATGTTATTTAAAGTCTGAAAATAGACTACAATTGTTAGCATTTAAACCAAACCTTTATGATAACAAATATACAAAAAAGGCAGTCAATATATTAAACATTTAAATCAATAGCATACATTTCTCAGAGGTAAACATTGAGCAAACAAAGCCACCAATGATGTTCAGGAATCAGGTAAAAGTTTCAAGGTCAAGCTCCAAACACTGTAGCTTTCCTAAAGCCATAGTGGTATTACACTTTTATCTAGCCCCTACATGGAAAACTATCTAGCGTGAACATTTGAAAATATAACAGGAAATTGGAAGTTTCCTAAATCCTCATTGTATTTATATTGAAGCACCTGCGGAGACAGAGGGCAGCAGGAGTTAAGCACTTTGTTTTTTTGCAAGGTTGGGGTTTTAGTTCTGTTCTAGATGAGGGCAACAGCGTCCTGGTACCAAACACGAATTCCAGCGCTGACAAAAGAGAAGTATTGGCCTGACAAACTGCGTGACGAGTCAGCCTTGCAAACAGAATGGGACTTGCATACCCACCTATTTACTGGAAAGCCTGTGCTATTTCTACTGCACAGAAAAGGTCTCCTTCAGTAGTCGATCTAATGCCTGAGTTTGAAAGCTTGGGATACATACATACGCTCAAAAATAATGTGACAGATCTACTACCAATAAAAACATGTTTTAATGCCAACAACTAATAAAAGTTCATATTGTAATATTGCTCACAACATAAATGTACAATTTGCACAAAACATGGCTCTTCAACATGAATATTTTGCAAGCTACAATATATATATATATAATATGTATAATTTCTTTTCTTAAAGAATTATATGCCAGAGTGCATGCAAAGAATTTCAAAGCAGTAACACAACAGGAGCAATCACTTGTTTACAGGTTACTGAAACCATTCAATACAGAAACACTGGGATATTAGATAACAGACAGACAGATAGGTAGATGTATATACACACTGCTTTTTCATGGACCTTCCCATGTTACACCAGAAGTGTGGGTTCCTTATAAGCTCCGACCCCTATGAAAGGCTGATCCAAATGGGGCTCTGAATGTTCTCCACGCTCTGACCATAAATCACTTCTGTTGGAGATGACAGCGAAGGAGGCACTTGTCCTTTAGCCAGGAGGGGAGGCAAGCAATCTTCTCTATAGCCAACATCTGTTCCAGTTCCTGCTCCTTCATTTCTAAGCAGTGGGTGGTGAGCATCTATCCATCCTATGTTTTTGGCTGGTCCCAAGCAGTCTCCTGCAGCCTTTACAGTTGGAAACCCAAGACTGGAGAACCTGGATCTCCTAAACAGCAGTGCACAGCACTGCCACCATTCTAGTCAGATATGTACAAGGAATGACACGTATCCTCTGGTTTAAAATTTACATAGAGTATATACAAATAAAGCTATTCTATCAAGGTGCAAGTTTATTATTCTCTGGTGTGTTCCAACGAAGATTTCTTAAAAACCTTTACACAGACCCACCAGGAGAGTTTACACAAAGTTGACATTTTGTCATAGTCCATTGTGTAGGCTTCGTTCGTTCTGTAAGCTCTGTAATGGAAACTCCCGTTTCTTTCCCTTGGAGTTCTGCCTATGCACAGGACTGGATTTGGTAGACTACAGTCATGTCTAATATAATTTCCTTGACTTCAATGCATTTTTAACTGGGGTGAATTGGCACCATGTGGGGTGTTTTTTTCCAGGAAGTCATCAATCTCTATGAAATGAGGCAGGCCATGTAACTGGACATCAGGGGGTTTGCAGTTCATGTGCCCAGTCCAGCTTTCCTTGCTTTTGATGGGACTGCGGTATGCGAAGCCAGCACAGTTTGGCCCTAAGGGTGTGTTTGGAAGTCCTTGGCACTATTTTACACTAGCTGACGGCAGGCAATGCCCTCAAAGAAACTCAAAAAAAAAAAAGACCCAATGTAATTTACTAAACAGTAAACATCAGACTGATCCACTAAACAGATGGATATGGAATGCAACTTGTCTAAATTTAGAATGGTTGATGTTTTCTTAGGCAGGTCTAAATTCATAAAAATCTTTCCCACCCCACGCAGGCCTCATTCTGCAGCATGTAAATATATGATGCTTCTAATAACGTAATTGGAAACGCTAAGGTTGTGATCAACGAGCAGAAGGAAAGTCTACCCTCTCCCATTTCTCTTCGGCAAAAAAACCTCAAAACTCTGCAACTCACTCATGTAACATAAATACATGTTTATGATCCCTGCTGAAGTCGAGCTGCTGTGTGCAATGACAGCCGGATTTGGCCTTCAGCCTTTATGGTGTACCAACCACAACTGTGCAGATGACTGGATGGGAAATTATATCTGCTAGAGCATTAAAAAACCATACAGCCTTGCAGTAACTCCCATTAAAGATTCCCACTGACTGCATGCGAGCGAGCAAGCAGACTTTAACAAGTGCATGTTCTGCACCATGGGAGTTAAGCTTTTCAAAAACCATTTTCCAATACCATTTTCCTCCATTTTGTAACTTGATTATAATGAGGCACTCAGGGTGGGGGCTTTGCATGTGTCCTCTCAAGTTAAGGGCAGTATTTTACAGTAGAAACAAAGATCTTGTTCATTTTTCTCTTCTTCGGAGTAGTACAATATTAAAAAAAAACAACTTGCTGGTTTCACATGCGGCCCTGCCTTTGTACAGTGCTAACAAAATCACATCTAGCAATGACAAAAGAATCATAATCTCATTGGAGATTTTAAAAGGATCAGCATCAGACAGAATGGGGTTTAAGATAACCTAAGGTGCACTCAGGGAAGGCGCTTTCAGAGGTTTCCCAGCGTTTATGCTAAAGACCCGATTATGTGACAGAACACGTAAAGCTTTCTGATCTTGCTGTCTGAATACATTATACGCAAGGGAAAATTATATTCATTTTTAAAACAGTAATTAAAAAAAAAGCAGCAAAAGAAATTAAACACAAACACACATTTTAAAACAATATTCAAGTTGTGGACACAGTGGACAAAAGGTGCCGCTTCAAATTATGGCTGAGCTCCTCTATTTTTAACACGTTCCCTTCTGCTTTGTGTCAGAGTGCCCTAAGTTAGTGTCATCAGTGGAAGGGTTTGCTCTGGAACATCAACAGCACAAACCAGGCAATTTTCAAAACCATCTAACAGACTTGAAAGACTGACATCTTCAAACAAACTGCAGATGCATATCTGTCTTTTTGAGGAAAAATATTTGGTTCCAGAAACATTTGTACTTCTTTCTCTTCTGAAAAACATCTGCCATCCTATTGTCTATACTCTGACTCTCTCTGCTATTTTATTTTTATCCACCATAAAAGGATAAGTAAAAGGGAAGAAAGTTTCACCTGCGTTGTTAATTGTAGATGACCTCAAACACGCCTGTGAAGCCACAAACCAGTATTTAAGCTACATCTGTGGGATGAAGGACAATATCTCTGTGTTTGTTGGTGATTACTGTTGGGTTGTGTGATCTTTCATTTGTTTCTCAATAAAAAGTCAAGTGAAACCTTCCCACAAAACCCTAACAGCGGATGGCAGCAAACAAAACTACTCTGCTAGGGAAGAAAAACCCCAACAACTCATAAAGATTGTCACAAATGCAAAACAATCATAACCATTCCTGGGTTTATTTTACACAAATTTGGAGTCTGCCTAAAAGCTGCAAAAAAATCAAGATTAGCTTGATGGTTCTGCACCATTCTAGAAACCGTTTTATTTATGGCACAACCTTTCCTCTGGCTTTCATTTTTCTCTTCTAGCTTTAAGTTCAAAGACACCTCAGAGACCAGTGGGAGTGGATGTGAAGAGGAAGGAAAGAAAGAAAGAAAGAGTTGTCCCACAGACAGGGCTAGCTCTTCTGTCTTTTCAGGCTCGCACTGGGGTTTCCCCATTCAGCCCTTCTTTTCAATGGTAAACATAACTATACAAGCCCAGCCCTTCAGAAGCGGATGACAGAGGAAGGATTTCTTCCCCATTTAAAGATCAAGATTGTGCTTTCTAATTACAGATATGCATTTGACTTGGAATATGAGATGCGCAAAGACTTCAAAGGTGACATAGTATAAAAGAGAGATGGAAAACAGACCTAATCCACAGACTAGAAAAATCAATGAAAAGGCTTCCAGCAATTTTAATGGGGCAAATTTCATCGTGCTTTCATGTTTGGTTTGTGAATGATGTTATAATACAATCTTAACGCATATTTTTCCTAGAACGTTCATGTATCCTTCATTTAACATGTAAATTATTTCTTGAACCTTGTATCAAATATTTATAAATGCTAAACTAGGTACAAAGTGAAACCCTTTTGGGAAAGTGGAGCGGAGGGAGGTTTAGCTGCACTAATGGATATTGCATTAATGCTTAGCATCAAGGAAGGGTGACTGCCATTAACAAGAAATCTCATTACAAACATGATTTCACGCCTCATAACATATCCCGTAGATCTATTTACTGTCCATCTCTCTCTCTCTTTCAAACACACAAACACACAAAGATAACTATGGACAGATAATCCAAAGCTTAACTTTTCTTCCCAATAAAAAGACCAACCAACACAACACAAAAAAAAAACCAGATAAAGAAGCAGAAAATGCACAGCTTGACTGATACAGAACAAATTATTTAACAATGCCACTTCTGTCCTGAATGACTTAAGATGCTTTCCAGACTTCAACCTAATTGACAGCCTGCTCTGAGGATACCTAATGCACAAATGGTATTAAAACAAGCTTTCAGATGAGTGGGACTGAAGGACACTGTTGCAGCCCACCTGTTATTGGGGGGCGGGGAGAATGTTATATTTCCTATGGGGTTTTTTTCTGCTGCTCTTCATTATATTATCATTCAAAAATGCAGGATCAGGTCCTTCTGCTGAGGTGTGGTAGTTGGCAGAGTGAAGAGAGTGGGGAAAAAGAGCGTTGCCCTTATCTCGGGACTGTAAACAGCAGAGATGCGTTATCCAACCTTCCCCATATGCTGAAGAGGCCAGTAGAAGGGATGTCCTGCATTGCAGAGAATGGGGTTTACTTATTTATTGTATGCACAATGCTCAGGCCACTTCTGTTCCCCCATTGGTACAGCACATATAGCCGTACAAGCAACACTCAGAAATTCGGACAGGAATCAACACACTGGTCAAAATGTACTGATGAGACTTAGATAGGTCAAGTTTTTCTAGTATTAACTGGAATTTAGCCAGGAACATGAGGTCAAAAAGCTCTCAGATACTTTCTTTCAGTCTTTGTATTCTTCAACGGATGCACATGAACTCATAACTCAAAGACTGTACATTTTACCATGTCCCCAAATGGCACAATTAGTCACTGGTTCAGTAATTGCAAGTCAAAAATCAGTTCCCAAGGTACTGACCGACTGTCCCAAGTTTGTACATCAGTGGTCTACCCAGGCTTGAGCAGTCAAGCAGGGTATTTGATCAAGTGAATGCTTGGATGCTGGGGAAGCAGCTTTCACTCTGATGAGCTTCAAGGGGCTTCCTGTGTTCCAGCCTTTCCCCCCAGCGAGGCACAGCTCGTGCTGGGGAACAGGGGTCCTTCGACCGTGCTCAGGGGCAAATCTCAGCCCGCAGAAGGGCTGTGAGCTGTTAAAACACCACACAGAAGAGAGAGACGCAGGCTTTGGGAAAGCTCGTTTGAAAGCCTCTCATGCAGTAAGCTATAGGATAGTCAATTTATCCACTGCTGGGCAGGGGAAAGGGTAAGGCTGGGCTCTCTTGAACCTGTGGCTTGAACAAGTCCAGATGTTTTGAACCATGTTAACCTGTCCCTGCCAGAACACATGAAGTGTGACCTTAATTAATTAAAATGACCTCCTTACACACTGACATTTTCTAAGGTGGCTGTCTTTCTATTTTGTCTGAGCATCTCTATTTTCTAATGTGGCTTATTTTAAACCATGAATAATTTCTGATTGGATATTTCAGGGAGGTTTTTTCCCTGTCTTTGTTTGCTTTAGAAAGGCAATAAGAAACAAGATTGCCTCTCACTGTGCTGGGCAAAGCTGAGTAATGAAAGTTTTAATGAAAACACAGCAGCAGAGATGATGGGAAGTGGAAAGACCAAACTTAACCACACACAAAGGGGTTCAGGCAAATACACTCTTGCATCTGCAGCAATGGAGATATTTATAAGGACAGAGAAAAGCTATCAATAGCTAGAGCTCCACGGCCAGATCTGAGCAGTGGGACCAAGCAAACCCTCCACGTGAGCACTGATTAGACCAGAGCCAAATAGGCTGGTTGGGGATGCTGAGAAAGGGGAGGGAGATGGAGCTGTTTCCTCCTCCCCTGTCCTCTGCCCTTCCCCTGCCCTTTGACTTCATGGGAACTCAAGAGTTGGAGAACAAATGAAGCAGGAAATAGGGAACACTATACCTCTGAAATCTGAGGCGAAGATCTGGGGTTAGACGTTTAAATTCCTGTACCTAGTCCTTTTCCCTTACTGAGACCTCTTCATTAGCACGACGTCCAACAGGGACAGAAACCTCTGCCTACTCTAAGCATGCCCATTCACACAGCATCACCACCTCTACAAGATGAAAGAACAAAACTGTAAGCTCAAAGAAAGATGAAAAATACCTCTCCAAAGGAAAACAAACACCAAAATTGCTGTTCTGGTACATCACGTACAATCAGGTGGACAGATTTAGCCAACTAAACAGCATAGCTTGCAAACCACAAGATGTTTGTAGAATTTAACGTATCCAGCCAATGCAAACTCCCTTGCAAGTTGCTGCCATGTCTCCTGGGTACTTTAGCGACAAGCAGTCCAAGCAAAGCACAAAAAGCATCGTCTATCGAGACTACATAAACTACAGGAGAATGTGAGATACCGCATTTGACCCCTCTGCATGTGCCCAAGATAAATACATGGTAGGCCATCCATGGCTGCTCCATGCAGGAAGCCTTGAGCCAAGCTGAAGGAATGACAATCTAGTGGGAACTAAAAGAAACTGAATACCCGCCTTCTGTCCACGCTGAGCTTGCGTCCTCAGTTCTTAGGCTCACTGAAGGCAGCTGACAAATGCCCATTAGCTTCTGCAGGTTCCCAGATCTTCCTTCTGCTTTGGGCACTGCATTTGCAATGTTTTCAGCATGGTCTCATTGAACTCACGCATCATTGGCTCACAGCTGAAGACTCAGCTTCGCTACCTTTTGCTCTCAGAGGCCAGTTATAAACGGTAGGTCAGGTGCAATTCCACTGAAATGTGATAAGCTGGTCAGAGCGGGCAGCCTCACTTTTCACCCGCTGAGATAATGGGCCTTGCCTCAAAATAAATAACAAGTTAAAAATACAAAAAACATTCATTTTGCTATAAATGTATTGTAGATGTGATCTGAAGTGCTACGAGTTACGAGATATCAATGTTGTGCTTACAGGCAGACATCTAAAATTAATGATGTTTTTGTCTAGGGGTTTTTAGATATTATTTAAGTGCTATTTCAAGGCTAACTTTCTGCAAGCTAATTTATTAAATATTAGGACAAATCCTAAGCAGCCTTTTAAATACTTATATATTTCAGCATCTCTAGGCCAGGGGATGAAAGCAACATCAGGCCCTTCATTTCTTTAAAGCACTTGTGGAGCACCGCATGAAAGACACTCCGTCAAACAAACTAACTTCAAGTCTTTTTAGGTACCTCTTGTTCATAAAAAAAAAATTAATAAAATCATCCACTGACTTCAGAGGCAGCTTAAGTGAATGCAGGCTTCAGGATGTCATCTTTCAGCAGTATTTTTAAGACAGAGTCAGCTCCCGAGGGACACTGAATACTTGCAACCGACTTTGACAAGTTCTTGGCTTCTCCTAGGATTTAACCCATAGAGAACAGTACTAGAAATGGCTTTTTCTCTAAGATGGCCTAAGCCCTTGCCTTGAGTATGTGGATGCAAGAACTCTACCACCACCTATATTTTTCTTTAATATAAAAAACCACATTTAGACAGGGTCCTGCATACCCGAGTCCCACAGACCTAGTTGCATCACATGCTGTAACAGAACCCTCTTCTGATTTTGGACAGGTATGGGGAGGGAAGAGGAGATGCCCTTTCTTTTTACTCACCACACCACCTCAGAGCAGTTTATTTCAGTACAAACTGAGGATTTCCCTTTCTCTTTTAATCTTCAAAGAGCAGCACATTGTGCCACGCTCTGGAACTGAAGGAGAATTTCCAAAAGCCCCCAGCACACCACATGCTGCAGCTCATCCAGGGCTTCTGCAACGCTTGGTATCAAGCCAGTGGCCAGTGGATATTCAGTACCGAAAGGCTCAGTGTCAAAAGCAGCATGTGGAGGATTCAGCCAGCAGCTCTCATTAGTGCCAACAGGAGCCTGGCTACTAAGCCTTCACACCTCTTTAAAGATATTTCCTCTGTCTTTAATAGACATTTGCACAAATCTACTCCGAAGCCGAGACCAAGCAGGCAAAAAGTTTTAGCTGGGAAAAAAAAAAAAGTCTTAGCCGTTAGAAAGCTGGCTCTTTTCCAGAACGGAGAGCATCTGGCCACCAGCTGTGTTTAGAAGACAGCAGGCGTAAGGAATAGATCAGGGGAAAATCTGAGAAACAAGTAGGCAGTGCTGAAATTTGTCGTGAAAAGAATACCAGCTTTCCTCTGTGATGTCCAAAACCTTTGCCCTCCTACATTCCCCGTCATTTTCTCTTCCCAGTTCTCAAGCCAATTATTGGAAAATCGCCCATTCAGGAGAAGACGGATACCCTTTCTGGGTTTGGGAAGGAATCCAGCAGGGCTCTAGAGTTAAAAAAAAACCTGGGAAGTGTGGAAACTGGCAGCATGTGAGGGAAAGTGGAAATGTGAAGGAATTCTGGAAACTAAGGGAGGACCTGGTAGAGAGGCAGAAAGAAAGATCTGCCATGAGGCAGGGGCAGGATGCCTGTAAATCCTCAAATATTACAGCAGTGGATTAGTATAAAAAAATACAGATGGAAAAGAACAAAAACAGCCCTTTGCTCATTACAGGCTGGAAAATTTAGACTTAAAAGAAAAAAGAAAGAAAATCACAAGTTTTTCTACGGTGGTTGTATTTTTTTTTCCTGTTTCACCTAGACTGGAGGCAATATTTTCCCTCAACATTTGTAAATTATTGAAACTCATACGAAGACTAAAGAAGCAGAAGGCTTTTTATTTCCTAAGATGATAATACCATCTCTCTAAAAATCGCTAATATAATGCTCTGCTGGAAATAGCCTTATCTGATAGGGATGGTATTCATGGGCACCCACTGAAACTCACACTGCTTTTTAGATTAAATTGACAACAGAGCCCTTCCTGCCCAGCCCCAGATTAATGAAATGAAGAATCCATGCATGAAGCCACGTATAATAAAGCTTGGAGACTATGAAACAGGCTAGAAGACCGGAGCAGAATTGCAATTGATCTTGATGAAGTGGGGAAATTGCCCCAATTAAAGCAGTAGGAATTTAATAAAGACAAGTTGAAAGTGTTGCACTTTGGAGGTGTAGTAAAAAAATGCACAAATGAAAATGGGAACTCCTGGGAAAGCAGCAGCGAATCACCCAGGAATTGTGACAGAAGACAGACTCCATCAAAGTCTGCCACGGGATGTTCTTGTAGAAAATATTACAGGATATATTTTCTGATAGGCTGTACATAAACCTCAGGAGACAGCCTACTCTGCTTTGTTTGTTACTGTATAAAACCCCTGCTGGAGTTCCGCATTTTGGGGAAACTGGGGAGTCATGAGGGGAATGGCAGCAAAAATCAGAGACCGAAATTACTAGCAATGGAACTAGGAAAGACTTATGCCAGGGAGGAAAGTAGGATAGTTCCTCTCATACAAAATCTTCTTACAAGATTATTCTATGTCAGATCATCTGTTCTTCCTGTCAATCAAGTAAAGTGGCTCAATTTGCAGTAAATTCCAAATGATCTCTTAGAAAAACGTTCTGATTATGAGGATAGTGAAGATCATGGAGCCCTGCCACTGGATGTTTCAAGAGCCTGCACATTGTCTCGTGTGGTTCAGCTAGACCTTGCCCAGCTGCATGAAAGAAGAAGTGGACTAAAACCACATTTTCAAACTTTGGTCTGCGACCACACAGGTCTGCTGACTGCTCCCAGGAGAAATGAACTCGAGGGTTACACAGGGGCTGGCTCTTCTCCTGGCAGAAGTGATGGGACTCACAGGTCAAAAAAGAATTGCAAGTCATTATTATTTTTTGAGGTTCTTTTCAGCTATGCCTCTATGACTTTGGGTTTACTGGTGGTTTGAAGGGCAAAAGTTACTCCCTTATACATCAACAGCCACAACCCCTTCCTGTAACAGCTCTGAAGGACAGGTTCCTGGGGCTTTTTCTCTCCTACCATTTGCTAGACACCAGCAAAGCAGATCTTGGGGCAGCAGTGGGTGCCACGCTTTCTGTCATGCTCAGCCACACAGACTCATGAGCTGCCGAAGGAGGAACAGGACAGACGAATACGTGGGTTGATGCAGCTCTGCTGTTGGGCTCACCCAGCCTGTGTTTGGAGGCAGCTGCACTCTGTCACTAGAGCCTTTGGCTCACGTTTGCCTTTGACTGCCCAAAGACGGTGACCACTCAGTTCACGTAGGGCCACCAAAGGACACGTTAAGCCCTTTGTCTCTGAAAGAAAACCAGTGAACGTTACCACAGATACTAGATACCATCAACTGATCAGAACAACTAGCACAATTATCAGTGTTTCCTTCCTCAGGAGTCCCAGGCAGGTTTCTACAAATGCTCAAAAGACATCACCTTCTGGGGCAGCCCATGCATGTGAGACTCTACATCTCCTTACCAAAAGCACAGTTAGTATTTGAGCTAGAAACAGGGGTACACCACTTGTGACTGCCATCATAGCATTAGACGCCAGACTTCCTATCCACAGGTACACCTGTGGGCATGTTTCTCAGAAAAACCTTATTTTGCCTACGGAAATAGGTGTATGCAACTCCTGACAACTTCATTAGGCACTACACATGTACCCAGAGGAAATAAATTAGTATCATGGTTATTGGCTGAAAAGCTTTGCTATTTTAAAGCATGAAGCTGCAGGGTGAGGTCTGCTCCTATCTAGTTATCGTTGGCATGGAAGGATGGGTTTCCATGGATGAGGAGGCACACCAAATGACAAAAAGCACCCCTGCCTGTTGCTGTTGCATCAAGCACGGTCTCACTTCTCTAAGATGGCAGCATTCACACAGAAGTTGCTATTACCTAAATGTTCCAGACAACATCTTGTGTGAACATACACTATGCAGAAAAAAAAATGTCTAATTGACTGACCTGCTGTGTCTCTGTGACATTAGTGGCAGTTTAGACACTTGTGTAATTTGTTGCAGAAACTGTAGAGACTTTTAAAAGACCAAGCACACAGAAGATTTACACTTCAGAGTCATAAAACAGCTTCCTACCGTGTTGATAACTAAAGCCAAAACTGTTCTCTGAGCATGCCAAAAGCTATCAACATGGAAGAGCATCCGATGTAGATACTTCAACAAAAGAACAAGAGGTTAACTTGCGCTGTCAAAATAAAACTTCTGAAGTCTATGAACTGGGCACAGTTTCTGAAAGGCATGCTAGAAAAAAAAAAATATTAATGTCACTTTGCCATGGAGAAGGCAACATCTTTGCCTACTTCTTGCTGTGGTTTTCAGAAACAGCATCAGGAATGTTGTGGCACACAGCAGATTTGTCTAGCTAGCAATACACTGCAAAATAAATGAAGCTTTGATATTAAATCACACCCCTCCATCCCACCCCACCCAAACCCTGCATTGTACATAACCTATACATTCTCAGGATACAGCGAGAAATCATTCTATAGTACATATTTAATTATAATTTAAAAAAAGTCTAACTCGGACACAATCTCTGGCCAGTAGCGAAGTATTGACATATTACTGAAGTAAAGATCTGCTATTGTCCCTTCACTGTAACAAACAGAAACCAGCATCTCGAGAAGGGTCTCCGGGGGTATCATATCACAACCAATTGCACCAAATAAAAAAAAAAAAAAAAAAAAGCTAATTTCACAAATGAAGTTTGACAAGAAGTAACATTGCATTTGCCTTGGCAAAACGAAGCACGAACGCAACATTTCACAGGTACAGTTACCATGCAAATGCATGTTGATTTTTTTGTCACTGTTTTTAACCCCAAATCACAAGTAGCATGCAGTTCTCCTGCCCGCCCCCCCAACTACTGTATTAGAGACAGTCTGGGTAATGTACCTCTTTGGTGTAACCATAGCCCGTTAGGCAAGATTATACCACCCTAGGAAAGAATACAAGCAAAACTTGATCATATGTATGTTTGCACAATGTACATTTTACCATTTAAAAAAAAAAAACAAAACGTGTTACATAGATTCTCAAACACAGCTCTGTCGAAAATGAAATTTTAAGCTTAAGAAATAGTTTTTAAACTACAAGGCCACCCCATTAATTTTATGAACAATTTAAAAAGTTCCCACCCCTAAAAATCTGCCAGTATATTTCCTCGGCTGTAACAGTCTTACCCACTCTCTAATACAGTTGATCTTTGCTTGACAGCAACAACAGTTCTTACATTTCTTAAATGCACGAGATAATGGAATCCGGGATAGATATAGTTCTTAAACGTGTAACACTGGAACAAATCCGCCGTAAATGTTTAACCGGTCAATTCGGGTGTTCCCTGACACCACCGCTCAGGCAGGGGCTTCTGCTGTTCACTGATGTGAGTTCTGGCTTTTGTTGGCATCGAGCTCCACAACCACACACGTGTGTTCAGAAAGTGAGTACAACAGCACTTCACTGGATACTCTTGCACCCCGTTTGCTCAAAAACACGGAGGGGCACTGCGCTCTCTATTCCCTCATCCAAACGGGGCAGCAGGCCCAGCGCAGCACCTTTGGCCAACACAGAACTATTTGGATGCAAAGTAGAATCTTTCAATTTATATTTTTTTTTTGTAGTCGTTTAAGCAACTGCAACGGGTTTAAGCAACTGCAACAGCAGACTTAACTTGCAGGGTCTTTATTCGAGGGTTATCCTCTTCCTCAGCTTTATACAATGGAGCCCTTTGAAGAAGATAAATGAATGGACTGAATCCTTGTGGCCAACGTCCTCTGTAAGTCTTGAAGTACATTTTGACCAGATGTTTCTCCGTTCTTGTCATACAACAGCTGTTTGAAAGCTTCGTTTTCAATGAGGACCATCATATTTTTTAGAAAGTAGCCTTCACAATAGGCAGATAGCTCTGTGACTCCGAGAAACTACAAGAAGTGAAATTAGAGAAAGATAATTATTCTGATAAAACCTGCTCAACAAATACAGTGCATAAGACCTGCACACAAACAAATATACAAACTAGGCCTTTCAGACGGGCACAGTCACCCTTACACATATATACGTGGGAGGGGATGGAGTTAATCAGTATTTTACACTGATGATTCTGGTCACAATTCCATTATAAGGCCATGGCTGATAAGGAAATAAACTCCACGGCTGAATCTTTGCTCCCTTGGAAATTAGTGGGAGTTTTACCACAGGGTTCACTAGAACCATGATTTCATGCTAGAAGTTACACCCTAAAACTATAGGTTTGGGACAACTTACTACAGACCAAGTTTAATTAATGCCATCTTTAGCAAAGATGGGACATATGATCTGTCATGTGAAGTTTCATGCTTTAAGGAATCTCTGGAGGGGAAATGGAGGTTTGCAGAGCATGTGGTTTGGGCCTGTAAGTATCCCCTTTATGCTGAGCCATGTCTGTGTAATGGGCAGCGATACTGTAATGTGCAAGGAAACCTTAACGCTGAGAGCAAATATGTATAAGCAAACCTTAAATCACCCATACTGGTTATTTGATGGGTGAGCCACACTGGTCATCACCCATTGGCTAGATCCTGTGGTCACACAAAGCGTATAGCCTTGATATTCCACTATAAGTGTAATTATAAGCCATGCAAGTGTAGAGAGCAGTGCTCAGCCCATCCTCCATCCCAAGTAAGCTCCTGCTGGGTCTGAGCTCTGAGTAAAGCTGGAACCTTTGGCTGCGAGGTGCAACCTGAAGGGCCAGAACTGCTGGGGCATTGCATAGCTGTGGATCCAGACTGGAACAACTACACAGCAGTGCGTCCCACCACCACCGTAACATCATGTTCAGAACCAAGAATGAAAATTGCTAAAAAAATTCTTCAAAATAAAGAATTAAAAAGCCCCAAAACAGATTAGGCCTAGGTTGGATCTGTCTTCCAAAGGAAAATGAAGTATTTCAACTTGATTTCAAACCATGTAAGTTTTCATCAAATTATGAGTTTTTAATTCTGCATCTTGATATGACAGCATGTATGTGAATCTGTATTCCTCTCTGAAAAACCATTCATTCCATTCGGTATTTCAATATATTCAAAACATTGAGGAAATAAAGTATTTTTCTTTTCTTTTTTAGTTTGTTCTGAGGCCCAAGGCTGCAATCTGTGCATGTGCTGAGCGTTATAGTCATGTATTTGAAACTCCAATTGATTTTGCTGGGAGTTTGGGGGCATTCATGTAGAACACAACTGGTATCCAGCGGTAACTGATCAATCACCATCATAAATCCAATTTGCCCAGTTACTTCACTTTTCTCTGGAGGTAAAAAACAGTGACAAAGATTTTGAAAAATGAAACCCTGAAACTGATACTAATTCACTAGCTGCCTTTGTAGATGTTGCAATTGTAAGAATGGAAAGCCTGTAGGGATGGCACAGATTATCTTAATTCCCTCAATTCAGTTTTTTAATTGTAAATGTGACCAAATCCATATTTTCTCCCCTTCCTACCAGAACTTCAACTCTTCAAGCCAGGGTCTCAGCTTCTTTTTTCCTACAGCTCCTCATCCTGCTGAATATTGGTCTCCTACAACCTATGCCCTCACCACAAATAGCCTTCCAAATCTGTTCTCACTTCATGCTATGCTTCCAGCAAATCATATCTTTCTCTCAATCCTGATGATAAAGACTGTGTTCCATGTGTCTCTGGGCCAATCTGCTCACATATCCCCATCTGGAAAAGCAGGTCTCAGCATCGCCCGAGTTCCTGCAGGTGCAGCTGAGCTTGCAAAGTAGCAAAGATGAGAAATGGTACCTACAACAGGAGCAAGTGACTCAAAACCCGCTCCTGGCTGACGTGGTGGTTCCTTGCTTATTGCCATTCTCACTGCAGCCTAACCTAAGCTTCTTCCACACTTCAGAGAGCAACATGGAAAGGTAGATGGTTGGCTGGCGAGCTGAGCTCGAACTGCTTGTGAGCTCCCCTGGCTCATGAGGACCATCTGGCCTCTTCTGCCACATGCCATTATCTTGTATTCACATAACAAACAAATGAAGCGACTGTGTGATGGGAGCACTCTGAGCAGAACAATCTGTGCTCAGATTAATCACCTGCACATCACACAGACCAGGAGCAAATAGATGGAGTGTCTTCTCTGTTCTGCAGACAGCATAACAGAGGTACCTGAAGTAGCTTTAAATGTGCTAGCTGGGGTCCTGGAAACCTTCTGGCTATAGCACTATGAAGCTTAGCCCTGGTAATTTACTGGAAGCAGGGTAAATTAGCCCCTGCAGAGCTCTAGGGTGATGTGGCTTAACTAATTCCAGAAGTCATGATTTCATTCACAGCTAGCTTGGCTATCTCTGCAATGCACTGCCCACATCAGCGCAAACATAACCCCGGCCATAAAAACCTCTCAAGTACACCGTTGACACCGACTCCACTGGGAGATGCAGGCACAAAAAACTCACAGGCTGGGACCCCTACAGGCAAACAAGGAGCCAGATTTAGCCACTGGGTTTGTTCAGTCCCAGCATCAGCAGTGGACAAGTTCCTCAGACAGGTCTAAAGCTCCATCTAAGAACTTTCTTCAATCAGAATGTAAATAACAATCACATCTCACAATTCAAAGAAAACATGTAATTTTAAAACAAAACTATTTCTTTTACTTTTAATAACTAATACAAATTGAGAAGCTCCCACATGAGCTAGAAGATAAATAAAGTATTTTTCAAAAGATTCCAAGACTGCTGTTTTTTTTCCTATTACAATAAATGGACCTGAACATACACTTCATTTCTTATTCATTTTATAGGTGGAACTTTACGCTATTTCAAACTGTGCTGATTGTGTGTTATCTGTACATCAAGACCCAACATTACTACTCTCTGTAGGAAATACTTGATAATGGGAATAGAGGTCAGATCTGCAGGGGTTTGGAGCAATCTGCAGGATTACTCTGTTCAATCAAACCTCCGTGTCATGCTGCACCATTTTATCATTTGTATAGACCATGTAAGTTAAAGTAAAAAGTCACCCAAGGAATGCTTTAAAAATGTTTCATTGCAACTATTTGTGTATCATTTCCATCTTCCAACTGAAAGTCTAACTACTTTCTTCCTCTAAGAGGAGGAAAAAAAATGAAACTAATCAATGTGGCAACCACCTCCATCAATGAGCAAAAATAGGTTTTCTAGGTCAAAAAATACTATGCTTTTACGCCTAATGACTTAGGCTGCCTCACAAGCTAAGTAAATTATTTGATTCCAATAAGAAGCTATGAATCTCTCGTCTCCAAGACATAAGATTCTCATTACCATCCTTGCACGGCATGGAGACGTTGCACTTTGACAACATGGGATTTTTATATATTGACAAGCTGTCACCAGCATTGAGTGTATCACCCCAGTGGGCTTCAGCCAGCAGGAAACAGGAAATTGTAACGGGAAAATGCAACTTGGAAGGTGAAAGACAGGTGTCTTACTCAGTTAGGTGATTCTTGTTGAATAACTCAGCTGTTTGGGTTGCTGTGATTATGGACAGGTCTGCCACACGGTGGTACACTCAAATTGAGTTTGAAGCACTTAGAGAAGGGGGTGAGCAGTTGCAACAGATGCTCTTGCACTACCTGATTTAGGACTGTCACTACACTAGGTAGCTATTTGCCACTCAGTCCCAGTAAATGACAAATCTTAAATAAATAACAAACTACCACTTCTTATCATAAAACTGACCTACGAGTACGACGACAGACACATAACGTAAAAACATATGTGGTTATTTTTACCTTGGCATGATTATAAATATCCACGCAGTTTTCTGTATTAATGCTTTTTGCGCAAATGATCTCACAGTGTCGTTGTAAAGCTTCAAGCTGGAAAAATTTAGCAGCAGAGAGAAGCTAAAAAAAAAAGCATGGAAAAAAATAGTCACAACTGCTGAGCGATACAGAATCAGAGCTTGCTTTTCTTTATGGTTTCATTATATTTTTTTCTCTGTCCCTGCTTCAATTTTCATGAAAGTACTGACAAACAGTCAGAAAGAGAAGGTTGCTTGGTTGCTTCAAACCTTTGCAGTCCCCTGTAGGTCACACTGTGGGAAGCTGTATATGGAGAGACCACCACAGGCTGTTCAGAGCCATGTGCCGAATTTGGGGTGGGGGGAGAGAGAAAAAGGAAATGGCAGCTTGGAGAGTCTGTGGTCACTTTGCAAACATGACTCTGCAAGAAGGGATCTGCAATTGCATTCCAGGAAAAAAAAAAGTTCGGGTTCAACCGTTCCTCAAGCTCTGGCTGAAACAGAGCACCTGGGCTGGATGCAGGGATGTCTGCAACAGAAGTGCCAGGATCAAGAGTATAGAGGAATTTCAACCGGATGATGATAATCATACTGGGCAGCCTTAAAAATCTAGAGAGGCAATAAATGTCAAATCTGCCACCTCAGCAGGCTCAAGGAAACAGAGTCAGGTCTCTGTATGCTCGGTGCTCTAGCTCATGAGCAGTGGTCAGATCATGTCTAGGCCACAGGTACCGAAACACTGTCTGGCTCCATGGGACTCCAATGAGTGGGTACAGAGCAGGATACAAAGCAAACGTGAGAAGCAGCTTGGTGTGAGGCACTGCCTCGTTAACACTCATGTTAGTGCCCTGTGCCTACACCACGGCTCTCCTGCCATCAGGACTCAAGCTGACCTCCTCTTTGGTGCTGTATCCACCCCATGGATATGCTACCTGGACTGCCACTGCCTTGGGATCTCTGCATGCCACTACACACTGAAGCCTGTGGGGTGAAAATGGCTTAAATGTCGAGTTCTCCAACTAATTTCAGTAGTGCTAAGATTTCCTCTATTGACATCTTTTCTGCCATTCTACAGCAGAGAAAAGGAATTTTATTTTCTGTCTTTCCATGGTAGGTCACTGCCTCTGGCTCTCTGCTCTGGCTTAGGAAGCAGGTTGGGATTCTTCATCGCTTGATGTCTTGCTCTAACCCAGCCAGGTCTCTTAGGCCAAGCTGTTCAGGTCTCATCTACGACCGCATGACAAAAAGCTGTCCTGTGAATCCCAAAAGGGCTCTCACGCTGCTCGGTAGGACTGTTGGGGAACAAAATCCTGAAACTTCCATGACACTATTCTGACTTCTCCTATGCAGTCTGCTCAAGCTCTGCTTTAATCCCATAAATAAATCCAAGTGCTGGAAATCTGCAGTGCTGATGTGATAGCAGCCAGCTGGCCCCAATTATGAATTGCAACAAAGATTTCTGTGGAGTATTTCTGGTGCTTCTTGTTATCATATTTGTAATAAGGCAAGTTGCTAAATGCAGTTTTGAAAGATAAAGCCAAATCCTATTCCAGCTGCCTCTGTGGCTCAAGCAGTCACGTGCTGGTTTGTAATTACTTTAAACTGTGAGGAACCGTGGCCAGATCTGTTATCAACAGATCAATCAATCAGTCATACATTCTTGAGTCACAGAAGTTTTGAGATGTCACAAAAGTAAAGCAAGCAGCTAGCTGAACTGCAGCACAAGCTTTTTAACAGCCTAGGTGATAACATACGCAGCTCTATAAAGCTGTTGCACTGCCTAGTCTGAGACTCCTTATTTCAGAAAGAGTTAGAAATTCAGGAGCTTCTTTCAAAACCGTGAGTGAAATAGACAGTCAGTGATTTTTTCCTATAAAGCTCAGAAAGTCAGTGTGGGTATGCTTAGTTAAAAACCCACCACCTGCATTGGAGAGGGGTAATTTCAGTCTGGACTAGTTCCACCCTGGCTGCCAGCAGAGTTGGTACAGTTATCCCTGTACCCACTAGAATCAAGATTCACCCTGGCCACTCGTACTGCAAAAAGATTGGTAAAAGTCAAGCTTTGCATGGATGCTCCAGACAGAAGTGTCATAGGGACAGACTTAACTATTGTAGGCAACAATAAAAACATCATGGTGGCAGACTATATTCTGTACACTGATGACTACCAGCTGCTTAAGTGGCTCTGATTTTAATATTTACTGTCCTGTATTACTTTTGGCTACTATAATTCTGGTGATTGTCAACAGGAGAACTCCCTGAACGACTATCAAGAATTTGCTCAAATATCTCTTAATACTATATAGTTGGAGCCATTAGGCTGATCATTGCTGGTAATGACAGCACACAATATTGGGAAGAGAATGACTCAATATCAGGTTGTGGGCGTGTGGCTACACTGAAGGCTCAGTCAGCCCCAGTTAGCTTGGTTTGGCTTTCACAAACGTCCACGATGGCACGGTATGTTTTACATGCAGTGAGAAAGGGGCAAAGAATTCTCTGTATCTCAGGGAGCAGCTTCAGGTTTTATTGAGAAAATTTGAGAGTCACATGCTTGAAATTGAACTGAACTGTGGCTCCCATGGTTAAAGCCAGGTACTCTCTTGAGTGAGGAACCAATTTGGATGCTTCTATGTTGCTGAGATAGGTCTGGACTTCTAAACCTGAGGTAATAAACCAGAAGTTTATTTGAGTGTGGCAGAGAGAGAAGCTGACCAGCCCAGCTGGAGCAGAGCACTTCACCTATCAGGCTGAGAGAGAAGATGGTCTACTACGCTGCCAGGAGTTGCCTCCAGTTACACCAGATTAGCACTTCCTTGAAAGAGCCTCACAAAGCATCTAACTAGATACTGTTATTTCAGATACGTTTTTGCTTGATGATCTCAATTTTTCTACTCTTTTGACTTTGACAGTCAACTTCATACTGGCAAAAGTTACCCTGGTCACTCTGGGTGAGGCACTGCTGGCTCTTAAGGGAGTGCTCATGTCTTGCCCGATGGCCACGTGCCCTTGGGCGAACGGTACATTGCTCTTAGCACTTGCACTTAGCATTGCTCCCGCTGCAATTAAGATAAATGTCTCTTACCTCCATAATTTCATTATTTTTAATCAAGAGTGACTCTGCACCTCCATAATAAAGATACTGCATAACCAGCTGTAATAAAACAAAGGGAGTGTTTATAAAAAGCAATTTGAGACATCAGGATGTGTGATGTAAAGATTGCAGGCAATACCTGAGACACTCCAACACCACCAAGGATTTGTAGATAAAACTGGCCCAAACCTCCTAATTTCAAGACACATTTGGTTAGTCTCCCCTCTCTGTTTCCTTCTCACAGGTAGTCTAACATCTCAACCCTCACCAGCCACGTTCTCCAGACTTTCTGGTGAGCTCCAAACCGTTTGCAGGAAGCTGATTAATTCATTCTGAATTTTCAATGTATTTCTCAGTACGTTCAGTACGTTATTGATTTGGGAAAATATATCATATATAATGGTTATTCCCTTATTCCTTCCCTGGCAATGGCACCCCCCACCTTCACTCAGCTGTGTGTGGGCATGCATGGATGATGAGAAAGAGTGGGGGAGGCTTTGCACTGTAATATGAGCCAGCTAAAATCCCTCCACGGTGAGCTTCCAGCAAGCCTAAAGTTACCCTAGGCAGCTGGGAATTATCTGCAGCGGTAACAGTCGATTCATGGAACTGTCTGAGCTCTGACTCAGATAAAGGGAAGCATACACACGTATACACTACAGATACAGAAAGCAAGCTCTGTATTTTCCTGGCAAAAAATTGATTGAACAATACTGCTAAGGAAAGGAATGAACCGTGTCTCTTCCAAGCCTGTCCATTAAATACAGGAAGAGCCAAGGAAAGAAAAAAAGAATCAAGAATCAAGTGCTTTACCTCGACATGCACTGCTTTGTCTGCGTAAGTGAAATGCATGCTATTGTATCGGCTCGGGCACAATATTTGCCATCAATAGCACCCTGCAGCTTAGTGTATGAACGGAGCTGAAGCTTGTGCTCATGACACCACTAGTCTGAGCTACATGTTTATCAAATACATACGTACTAATTTGGGCAGGGCACATACGATGTTCCTATTACATGTTCCATTGAAATTCAATGTGAGAACTGACTTTACCTGAAAGATGGGGTACTTCACATAGTTGATCTCAATACAAGTACTATCGGATGAGGGCTTGCTAGACAGCAATGCTTTAAACCTAAATAAAAGGGAGCAAGATTGAAACACAAGCCCAATTATGTCTGTGAAAAAGAACGGCAAAGTGGAAGGACAGCATCAGCTCTTGCAAAAACAGTACACTGAAATTAATGGATTTGTCACTGAAAAGCATCAGGATTTAGACACTGACATAAAATAAAGTTCAAACCAAAAGGAAGAAGCCTCTCTTTCAGGAGATTTCAATTTGAAATTTTTGAAAAATACACATAATATAATATCACAATAGAAAAAAACGTGTATGAGAAATTCAGACACTCTCATGATGCGTATTAGAGAACAAAAAATAATCTTTTTTTGGGAAGACTTGCAACATTTAAAAACTGCACACCAAGGAGAGAAATTTTGGCCTATGTCCATTATGCTGCTTTAAAAAACATGTTTTGCAACAAAATATTAAAACAACTACACTAAAACTTTTAATGCTTCCACACCGGTTCAATACAGTTTCGTAAGAACAGGCAGAAGAGAAAACTGGATAGGTTGCTGTTCTGTGATTATCAAAACCTCAAATTCAGACATAGGTTCCAGGAAAAAACCCTCACATTTTAAGTTAATATTTGCAGATTAATGTGAAACATATACATATGTAGCAATCTATTTCTCAAAACTAGATATTCCCATTTGATTAGAAGGCAAAAATGGGAAATGCACTGTCAGAAACATGTGCCCTTGTACTTCCTCTCTTTGATAGTTTATCTTATCTTCTAGTGGTAGTGCAAAGCTCGGCTTATCTATCAAGACCAGCATTTTCTGGATGGTAACCTTTTCCATATCACAACTGCATCTTGTTAATTAAAATATGGATTATGATTGATTTGCTTTTACAAGTGTCAAACTGCACTGTGAACACAATTTAGTAGGTTTAAAGCTGGAGTTTGGAATGTCTTTGCACCTCTACCAAAATTCTCTAAACTAAAATACACATTTCTTAATTGAAGGCAGAGTCAGATGCTTTATGCAAATCTCTTTACTCTGTGCTGTGGATTGGCAGCATGTCTAGCATCAATTCCCACATTGCTCAAACTCCCTAAAACTCACTGGCTTGTCCTTGCCACATCTTGAAATAAGCTCTTATGGAGGGCCAGTTAAATTTGTTTGAAAGCACACCTTTAATTATAAAGCTGCATATAAATAAGGTTTGTGAGCATCTTTAAGGCTGGTTTGGGCAGGGTAACCCATGCCCAGTCTTCTGAGCACAGGGAACAGACTATAAATACTGCCTTTGGATACAGTATGATACATTTCGCAGTCATTTAATTTTATTTTAAAAACATCAAATGCTGTCAATGAATTGTGTGATATTAGCTTGTTCCTCCTGGAGACTGCCAACACTGATGCAAGGCAGGATTTAGCCACTCACAGGATAAATGATTATTAAGAATCAAAATATTAAGACTTCTCTATGAATTAAGAGCTGGGTGCAGCAACGAGCTCCATGCAAATGTGCCTCTGTGGAATGAAGTCAGATGCATGGCCAGAAGCATGGATCATTTACTGGGTGGGAATCTAGTGATGGGAGCACTTGTTAAACATCCTACAGATCAACTGGAAACAAGCTGTTGAGATGTTCTGCTTAGGAAAAACTTGAAGATTGGGACACTAGACATCAAAGAATCTTAACAAAAAAAACCCCAACCACCAAACACACAAAATCAAATTCTATTTTTGTTAAAAATCAGAAATGTTTCTATATTTTACCTTGGTGATGCAGTAAATAGCAACACTCTATGTGCATAAAATGGTCTTCCTTCCACCAAAAATGTAACATCTGACATCTCTTTGTTGTTAAGAAAATGAGGATCTAGAATTAAAAAAAGAAGGAAAAAAAAGCCAGTAACTTTAGTTTGGAAGAGGTCATGAACACACAGAATGTTTTCCTGTTTTGACAAAAGAAGACAATAACGTAAAAGGATATATTTTTAATGAGTAAAGCCCAAAAAGCTATTTTGGACAGCCTGAGACAGAAGCCCCCCAGACAGCCATGTAGAGTTCAGACGAAAGGAATTCAAAGCTTTGAAGTCTGTGACAACCTTTGCCAAGATGACAGCCAGCCGTCCCTGCCGTGTGGAGCTGGCACAGCCTCCCAGCTCTGCTACCTAAAGCAAACTGCAGCTGGAGGGCCTTATGCTCATTTTTACCTCCTATTACACCCCTCTCCCTGTGCAGGGAAGTCTTTGTGCTAAGGGGAAGAGGGTCCTGGAAAATCACTTGGATCTTCCCTCGATCACATTAGAACAACCCGGGCTCTGTCATTAGGGCTGGGAGGGCTGTGCTGTCGTGGCATCCCCTGCAGCCAGCCACGGTGGTTTGAGATGCGGACAGATATTTGGCTCTGGGTCCCGGGCTCAGATCCCAGTCTAATTAAAAATACAGACAAATCTTTGCAGATTTATGGTGCCACTCTAACACACCTGACGACCCTCCCGATTTCAGCAGGAGTTTCAGGTCAGGCTAAGTTTGGGGTCCTTCCTTTTTCTAGCTCTGCCTTTCACATTCAGGTTTTCCTCTGACTTGTGCCCCCCCTGAGCACCCAGACAGCGATGCAGACTTTCCACAGCACTCCTTGGAGAACCAACGAATATCTTCAAGTCACGCTTACCTAGGCGAGAGGTCTGCTTGCGCTTAATTTCAACGAGCTTTGGAATAGGGTAGGGTCCATAGCAATGAGTGAAAATGACAGAGAGCTGCTGGCTGATCACTTCATTCTAAGCAAAAGAAAACAAATATAGGCACTGTAAGCTTAGTATGCAAGGTAAGATCAGTATGCAAAGAAGATGTTACGTTGTTCTCAAGAGCTCTCTGTTTCAAAGCTGAAGAATGTGATTGCTGAAGCTTTATTAAAAATCAGAGTTTAGGATTATCAGTATTTGTTAGAAATGGCAATTCTCATTTACTTGATTGCTATGTCTCCTGTAGGAATTAGTTTAAATGAAAAGTCCTCTCCTTGGACTAGAGGTCTTCTTTTCCTAACAAACTCCATAGCCCCTCCATAGAAACTAAGCTTCTTTACAATAGTGATTTCATTTCATTTGCAGACTTACTGTACTGGAAAATGACTTTTTGTCACTCTTTAGAAAAACGGTTATCAGTCATGTTTTAGAAAACCAGAGCTACAAACAGATATAGCTGCACAGCCTGCATGCGTTTTTAAGCACAACTGTCCCACAAGCAGACCCTCCCTTATGGAGTGACTGAAGCATCCCAATCTGCCACTGAACCTCCTCATTCAATCCCAAATGTTTCATTAATGTGCTCTTACGCTGCTGGCACTGGCCTGGGCACCACTGTTCTAAGGAAGCCACCACACCTTCACAGAACCAGGTCTGGTCCCTGGTCTTGACCATTTCTGGCCAGCTTCTGAGGGCAAGGTACCCACAGTTGCTTTCCTAAGCAACTTGAGTATTCGTATGCCTAAGCTGCAATGGGAGTGAAATGGATTTAGTGCTTAACTACTAAAGTCACAGCCAAAAAGCAGTATTTAAAAACGTTGGCAAAATTTATCCCACTCTTTGCTGGGAACCGCAACAGGTCTAGCCCAGCTCAGTGGTGCCACGCAGCTAATTCATGCTTTTAACTACCCTGTTGGTTGGCAATTTCCTTCCACACCAGGAAACCATGAAAAGGCAAGGCACTTAGATATGGTTCAAGTCCAAGGAAATAAGCAGGTAAGGGAGAAAAATAATCTTAACACAAAAAGTTGAGGAGTGTCGATATTATACTAAAAATATCCCCAGGCTCACAGAGCAGAAATTGAAGCTTTCCTTTCTCTGAGCACATTTCAGCTCAGTTCTAACAGCGGCGCTCCTTAAATCCCACAAGGGATGAGGAGGAGCAGCAGAGATCCTGCAATGACTCCCTTACTGAATCTAATCAAATAGGGTGGGAAAGGGTAGAGCTGTGCCCTCACAGGCACACGCTGATGTCAAAGGAAATTACAGGCGCTCGCCTGCAGGCAGGAGCTGGCTCCTGTTTCTATGTCAGATGTGGCCCTGAAAGAACTGCTAAGATAAGAGAAATACTGATACTAAGAGACCATTTAGCACGGCGCAGGGACCAGCCCTCAGAGAGGGGCTCACCGCTGGGGCTCTGACACAAGGAGGACGTCTCGCACCGGAAGCATCTCAGCATCTTTCAGCAAAGCGCTTCACAAAGGGAGTGAATCACAGGGCGAAGAAGAGAAAAGGAAGATTTAAGGCCAGATTTAAAGAAGGAAGTGACTCAGCTGCCGGGAGGGCTTGAGGGGAGAGCTCTAGACAGACAGGGCAGAAAGAGCAATTGCTTCTCTGCTCGGAAGGGCTGTGCCGAAGCGCCGCGGCAGACTGAGTCAGGCAGGGAGGAGTGCGTCCGGGGGGATGCTGATTACCAGCAGGGCAGCTCCCAGTTGGATCCGGCAGATGCTAATAAGTCAGTAAATACAACAGAGAATGGGGATAATTCCGTAGTTCAGAGCAGAGGGAAGCTTCTGGAGAGGAGAGGAGTAATTGAAAGAGCAATGCTCACCTTCACCCGCAGTGAATAAAAGCAGAGTTACTGCACTGAAAGAGGATAGCTACTGGCAGCTCCCTCTCAAATCTGCCGCTTTGCACAAGTCCTGTCTATGCCGCTGAGGCTTTCGTGGGTCCATGAGCTCACCGGTCCCGGCCACAGCTCTGCCTGGGCAATAGCTTTTTAAGAACACACCTATGCATCAATAAAGAGAACACATCTCCTCCTTCTGGGGTGCCTGTGGGAACGCGCTGATGGAAAATCTGGGTATTTCCCAGCGCCCCATTAGGAGCTGTAGGTCTCACCAACCACTCTGAGTCACAGCACCACGTGCTGGGATGTCCAGGGAAGAGTGGGCCAAACCCAGCCACTCAGGTGGGAGAAGAGGATCCCTGCTCGTAAGTCCAACCAACACGAAGAATGGGTTGCGCCTGCAGACAACCCCATGGCAGGCTGCTTTACACAGGCGAGGTGCTACCACCTCCTTGGTCACCAACGAGGCACGAACCCTGTGGTGTGCAGATACAAGCCCATTATAAAGCCACCTTGCCACTGACTGCCCACAAGCCTGTGAAAAACCTGTTGTAAACTAAGCTCTAATTAGCTCAAGATGTGATACATTCACATGAGAGGTGCTTAAAAACCCTGAGACACGGAGCAGAGACGGGACAAAGAAAAAAGAGGCCTTAGTATTGTCACATCAAAGAAAGCAGGGCCATCAGACAGACAGCGACTCGATGCATCGTGGAGATTCAGACCTCCAACGCAGGACACTGATCTCATTTGGCAGAGAGGAGGTTGGAGACCTTTGGCTTCTATCGATAACATTAAATCCTTACAAGGCATGCCACCGAAAGGCCAAAAAATGTGCTCGGCTAGGAAGCTGAAGGATGTGCTCATTTAGAGTCATCGCTAACAAACAGCGGCAAGTTTTCTCCCTGAGACACAGGGAGGGGAGCAGTGAGCTATTGCAGCAGAGCAAGCCCACCTCCCACACCAGCCCACACGCAGCCAAGCTCACGGGGCTGTGGCCCTGGATCTGCTCCCCACAGAACCCCTGCTGGCTTTTACCAATAAACCAGGCAGAAAGAAGCAGAAAAGAGGAGAGAGAAAAGGGATGTTTTGTCGGTGACTGGATGGCTGGGGAAAAAATTGGCTTTTTAAAGCCAAATCCTACTACTGGAACTAGCTGAGCTGGGCTGCCTGTGAAGTAACTGGGAACAACTTCAAGAGTCCATGACCAGGGGCACCAGCATTGCTCTGACAGAGAGGAGGACACGTCCAGCCCATTCAACCTTCCCCTTCGCACAGTGTCCACACTGGGAAGCTCAGAAGCTGCCCTGGTTACCACATCCATCCCCCATTTAAGGACCGAGGTGGATAATCCTTCCCTGTTTATCCTATCACCCTACCAGCTGACTGTGAAAGAACAGCTGTAAGAGCTCGCTGCAAGAGTTGTGGGCGGCGATATTAACACCGGGGGAGCAAACCGAAGTTTGCTTTCTTGCTACAGTTTGATGTTGGAAAACATTGTGCCAGGATGTGCGAGGCTGAGATCTGGAGCGAGGCCAGCTTCCTTTCAGACATGGGCGTTCATTCGCCGTCAAAGGGAGCCGATGCGCATCTTCTGCCGTGGGAGGGGGAAGAAAGCTTGGCATAGGATATAATAAAAATATTTACCTAGCCATGGGGTAGTTTACAGATAGGCAAGAGGGAACAGGGAACAACAGTGAATCTTCTGAGGGAGACGCTGCTTCCAGCAGAGGGCTGGTCGGTGAGCAAGCAACTTTGCTTTGTAGATACAAGCGGTCTCCTGACTTAAAAGCATTCTTCAGCAGAGATCTAAAGGAATTCCCCACTCCTGGCGAATGCACTTGAACTGCAAGGGGAATTCATAAATTCTTTTGAAGCAAAGCTGAATGTTTTCAAGTTGCTGGAGCAGAGATGACTAGTCGATTGATCTGAAAAGAGGTGAAGATATAGGTGGGGAGTATTTTTGCCTGAATGTCCAACTGATGAAGATCTGTGGCAAGACCCAGGAAAGGCTCCTCTAGACTTCGACAAATACCCCACGAGATCTTGCTCTGTTCCAGCTTACCCACTTCAATCCAGCCTTGACATTCTGGGAGATAGTCCTACTGGACACAGCTGGGAAATACATAGCCAGATTTCTCCGGTATCTATAGAAGGTACTTGTAATCTTGGTGGCTATGCTCCAAACACTCAAGGAGAAAACTCAGGTCAGATTCAGCAGTAAGGCTAAGGTTTTGCTCTTCTCTGACCACACTTTGCTTCAGCTGCCTCTTCTTCATAGGCTCTCCAATTCACACACCACACCACTCTCAACTGCTCAAAACCCACTGCTTAGTTCTCCTTACTGGTCTGTAGATATTTCACCACCTCCACATGGCCGCCTTCTACATGGGCAACAAGTTAGGCTGCTTTTCTTTGCCTCTAAAATCCCAAGCAGTACTTTGGGTTTTCCTTCTACTGATGTCACCCTCACCAGCTCAGCCTCATTAATGCTGTTTTAACCTAAGCATGCCTCATATTCTTCTATGACAAAGCCCCAGCCCAAAAGCTCACCACGTTAGGCAGACAAGTAACACATATACTCTTCTGGGCTCGGTGTCTGCCTGTTAATACATATCTCCCTGGCAAGCAGAGAAGCCACGCTGCTCAGGGAATGGGGGCACTGGCAAAGGTATCTTTTCTCTCCTGAGGATGCTAGGGTAATCCAGCTCTCTGCTAAATGCAAAGTGGCAGAAGAGCTCTTTCTAGTCATCCCTCTCACACACAGTCCCCAGCAGCTGTTCCAACAGAGGCGGAGTCTCAGGATACCCCAAAGCTCACTGAGGACTCATCCATGAACTTCCTTCCACAACACGCTGGGATACCCTTGAATTATTCCTCTGCTTATGCTCCCCTCTTCCCAGAAAGAGCCGATAAAGAGTGAAGCAAGAGAGGGCTTTTCGCAGACCCTCAGCCCTGAGCACTCAAACTCTCTGAGACTTTCTTCGCCATCTCTCTGAACCTTTTCCATCCTTGCCTAGGTGTTCCCACTACAGTCCTTTTGCATAATTCACTTTTTCTAGCTGCCTCAAAACTGATTAAATGCCACTTCAGAGGGTCACTCCTAGATGATTAAGCAGCATACACATAATTAATATTAGTCAACAGTTGCAAACGTAGGGAAGCCCCAGAGGTTGGAGATACAGTTAGAGGCAGTGAACTGCGTAACAAAATGGGTTTTGTTAGTGCCGGACTCGAGTCCTTCCACTGCAAACACAAACGGAAAAGAATTAATCACAGGTAAGGCACAACTGGACCCTTCAGTTAGCTTCTGGGAAAGCTGCCAAGCTTCCCTTTCAAAAGGCTCTTTATATCACAGCTGTGCATTGTATGTAGAAAGCTCAGATCCCCGGGCACAGTCTAATCCCAGGGTGAGAGCCCAGAAAAGGGCAGGTGTCACATCCATGGCATTTATTTATTGTAGATGAAGAAACGGCTCCTGCCTCTGGAAGGGGAACATTTTAGAAGGCAGACAGAAGGTAGGAAAAAAAAAATAAAATCAAACCTGTGTTAGTACGAAGCTGAATCTATGTTACAAAAACACAAGATGGGGTTAACAGTCTGTCATTAACATGCCACGTGGTACCTGGCGTTTGCATCTCACATGGAGAATGCAGGATGTACATGTGTGGATAACTTGGGTCCTGGTTACTCTGAACTGTTTAGACACAGAAGTACTACAAATGACAACAGGTAACATTACAGATTGCTGCAATTACTTGAGAACAGTGAAACCTGCCTTAAGAAATCACTCAAAGTCCCAGCCAAAAGATCAGTCACCAAGGGCAGGCTGGGCACTAGCTGACACACAGAAAGGCATTAGCCACTCGTTGAAACCCGTAAGTGGGCACTTTAGCATCCTGGAATGTCTTCAGGGTTATTTTCAGTACAGGTTTTGGTGTGTCTGTCTCCTCTGTGGAAAGCCCACATTTTTCTTCAGTTTAAGTATTTCAGTCTTCAGCCAAAATGGTCCATTTTCGGGTGTTAATTTTTTCAAGAAAGGTAAAATATTATGTGGAGAACAAACATTCTAATGAAACCTGTCATTATAGTAAAACCTCAAATTTCTACTGAAAAGCAGTTTAAACAAGGAAGTAAAATTTCACCCAGCATAGAGAGTCTTTCCTGATCTGTCAGGCAGGAGAAACATGCACAGTGTTCTCCCAAGGGAGGTCTTTCCCCTGGGGGCTGAGCATGACCCAGTGCTTCACCTCTCCCCTCTCACCTAAGCCCTTCCCTCCAGAACAGGGTAGTCTGGCTTCATACAGCAAAACACAGCTTCCCTCAAGCCCATCTTAAATATTCATTTCAGCCTATCATGAAGCAAGGGACAAAAAGGGGAATTTTCTACCTCCTTCATCTTCCAGTGTCACTTTCTAGGTCACGTGCGGACCTCAGGGAACATCTGATGTTTGCTGACCACCGTGCCTGGACTTTGTAAAACAGATGCAGGAGCTGAGTCTGTTGACATTCTCTGAGGAACCTCTCCCGACATTTGTTTTAGAGGAATTAAATTCAGAAAGACCATAGCAATAAACAAACAGGATGCCCATCTCAAGCTTCAGCTTCTGAACATTCTGCTGTAACAGAGCAGGCAAGTGTTTCAGCCTTTCCTGCTGCTTTCTGTTTGTTGGAGACGGGAATATTTTTTTCAGTAGTTACTGCATCTGTGGCAGAGGCTACATGCTGCTATTTCTGAAAAGATGTATTAAAAAATGCCAGATTTTACTTTCTAAGAGTTTTTGGATTCTAAGTGGCTAAGTCACTGCTAAAAGAGTACTTCAGCTTTTAAATTACATAGGCCAGGTTTCTCAAGATACCCACAAGCCTGAATCCTTTTGGAATTTTAAAAACTGGTTATTATTTTGAATTGTTATTTGTTCTCAATAACTGTCAACACCAGACTGATGGCTGCTCTTCAAACAGCTCAGCCTTCCAAAAGATTCTGTGCACCCCTGCAGATTTCTTCAGCTGCGTATAGGCAGCAATGCAATTTGTAGAGTTTGTGAAACTCTGCAGGAGCTTTAAATTCTGAGGAAATTTCTTTGCAAAGTAGTTTCCTGCATCTTTCAACAAGCCTGGCTGCACAGTGCGATCAACACCTGGATAACAGTCTAAGTTTTAAAATTAATGACCTTGTCATTGATGGGAAGGATGAAGAGAAAACTGCAAAACATTACTGAGGAAGGGCGATGAAGGAGCCCTCCCACAACTTTTCAAGGTGATTTTGTTTTGGACAATACACTAGCAGCAATACTCATAGTCCTTAACCAAGTTTTCCTAGTGTCAAGCACCTCCAGTGTCCGATGGAGCTTCAGACAACACTTCAGCACGTGCGCTCAAGACACATGGGGACTAACACGCGCACTTCAGTGATGCGTGCTCCACAAATGATCCAAAGTAATAGCAAAAAAGCAGCTCCACACTATACTACTGGGAAAGAGAGAAAGTTCTAAGAGATGTTATTTGGAATTAAAAGATTGTCTTTTTCTCCAAAAACTAGGTCAAGGACAATCTGATCTAAATTGCTGTACACAGAAAAAGCAGTGGATGAAACTGGCTCACAATCTCATGCTACCGGCAACGGTGCTGGCTCATCTGCGTGGATGGAGCAGGGGGATTTTAAAGACAATTCAAGCTTACGCTGAGCTCCAGAGTGGAAATCTAAAACCAACCTCCTCCAGAGGCCAGATATGTTTAAATTCCAAGGTTGTGGTTTTGACTCTCGCTCTTTTCAAGTTGTGGAAATGTCAAGATCAAACTGAAACAGCTCCAGGATTTTCGTAGACAGAGGACAAAGAAGTATCCCGCACGTTCCACACGTTATACTCAAGAGAACCCCCCTCCAAAAATGGAAGAGCTGACCTGCAAGCCCCACCTCAGGCACCACAAGCCCACAGATCTGGGTGCAGCCTCCATGCAGCTTTTTTAAGAAAAATCTCTATTTGGGGGGACCCAATCTCCGAGCCATGGCCAGCCCTCAAGCACATCCACTCCTCTGGCAAACATGGTCATCCAACATGGGGCCGGAGGGCAATGCAGCTCAGAGCCAAGCTCAGGCAAAGCTAACATCAATCTTGTCTGGAGGCAAAGGAGAGCTTCCAGTTAAAAGTTTGGGGGTTTCCCCAGGCCACAAAGAACACAACACAGATTCTGACAGGCAGAAATTCAGCTGCATCTTCCTATCCTTCTCCTGTAACAAGATCTTCAGTGTCATCTTAGCTTTGAGGGACTCAACTCCGTTCTATGCAGCAGCTGAAGTTTAGCTCAGGGCTACTTACTCCCAGAAGTGTCTCTCTGGCTTTTGTCTCATGCAGCCCTGTCCAAACCACTTCTAGCAGGCTATGTTTGTCTGCCAAAGGGATTCAATCCATCCTGAAATGGCAGCGCCTTTCCTCCTCATCTGGTGGCCCAAATCCACCACCATGTCATTGACATTTCTAGTGTCAGGGCTTTCCCGGTTTGAGTTTTGCTTGCTCTTAGGAAAGTGCCTTAAACTGAGCTCTCTGTGCCCCTTCCCCTGATGCTATTTTCTCCAAAGTACTTTGTCTCTGGTCTTTGGTTTGGTAATGACCCAAGCTCATTGCACGACAGCAGGAACTGTTGGGGGAAGTGAGTGAAAAGCAATTCTCTGCCTGTTTTCACAACTCTGCCTCTCCAACATGGAAATGCTGCCACTTCTCTGCTCTCCATCCAATTCTCAACGGTGCAGCTGATAAAGACATTTAAAGGCATGAAAGGAAATGAAAGCGCTCTGTCCCACTGGAAACCACCAGGAGCTGGGTATCAAACCTTCATTTCTGCTTTTGGAAGTCTTCCTCCAGGGCTTTAGTGCAGCAGCGAACAACCAATGTGCAATCTATTCACTGTTCTTCCCTGCTTACTTCACAGCTTGAAGAGAGGCAATAAAACTAGGGACTTCAGCTCAGCTGGTTTTGCCTGATTTGCCAATTTTTGTTGCCGTTCTGTGTTCCAGCATCAGAACTTCTGCAGATTTTACTCTTATTTTTATTTCTATTGTCAGCATCCCAGCAAATACGTGAGAGCGGAGTGCCGCCCTACTGGACACCAGCATCAGTGCTGTCTGATGGCAGAGCTCCCACGTAAACCCTTGTATCTGGACACTCTAGGAATAAGCATTTTAAAAACCATCTATAAGGCAAAAGGGATTCCTTATATCTGATGGTGTTCTTGTAGGCAATGGTTATTTTTTCTTTAATCTTTTCATTTCAGTAGTATCTGGCCTTTTTGCACAGCCTGGGAACCCCTAAGAACATTTTGTCCAACAGTGCAAAGTAGAAGGTGGGGGCAGAAGGCATGCTTCGTACTCTGAGACCTGCCCTATGTTTCTATGCTACTTTTGGAGAGTTTCTCCAGCCAAATTACTCAATTTACAAGTTGCTATCTGGCTTATCCAGGTTACACAGCTTCTGAGGCTGAGACTGTTACTCTATGAGGCACTGAAAATCCGCCAATTTAATTACCTCAGTTTCCCTGTTCGTAAAGGGAAGATAAGATCTTCTTCCATGTCGCAACTCATTAATATTTCTAAATTGTTCTGAGATTATGGGATAGCTGGAACTATTTATAGGAATGCAAAAGACCATTTCTATTAGGTGCAAGTTGCCATGCAATTAAAATATACTGAGCATCATAATACGTAGCAAATGGGACATCTTGTTTTACATCAGCCAAGAAATGCTAAGTGGCTCTGTGCTTCCTAGTTGCTTATTTTGTACTTTTTGCCCTGTAAAACTCATTAAGGAAATGTACTGGGCCAGACTGTGATGTTTCACAAGAGCTGTAATCTCTCTCAAAGTTCCCAGCCCACAGGGAAAAGGACGTCCATGTGGGCAAATCAAACTCCTCTCCCTACATCTCTATAAGATGCAGAGCTTTACAATTTTCTGTCAAAAGAGAGGGATGTGAACGACAGTTACAGCCCTTCTGCACCTCTTAAAGGAGATTTCCATTCTGTGGGTATACATAAAGAACAGTCTCTGCCCTCAGCCCTTCCAGAGAAGGGGAACAGAAGATCCTTTGAATCTCATCTTTCCTCGCCTGCCTTCTACAGAGTGACCAGGGAGAACTTTTATTGGCTCATTCTCCTACAAGTGAATTTATTTTGATTCCTTCCAAAGGGTTGCATAGAGTCTGTCCTCATTTCTGTCTGGGAGAGCTTTGTGAAAGGCCATTTGGACAAGACTGCAGCAATAATTCATGCCGTTTGCAGACAATTTTTAAACCCTTACAGTGTCCCAGAATGATTCATTATTTTTCTAAGAATATGAAGCAGCGTATGCATGTGTGTTTGTGAATATGCACACTCATGAAGACTGAAGACAGCCAGCTGCCCTAGCCCCAGAGGCAGGAATAAAGATCAGCACAGATTTCTTCTTTGTCATGTAGGGCTTTTTGTGATACTTCAGTTGTTTCATCCCTCCATATTTTAGGTTTTAAGTGAACTCGAAGAAGGTAGCAGTCTTATTTGTTTCCAGGTCTCCTACAACAGACTCCGGAAGACTCAGTCTAACATGTCCCAGAGGTATAATCTTATGTAAATAACTTATTCTAACAATGATCATTGGCCTTAGCTTCCACCACCCAGGAGAAGAGCAATTAAAGCCACCCCTCATCCTAGATTACAAGGCCTAAACTTAATCTCCGTTAAATTTTCAATACGATTAGTTTTATATCAGCTTTCAAACCAAACAGCACCTTGCTGGTAGTTTTTGGATGAACATACATTAACCCAAGTGAGTTCAGAACAAGTAATCTAGAAATCCTAGGATTTGGAATGATTTCCTAAAAAATCTATCTCAAATATTCTCCATAAATACCCATCCAATACGAACTAATCCCAAAGGAAAGATTCGTGGGAGCAAAAATCAGAACAATTGCTGGAACAAATGTTCAGGATTTGCTTGGGAGTGCAGTCCAAGACCTCTTTTGCAGCAGGATATAAGAAATAAATCCATGTAGGCTTTCACTAGCTATACTAAGTCTGGAACTTTTTAGTGTTGAGAACCTCTTCCCTTTTGACATTATTTATGCCACTGCCACAGGTGCTAAAAATTATCTGCTTCTTGCTGTTACATGTAGAGCTGGGTGAGAAATGTTACTTACTTCCCAGTTAAACAATTAGAAAACCATACCAATGTGTATTGTGGTGCATGAGAAAAAGCACAGCAATCAAATCCTTTTAATGTTTTTCATCACTAAAATGATTTTCTGGTAACAGTAAAGTCGACTGGGCATTCCTTGGGAGCAACTGTCAGGGGGACCAATAGAGAAGAGACTGTTGGTTATAACAATTTTAAGAGGAAGTATGCATCCTTCACTAGGTAAGACATTTTCCTCTCCTTGCCTGCCCCATGATCATCCCTTTTGCTATTATACCTGCATACCAAACGGTACCTCCCTCAAAAGATTTTGTTAGTCTGATTTGTCTGGCTAAGAAAACGTCAGCTGAAAGAATAAATCTGGGGAGGCTGCAAGTTCAAACACTCACACAGAAGATTTTAAAAAATATCCTGTTCTATGCTTGTAGAAACCAGTCTCCCCACAAGTTTAAGAGTCCAAATCCCACATGAAGGGAAGAGAAAGTCATGTGAGAGGTTAAAGAAATCCAAAGCAAACAAGAACATTAGCTTTGTTGTACGGTCCTGCAAAACACGCCGGGTAAAGTTACTTTTTGGGTTGGTTTGGTTACCAACATCTCTTGCCATACTGCAGTGACCCTTTTGACTTTAATTTCACCAGTATGCATCTGCTTCTGTTGTCTCTCCATCTTACTGTTAACATCAGTATTAAGCTGCTCTAGCAAGGAGATGTGATTAGCATGTGTTTTTAACACATGCTTCCACAGTGAAATAACTTCATACAAATAATAGTAATCCTATACAGTCTAAACAAGCTTTGGGACAGCTGTGCAAAAACAATATTGCAAGCTTTGTGTCTTATGGGATGGGAATGAGGCAGATTTCTTTAAAAAGGATAATTTATCCTACCTTGCTGGCTTTCAGTATCTCAAACATCAGAGGTAACCCTTGTGTGATGAGCTCCTCTGTGTACTCTTCTTCCTGAATGGACTTGAATTCCTTTAGCAAGCACTGGATGAGGGGTCGTCTGTGCTGCTGGAAGGACGTGCGCAAGGATTCCAGCCACGTGTGCAGTGTCCAGGGAACACCTAAGGACAGAGGACAAAGCTCGTTCCCAGCTTCAGAGAAGAATTTGCCCTTCTGCTTTTTCACCTTTACTTACATTAAGATTTCAAGAAAAAGCTGCCAAATAACCCTAGAAATCAAATACTTATTTATCCCCAATTGAGAAGGCTGGTGGTTACCAGGACATCCCAGACCTAATGCACAGAGGCTTTCTTCCAAATGCTACAAGAAGACTGTGGTCTCTCTGCTCATCTAGCCTTCAGCTTCTCTGCTGAGACTGACAATTTGTGGTAATTGCAGTGGTGCTTTGTGATGCAAAAGCTTTTTAGAAACTAGATTTACACTAGCTCATTTGTTTGAATATGGCCCTGGAGAGCAATTAAATGGTAAAAAACCCAATTTTGGTCACTACCCACCTGGATTAGAACTGGTGGTCTTCAGATTAAAACTTTCTTCAAGCGCTACCCCATGTCCTCTCCTGATCATTACTATTTTCCCTAAACAGCACTGGGCAAATTAACCAGCTCAGCTTTTTCAAGTAGTTTGTCGTGGCAGAACCACTCTCCAGGAACTTAAAGGGAACTGCTTCCATGCACTGAGCGAGAAAGCACACGGAGCTAATGTACCTCTGCAGGCATTAGGCTGGATGTGACCTACTTTCTGCTCTTGCAGAACAGAGTGGGAGGAAACGCAAGCCTGGCATTTGGCTACAAAAGGTTTTTCCTTCCATTTCAGCAAACGTCCAGTGCCTGGAGAGCAGCCCTTTGCTCTCCTCTCATTCATTGCCGGGACTCTGCCCTCTCAGCCCACCCGGTGAACCACCACTGAGACCACCACATGCCCTGACCCACGCGACATGTCCCCAGGGCTGGAGCACGGCACCAGGCAGGAGGCATGCCAGGCACTCGGGTCTCTCTCTCTGAACACAGATCAATGGGGATGGGAAATACACAGCCCAGAGTGATTGCCCTCCACGCTACCCAACCACCCTCCTCATGGGCAGAAGTGACTTCCCAGCAGGCTGGTATAATGTGTGAGCCCCACATCAGCAGAGTTGGCACACCAAGAAACCAGCTCCCTGCTCCTGCTCCCAGAAGCTCAAAAAATGCAGAAAAGAAGGATGTTTTATTGATGGATTGTTTTACACAGAGTGCAAAAGAGGAGCTGTTGGAGGTGGCCCACAGCAGCCAAACACTGCCTCAGAGCCTTAGATAACGCTCCGCCACACAGCAGTGAAGATGGCTGCTGGTGGAAACCACTCTGTCCTGCAGAAAAGTGCCAGTGGCCCCTGAACAGGGTATGCCATGGAGCCAAAATGGGCCAGGAACCTGCCAGATCTCCCATACCTTCTGCTTTGCCCGAGAGCTGAGGAAGGTGCAACTGTTTAAGCAACAGCCTCTCAAAAGAGAAGTGCTTCTTACAGCAGTCCCTCCCCGGAGGGAGAGGAGAGGGCGCCGGGACTGACCTATGCTCCGTATGTCGATGGTCACATCCACGTAGCCGTGCTCGGCGCTGTGGTACATGGCCTCCTTCAGGGCTTTCAGCTTGGCCTTGCTGTTGCGGCTGGCGCAGAGCGGAGCTGCCGCTGAGTCGGGCAAGTCCGTCCCCTCGGCCAGGATCTCCTCCAGCGACAGAATATCGCTCTTCTCCTTCTCCGGCTGAGCAAGCAGCTTACGGAAGACATTCCTGCCAATCACAGCACAACAGAGAGAGGGAGAGGGAGAGGGAAAGAGAGGGAGGGAGAGCAGAGAGTCAGTGGCCTGGCTTTCTATGTGCTGGAGATACTTGCTGAAAGGTGGCAACTTAAGACACCTATCCAGGAAATTACTCCAATTAATGGCAAGACTGGCTGAGAGCAGTCCTGAGGCAAGCACTGCATCTGCTAGCCCACCTGTACTGCCTGGGCCACGTCTGCAAGATGTTGCTGTCATGACAAGAACCGTAAAGATGTCGCACAAGTAGCAGCATCTCGTAGGAACAGGGACCCATGAGCTAAACGTGACTCAAGACTTCTACCCACCATCAGAGAAGGCTGAGGTGCCTCTGGACAAGCTCTCAGGACTTTCATCACGGAGGCCACTTGAGAAGGGAGCTGCCTGGAGCTACCGAAAGCGCCACCGCTTGATTAACACTCAAAGCAATCTGGGAAAGCTAGAGCAGCTAGACATTCAACAAGGACAGTCAGGGCAGGTTTGAGCACATCTGGGACTACTCTGCAAAGCCACGGATCTGGTTGGGCCACCAAATAGCAGAGCCCAAACTCAAGAGTCTTGGTGCCCTCAGGTTCGTACCAGCGTAACCTCATCGATCTCTGAGTCGCTCTCAGTTTCAGAGCTGTGAGAAGAGAAACCAGGCTGGTCCCCATCCCATCTCCCTTGTACTCCGACGTCCTTCCTGCACCTGCTCAGACCCTGGCGTGGGGTGGCAGCAGGGCATGGTATGTCCCAAACAAATTTGCAGCAGAGAGGGAAGGAGGAGGGAGTGTGCGTGAGCAGTGTACAGGTAGGAACATAAAAACCGGGACCTGCAACATGCACAGCCAGCAGCCAAGCCGAGGAGAGCCCCAGGTCCTCCTCAGGCACACGGGTCCCACTCACGCCGGCTGGCAGCAAGGCCAGAGCAGTGGACAGGAGAGCCGGATAACCAAACTGTCCTCTCTGTCCCTCGCAGGCTCCAGATGGGCAGCGCTGTGCGAACCCGCCCTGACATGCCGTTAGCATGTTGTTAGACTGGCAGCTTGTCTCTAAGCAAACAGACGGTAGGTACTGTCTCTAACCTGTATCTATGTTCCTCTGGATGGCTACAATCAGAAAAGTAGGAATGTGAAGATCATAATACTAATCCATTACACTGCAGTCAACTCCTGAACGTTGCAAGACCATGCATGCCAGGTGCTCATTACTTTTTCTTTTTTTAAATTTGCAGCATACATACAACATTAAGGCACACAGGACTTTACAGTAAACATGGATGCAGAAACTCTGTTCAACAACAATTAAGACTGCAGCAGTACAGACACAATCCACCCCAAACCTGGGAACTACGTCAACAAGAAATTCAGAAGGAATGTCTTTGGCATTCCTTTCTGCTGTCACATCAGCTACCATTTAACAAACATCACATTGCAACACACCACGAGGAGTCCCCTTTCTTTGTTTTTAAATCAGCTATCAAAAAGCAGCTTGTACCACCAACTGCTAAATTCACATGCTAGCAAAAAGCCTTACATCTCTGCTCAGTTGGTGGCATGTTCAATTGTTCATGCAGAACCTTCACCCATCTGCTCAAAATGGACGCCCAGGCAAAAAATAAGCACTTGAAGGATGCCACTAGACTTGTTCCCACTCTACCTGTGTCCATGTGCAGCAGCCTGACTGAAAGAGTTCATGTCACCTTGTGGAGTCATGGAAATGCCGTTCCTGTACATTGTTCCTATCATGGGGTCAGCTCCTCGCTCCAACAGCAAACTGACCAGTTCAAAATTTCCTGCAAGTCAAGAGATGCATTTTTAGTTCTTTCAGAATCCTGTATTTGCTCACCTAAACCACAGATCCCAACTGAAGAATTTATTACAGTGGGAGGAGACAGTCCTTACCAGCAGCTGCTGCCAACTGTAAAGGAGTTTCAGAGTAATTTTCCTCTCCATGCTCCAAGGAACCTTCTACCTTTGCTCCTGCATCCAGCAACAGCTAGAAAGAAAATTCACCATTTAGAGCAACTGGAGATATTACCAGTCTGCAGCATTCATGAACAGTGACAAATGAGAGTCTAATGCTTCTTGTTAGCTGTAAACCAGAGATGATGGAGACAAGTGACATGCAAATTCTGCCCATTGTTTCACAGAGGCAAATTGATTCCTTTTTTCGCTCATTTTACACTGCCAGACACCAGGAGCACTAGTGTCCAACTTCAGAGCCAAAAAAGTGTAACCCAGTGTTTCTGAATGGGAAATGGGGTAAGATCAGTGTTAGGAAGTAATGTGCCGAAGATGGAAGTACTGAAAATTAGCCCAACAAGCATCCTTCCTACAACTCCAGCACCATCCTAAAATGGATTGGATTTCAATTGCTTCCACCTTCATTATAAAGACATGGCCAAAAGAAAGGCAATTCTTAAGAACCAGTCACAGTCCAAAAGCTGTGATCCCCATCAGGGACAATTCCATGTAAATAACAACGCTGAAAACAAAAATTGCCAAGGAGAGCAGGATGAAGCCTGCGCTCCAGCCCCCTCTTGGCCATTTCTGTCTTGAGGCCTTCACAGTTTTGGTGCTTCAGTAAGTGTGCCATGGACACAGCTGTTTTGAAGAATAAACCTTCTTGACTTTTGAGATGCCAAAGCACAGAACCAGCATATTCCACGCGACACCTCACTGGCGTAAGGAGACCAAGTGCTTCTCCCCCTCTGGAGCAGCACAAGGGCTGTTGTCCACCTCTCCCCCACCAAGGTAGCAGTTTTGTGTTTGCTTGAATATTACAGTGTCAGAAAGTGTAATGAATGAATAAACAAACATATAAAACAAGTGGTCAGGAAGGAGCACAAGGAGTTGTCAGACTTTCTTTGGTGCAACTTTGCTTTAAAATTGTTGTGTTTAAACCTCATATTGGTTAAGGTTTGAACACTGTATTCGCTATATAATAGGTCTATTATATATCAGTACACTCTAGAAGGAGCAGAAGTAACCAATATGAGTATGACAAGAGGATACTGGTTTGAGATGAATGTAATTAGAACTGAAGAGGAGAAACAAAAGAATGAGATGCAGGTAGGGAAATACAATAATACCTGAACTACAGGAATATGTCCATGCAACACAGCAAATGTCAGAGCTGTCCAATGGCGGGTCTCAGGGTGGACGGATGGGTATTTATGAGCAGTACTGACAACCTACAAACAAATTAAAGTTATTTTTTTAAAGTGCTATACGTAATAAAATTCAACCTGCCCGAAAGCCAGGCATGTGAGGGAGTAAGTGAAA
Organism: Tringa tobata; assembly: GCA_033628505.1. NCBI lineage: Eukaryota > Metazoa > Chordata > Aves > Charadriiformes > Scolopacidae > Tringa > Tringa tobata. Next base: position 5,983,894 of record JAHREE010000193.1, on the reverse strand, counting down.
TAAAAAACCTGGGAAAGGTGCTTTATAAAATGATTGGCTTCATTTTTTTCCTGCAAAAATTTTCTCAATATTAAAACTGTGCTGATTTGACAGTTTGAATAGAATTCATACCAAATGAAGTCTTTTTACCAACTACTGTAGCTCCATCTAAACCACTGTCCACCAGATACTTTTGCACAAAGTCAAAACATCCACAGCTGGTTACAGCAGCACACACTGGGGAAGCAGGGACGGATCAGGACACTTACAGCTAAGGACCACTCCCACTGACTTCTCCAGACTGCGTATCAACAGCCCCAGGTCTTGGGATTGCTCCAGGCCCAAAGAAGTTCTTTCCACATAAATCAGTATGACTTTTGTCACTGCCATCATGAAAGACATATCACAAGCCCTGCCCTAGAGTTCACAGGCGTGCTTCCAGGCTCCTCCTTTGCCACCGGAGGAAAAATGACAGGGCAGAGTGGCACTTCAGAAACATTTTAAGAAAACTCCTTTTTTGCTGCCTTCTCCTGTCTGAGTTGAGTTAAAAGAGCAGGGTGATGACAGTTAAGAGATGCAAACTCTATCCTTAGAAAACAAAATGGTATTTTTCACATGGCTCCTTCCATTTTCTACGCCTTAGTGCCTGATGCCTCTGATGTAGACATTGGGGAAGATGAATAACCACTCTTTGCTTCAGTTTCCCTGCCTTAAAGATGGAGGTATTAATATTGATGAGGTTCAGAGAGATGGTAAAATCTAATGAACGTTTGCAATCCGATACTGCACACTCAGATGGAGTGTGACACTAAAATTCAAAATCTTATTATTGATCTTCAGAGGAGGACTAAAATCAGAGTAAAAGATGCACCATCTCTCTGTCTCATCAGCCAGCTATGCTTTCGCTACCTTGTCTGAAGCACTTTTTTCCATGTAGGGAAGCAGGGGCAGTTATTAAATGCTCAGTTGCATTAGCAGCTCACATTTCCAAGCACCACATGCAGTGTTTTGCTAGAAGCACATGGCCAGGCCCTCAGTCCCAAGGACAAGGATGAGGGCAAAATCTGAAGAGCCCGTGCAGATCCTGCAGCTTGCCAGAGGAGCGGATCTGCACCAGCACCTGGCTGTTAATAATCAGATTTGCCAAAAAAGAGAGCTCAAAGTGCTAACAGGAGAAGTGTTCTGGTGTCTGAGCACAGGCATGGGGCTTCTTTGGGTCTGGGATTGCTCAGAAGGAAGAGGATTGAGCAGCTTGAGCCTTGGGGTTTAGGCTGGGGAGCGGAGGGTGAGGATGGGCAGGGTAACAGTGTAGTGAACTCATCGCATCCAGCTCCTCCTCAAGCACAGATTCCCACCACTTTTCGGGGCAGCTCACGGCAAAGAAAATGAAGTCATTTTAACTCCTTTGCTCCTTTTTTTTTTTTTTTGTTAGAGTTCTTTCCATTTGACACGGTGTTTGCAAAAGGCCTGCAGTTGACCAGGCTTTTAAGGCCACAGTTGAGATTTGCTGAGCAGCTACAGGTCCCACTGACTCCAGAGTGAATTACAGCTTCTCAGCACATCTGGAAATGAGTCCATTTTTTGCTAAAGATGGGCAATCAAAAAGGGAGGCACCCAGCATTTGAGGCTACTTTTGGAAACATATATATATAACTGATTTGCAAAGTGAAAGGGGGAAAATGATGCCGGCACCTGACAGAGTATTTATTTTTGTTCATGGTTGATTTGCCTTTTTTTTTTTTTTAGCTGTAATTGCCCAATTGCACAGTTGGTTGTGGTGTGCACAAATCATCTTATAATTGCACACCATAATTATTCACAGTTCTTGTCCCAAAGTGTTTTCATTTGATTTTAGAGCAAACACTCTACAGAAATGAATCAGGGAGGTTCACATTCCTCTCTGGAGCTGTTCTGTAAGATGTCAGCAGTTTCAGGAAGACAAAAGTGTTTAAATGTGCACTTGGTTTAAGTCTGGAAGATTACTGAAGCAATTGGGAGGACTGCTCCTGATGAAAACTTGTCCTAGGAACCAAATAATGCCATCTCTTCTCTAAGCCACAGACAGGGTTAGAGGAGAGATCAGTCTCCATGCCCATCCAGTCTTTAGTGTGCCTACTGAGAGTGCCAACAAGGGTTTCAGTATTCAATTTTTGCCAGCTCTTGAGGGTGGTGTGCTTGAATTTGGGGAACTGAAATCATCAGCTGATTTCACATAAGCCACCAAAAAGCAATCAGGTAGTAACAACTATCAGTCTCTTACAGGTGACATCCATTTCTACTCTTAGATTAGATTTTTTAAAAGTGTGCAAAATGTCTGGCTGAAAGCAGTGACTACAATTTATCAGCTCGCTCAAGTCCAAACAGAACAGATGGAACACAGATAAGTGAAGCAGACAGCTTAATTTACTCATGACCTCAACAACTTGAAGCTGGAATCATTAACAAATAACTCTTTCGCGGATTTTCAAGTGGCTCTTTGAAAATGTACATACCTGCATTGTACAGAGTCAGACCACAATCTGTTGGGTGGACAGATTGTGTAAATTTGTGACGTGCATTCATCAAAGAGACGTTTATATTCTGGAAGCTTCAAGCTCTTCATCCAACAATTTTTAGCCCAAGGCACTTCGTAAAACAAAACAGTGGAACCTACATAGCATTTGTGTGCTGAGGATGCTTGGCTGGAACATCCCAGTGCATAGAAATGCTTGAACTTTGGCAGATTATCAGATGGCTATTTCTTTTACCCTCTTCATTTTAACTCAGCTGAGATTCAGAGATTCCTTCCAATATCGTTAGAGCTGTGCTCCGTGCTAGTGCTAATGCCTGCATTCATTTGCAGTGCGCAAACATAACTAAATCAATATTACCTGTGGGGTGAGTCCGATGACATGACCCCTTCTGTGCAGTGAATCCCAAATGTTAACCTAATGCAGATTGATTTCACTATTCATTTCAAGTGGTGTCGTCCAGGATAAGATAAATTTATTTTCTTTTTCAGTCTTGGGATTTTCACTCCGCTACAGTTTAAGGGGGTAGTTTAAGATGTAAACAAACAACAGAACAAAGATACAACCAACAAAAAGTCCTCACCTCAGCATTCAGATCTGCTCCAGCATCTAGCAGCATCTGCACCATAGCCTCATCACCCCTGACACAAGCATACATCAGTGGAGTCATGCCCTAGTCATTTTTTGGAGTTAAAAAACAAAGGAATTGACAAATTTAACACAGAACTCTCTTTGATTTTTTAAACAATTATTTAAGTATATATCATCAAGACTAACAGCATGTATTTAAAGAAAGCCATTACCTCTGTTACACACATGCCCCTCAGACTAGTAAAAGCCAACCACTTTTGTAAAATGTCTACTTTTGTTGTCACTTGGATTGAATGTTTGGGTTGTTTTTTTTCACGTTATCCTCGGCATCCTCAGGATGGTGAGTGAAACTAGGCTGGTCAGCCTCAGCTCCATCTTCATGTACTAAACTGAGCATCTTTGTCTTTTGATATAAACATTTCTCTGCTGGCCTCCAAGCAACCATATTTTCACTGGTATTTTACAAAGACTAATTCTATTCCACCTTCTGTGATCACAGTTTCATAAAATTGAACTTTTGAACTACCAAAAGAGACTTTAAAAACGTCTCAAGCTCCTCGTAAGTTGGATTCAGGCACAGCTTTTTTAACATGGATACCGTAAAGGGCTGGTAATGTAAAGGCTTTGTATAGCACTCTCTAGCAAACAAGGACTTAATTTTAAATGAAATGCCAGACAGCATTGTTGCAAGTTGCTGGCTTTAGAAAAACATGGCCCTGTTTGGAGGAAAAGTAGATTAAGTGACCTTTCACTACAGAACCACCATAATGCAACTTGTATTAATCTGAAATGCCTGCTGTGGCTGATCATCATTTCCCTTAAGATAAGTGTTACTGTGGCTGTGGTAATGAGTCCAGATGAAACCATGAAAAAAATCATTAAACCTATCGTAAATTATAACAGAAAAAGCTGCTTATTAAATACAGTAGGAGGTATTGATCAACAGCCACCAGTTGTTTTGCAGTAAATCTACTGCTGCACGCAGCTACCTCTGATGCATGTTTATAGCCTACTTTGAGGTCCCCATGCGAATTTGCTGTCAGATGATGGCCCATTTGCTGTTTAACCTGAGTGCTGCCATGAAGTGAAATTATTTTCAGAGAAACTGGAGGTCCCCAGTACGTCCAGACACAGAGCCACTCTTCCTGAGTGGCTCCTTCCATGATACTACTCTTCCTAGCACGAGCCCAGCATTGCTATTCTTTGCTGAACTACCCCATTCTTCCTGTTTCCATGCTAAAGGTAGTAGGTGCTCAGGTATGGAAGGGCTGCCCTTGTAAAGAAAATCTAAGTTAAGATTTGTCCCTGCAAGGTACTTAGAGCTTGCTTAAAACACACTGAGCATTTTGCAGGATCAAATCCACAGTGTACTTATGGTCACACCAAGTAAGGGAATAGGCATTTGTGGACTCACATTATTGTTAAGAAAAAATGAGTTCACCCCGGGCAAGGAGAGTTCTTGGGTGACTTGAAGTTACTTGCAAAGAGAATTTGAAACTACTTCAGCTACAGTCAGTAGCAAAACATTTCCTTTGGCAGTCAATAAACACTACAAGAACAAACAGGACCACGAGAATTACAAAAAATTTTGTTTGGGCCTTGAAACATGGGGATGAGACAGAAGTTTAAAATTAAATACATATTCCTTCGACTATTACTTCAATTTCTGTAAGTGGTGTCATTCAGTAATTAAATAAAGTACACAAGGGGTCTAAATCAGATCTGAAGAAAACAATTTGAAAGCCCTGTGCTGGGGCTCCCCCTGCAAGATGCAAGAACGTGGGTAGCCGTGAGGGAGAACCCCACAGCAATGCCCAGAGCAAAGGGTTTACCTGGCGACTACACAGGATATTTTGGCCCTGCTGAAGCTGATGAGGGACTTACCACTGGCTAAAAGGGGCCCAGAATGTGGTGCTGCAGCATCAGGGTTTTAAAGAGTTAATGGGGTTTCTAACCTCCCCCTCCCTTGCACTGCTGTCCCTGGTGCTTTTGCCTCTGCTGGTCCCCCAGGCTCACCCTGCAGCTCAGCCTTGCACTGCAACATCACTGAGCCCCCTCTCGTTGCACGTGGGAGGAATGGATTTTTAATGAACCTATCGTTAGTGTTCAGCACACGCACAGGAACACGGTAACAATATGTACAATCCACACTAAGGGCATTTGGCTTTTGGCAAAATAAAAAATGGCTCTTTTTCTTTCAGCCTTGCATCACTTAGAGCTCTGTCCTGCAAGACATGGGACCCTACAAGATGCGGGATGTTTGATCCAGCGAAGCATTTAAGCACAGGCTTAACTCTCACTCAAATAGGATGTAAGCATGTGTTCAGAGTTAAGCATATGATTAGGTACTTTGATGAATCAAGCCAGAGTGTTCCCAGGTTTCAGCCTGGAGGACAGAGAAAATATGCTGTGAAAAGTTTCCAGGTTCAGACTAACTTAAAATAATCATAATGTATGAATCTTGGAATGAGCAGACTGACACTACTTTTTGTGGGGGGAGTACTGCCCTCTTCTAAAGCTTTTCTCAAACGAATCCACAATATTGACTCAGACTGAAGCTACTGAACGGCAACATAACTCACATTCCCAGAGCAGCTCTCACCTCAGAAGGCCTAAAGCCACTAACAGTCCTGCTCCTGTCCTAAGCAACCACCCCAGGGGTGGCAGCCACCTGCCTCCTGCCAAAGAGGATGCCACAGATTTGGGTGCCACACTTCCATTAAGGGCACCAGAAAATTCAGGGGTCTCTATTTCAAAAGGAAACAGTAGTATCCTTGGCCATTCATTTACCTTTGGGAAGGGGGAACCACCTTGCTGAGCATCATAGTCCAATACACTGCTGCCGGTAGGTAGCTGCAAGGGCAGGTTTATCCCCAGATACAATCACCAGCCTCATGGAGGTGTAACTCCAGGGAAATTTAGGCTCCTCAATTGGTGGATGTTGGCCACCAACCACCACCAAGTGGAGTAACACTGCGGAGATACTTTCACATCTGGAAGGTCAGTTCAAACTGGGCTGAACTCAATTAAAGAGTGTCAGCAATTAATTGTTTCCTGCCAGGGGTTTGGTGGTGCTTGTGAAATGCATTGCAGGTCCCAGGGCAGTGCTCAGTAGAAGGATGTTCACCTCAAAAAGCCCTGCTCCACACCACTGTTCACGGCATTGAAGCAGTTTTAAGTTTTCAGATTAACACTAAGCTCTCTTGGGATCTCCTTCTGGCTTCATTTGACTCGGTTCACTGTTAAGAAGATTTCAGGGGATGCATTCACCCTCATGCTGAGTTACCTCAGTACCAACAAATCAACCCAACTTGAAAAGACCAAACAATGTAAATGTTCACCTGGCAGTGCTTTAACTCAATGCAAAGTAATGCAGGGAAAGCACTAAGGTCCCATCTACATTTAGCTGAAAGCTGGGGTTCCTTTTCTGTGATAAGCAGACAAAACTCACATTTCACAGTTGCTTCTTTACGTTTCTATCTTGTTACCTGTTCACTCATGCTGTTAATCCCATCCGGCCCCAGCAAGGATATAGCTTGTTTAACCAGATCCGTTCGGCCACAGTTGAGCATCCGGAAACCCAGGTCCTGCTTGAACTTGGCTTCAGTGGCAACTGCATCCAGTTTCCGAGATGCACAAAAGCAGTCGTCGATTCTGTGGACATGAGAAATAAACTCGCTCAGAGGACAATCAGAGGAGGGACCTCGCTGTCCCTAGGAAAATAACACTTTGCCCTATCTTTGAAGGATGTAGGTCATGCACACATTCATTCTCCTTTGACCTGTGTGTTCGAGGGAAGTGCTGAATGGGAAATGCTAATGCAAGCTAATGGAGACTGCCCTTGGTCTATCTTTCATGGGAGTTTTTTTATAAAAAATTGGGCAAAAAAAAGCAGTTTTCACTTGATTTTGTTTCCCTGTTTAAGCAACACACAACACATTTTCACCGCAAGTTTTCTCTCTGCATGGCAAGGTTATCCAGTCTCCCTCATCTCTCAAAGGTTTCAGTGGCTTCAGTAAGCTTTGAACTTACATCAAATGGATGTATAATCATTGACAATACAACAAAGACAAAATAATGTCACTTCAAACACCTTCAAGAATCTTACCAGCACAGCCTCAGTAACAGGGAAGCCCTTTTGGAGCAGAAAGTGCAGGTTGCAGAATCCCATACTGGCTGAGGTTGGAAGGGACCTCTGGAGGTCATCTGGTCCAACCCCCCTGCTCTAGCAGGGCCACCTGTAGACCATGGCACCATGCAATCAGGGAGAAAGCACTCTTGCCAGGTAATTGTGGCAAAACACCACAAATCCTTGCTGGCTGTGCGTAACAGATGAGAAGTCATTCTTTTAAGGTCTTATTCAAAAGCTCTCCAAACTGTAAACTGCTCAAGAGATCTATTTCAAATGGAAGAAGGGTTAGGAGTTATTTAGCAAGCTGTGAATCTACAGCTCCAGAGAGAGCCAGGCAATTCAAATCTGATGTTTATCCAACTCGGTTTCATCTTATTAAAAGACAGATTTGCTTTTCTTTCATGCTGAGGAGTGTCTGGGGCAGAGGGTGGAGTCCACATCTGCAGTGCTTTCGGTGTGAATTTGGATAAAGGACTGTTTGGAAAAACATCACTTTCATTCTCCAAAAACACTAGGTCAGAAAACGATGGGCTACTTATGATTGAAAAACAAAATAAAGATCAAAAGTGAAAAAAGGCAAGCGTACATCAAATATTTGTTTTCTATTTCATATGTAAAAAAAGAAGCAGCAAACCAGAAGAAAAATATAAACAGCAGCACAGCATTATCATTTAAATTTCTTCTTCAAAGTGCTTTATCAGAGCTTTATAAAATATATAACACTGCTTAATATTTAACAGCAATATGCAACAAATATGCTGTTTATATAGAAGTAGTGGTATGTAGTAATAATAGTTACTGCTCTTTCTCTTTCAACAGAGGAAGGAAAGTGAGATGGAAAATTCAAAGTATTTTGATCAAAGCTTCTGCAGGACTTAGTACTGAAACTGCCATGTGAGCTCAAGCTTGCTCTCTGCCGTGCTTGACCATGACCAGTCCGGAAGACAACAGATATTTTGTTGATTTTCATCCTGCATGCTCAGTTTGGGTTTTAACTGCTAAAAAGTCGATGTCCTAAGAATGCAAACAAGGTACGGTTGGGAGTATCATTATTCAGGGGAACAAGGACGATGCTTCATCACAACAGTATGCTGCAAGATTAATGCACAGCACTTGGTCACAATAAATACACCATAACGGCAATAACAGATTCTGCACCAGTAATATGCCTGCAACAGAGACGAGGAGAGCAACGCACAGCAAGGCTGGGTGTTCTGCAAGTAGTTTCTGAGCGAGTTTAAGGGAAAAGCAAAAGCAGCACAGATATGCAGGGCTGAGCTCAATGACACCGAGATCCTCGGGAGCAATTGCAGCTTAACACGTTCACACCGTATGGCACATCTCTGACACAAGCGTTACAGCAACATTTGGTACTTGTTACCCCCATAGCATGGGATGCCAGAGATCATCTGTGCCCTCCTTTAACGTATGGGAAAGATAAAGCACGCTCAGAAGTTAGGTGGTGGGGGTTTTGGTACAAGGAGAGAGGTCTGGACCTCCCAGCTGCAGCTGGCCATTTCCAGATGACTCTGGGCTGAAAATGAGGTGGTTTCTCAGCAAAGTGCAGCTATGGAAAGATCTAGACAGCCTCTGAGGACTGCAGAGGTGTCTGCCACTATGAATCACTGCCTGTGTTAAGTCACTGCTTCATCATTTGTACTGAGGTAGAGAACATACACTCTGAATAAAATGGGTCAAACCCAGTGCTGGCAGAAACAAGCGGAGCTTCACTGACGTCAACCCAGCTTCGTGCATGCAAAACCATAGTTGATGATCTCCTCTTTAAAAAAGGCCAGACTTTGACCTGGGTTTCACACCCACAGAAGGGAGGAAGGAGGAACAAGGATCTATGTCACCTATCCTGTATGGGATGCCCAGACCTCTACTCTGGCATGGCATCAGAAATTACTTACTTCTCCATAAGTAACTCCTCCATGAGTTGGCTCTGGTCCCCTAAAAGCATGCCAGTTCATCTGCTTGCTATAGTCAAGGAAGGGGACTCATTAATTACTGCTGACATTGGGTATCAGCAAGTCAGTACTCCTCAATCAGCTGGGGGGATAAGAGTCTTGGTCCAAGAGCTCCGGGATGCTACAGCTGTACAAACACTGCAGCAGTAACAGGGATGCAGAGGAGTGCCTGGGCTGCTAGGACACCAGCCCTGACAAAGTGTGATCTAGACCAAGTACCACTACCAGTGGACCACTGCCTTTTTGTACCCCCACTGTGAGTGAGTACAGCCCTGATTTACAAGACATTGCAAAGGAAACTATATGGCAAAATTTGACACAGATCATTGCTGGTGCCACCATTGTTGTATGTTGACTAATAGAACGATAAGTGATCAAACTGGGGAATTTAATACAACAAGAGCATGATGCAAGGGAAAGGAACAGAGGATGCTTCAGAAAAGACAGCGTAGCAATGTCTCGAAAAGCCGGAGAGATGAATGAGTTAAGGAAAAGGAGATTTAACATGTACAGATAAAAAGCAATGAAGAGACAGATCAAAAAAGATCGGGAACTACAAGCACAGAATAGGAGAACACAGCATCACTTTTAACACTGGAGAAAGCCAACTGGGAAGATGGTAGTGCAGACAGACGGAGCAGTTGCATTTCAAAATGAAAACTGAAAAATAAAAAAAATAATATCCCAAATCCATCAAAAATCAACCCTAGACTAGCACAGCATTGTATCTGCTTCCAAGTCTTCCTTCATACCATTAGCTGCATAACACTGATTCCAACAGAAGCATGGGGTCTTTGTTCCATATTACACTGTATAAGGGGATGCTGCTCCACCACAGACACCATCACCCAGAATCACTAACATTAAACGAGTCAAGATGAAAAAGGAGGAAGAGAGCAGCACCCAGGCTTGACTAAGTTTTCTTAACTTTGGACTGCAACATATACACTGACAAGCTACGAAGAGGTGGGAAAGGGATGGGAAGAAGTCTGAAAAACAAGGTTAGGTTGACAAGGAACAGTTAAGTCAGCTAAATATACAGGGTCACTTTTCAGAGTTGTGAAACTGTGCCTGCAAAGCAAAGGAAGCCAGCACAAGCACAACCAGAGCTGGAAACCTCCCCAGCTGCACAGTCAGTTCACGGCCCTTTTGCCAAAAAGTCTTTGTGATCCTTCCAGGCGCACAGGAGGCTGACACCGGCCCGACAGTGGGACGTCCCCTCCAAGGCCACCTTGGTTTATTGCCAGACTGCTGGCTGCCAGCGCTCACAGGGGTTGTCCTTTCCCCAAGACCTCACCTTGCAGAGAAGGAGCTTTTTCATTGAAGGAGCAGGGAAGGCTGACAGAGGAGCAGAAGACCACGGCGGGCCAACGCTCTTCTCCCCCTCCTCTCCCTGGAAACAGTCTCAGGATGGCAGGACATCACTACCCCGGATGCTGGCTGCATCAGGTGAACTTTGAGGTCCCCCAGAGGTGATACAGTGAGAAAGTTAGGAGCGGCCAGCATCCTTTGAGGGTGATATCCTCTCCCAAAAGACTGAGCCCATTCTGGATTCCCCTGTTTAGTAAGCTGTGGGGCTGGGCAGGCTCCTTGGATCCACCACTGCTCTACACATGCTCCCGCTCCCAGAACTGAGAATTAATATGCTTGAATTAATAACACACACTGATCATAGTCCTTGTGTTCAAGAGCAAATCCACCCCTCTAATTCAGGTGTTCAATCACACAGCCTGTAAACTCCCTAACTCCCTACCCTGAATCAAGCAAACAATTGCCTTCATAAGTAAAAGGAAAATTAGAAACAGGTGAAAATTTCTTGATTTTATATTTGTAGCAAAGCTGTGATCACATTTTTTAACTTACAATGCAATACAATTTTCTCCAAGCCTTCATTTAATTCCTCACAGATATTGCTTCTACAGCAGTTATCTTCAAGATCATTACAGTGTAGCCACTGCACATAATTAACTTTACTGTGGCTTTATATGGGTAATGCCATGGTAACATTAATTATTTGCAAATGGTCACTGTCAAATGCTGCATGGCGACCATGACACTCTATCGTACTCCGAAATACTCAAACCTCTGAAAGGAGTCAAAGATAATTTTCTTCATTTGTAATGGGTGCTAGCAGTACAGCAAATTATTTTTATCTTTTCCCAAATTCACATTACAAAAACATAATGCAGCACTTTTACAGCAATGGTCTACATGCAAGGGTTTTTTTTTCATTTTCACTCAGACCAGCTAAGATAGGGTCTGTGCCGAGCTTTTATAAGTTACTCATGGATGGAATACATTTGGGAAAATGGATGATTCAAAGGCAAAGTGTTTCCATCGTAACTGGTAGACACAGCAGCTCTCATTACATAGCTTTTTAATTATTTGTTCTTTGGGAGGGGATTATTGCTATAGTCTACTGACAATAAAATGTGGACAATAAAAAAAAAAAAAAAGGAATACTCTGTAAATGTTACCAAAAAAGAAGCAGGAACATCTTAATTGTGTTCTAAGTGATATGTGCTGGCATAGCATGCTAATAGTTGATTTAAATGAAATGGAGTGCAGGCTGTGATGAGCAGCGGGACAAGCGTTTCCCTCCGCTGAAATAAACAGATTGTCATCCTGATAGCCAAGCACCAAAACCTTGTTTGTCCACCTGGGACGCGATCGCCGGCCCTTTCAATTAAAAGAATGATAATCTATTCATTAAGTCCATCTTTTTAGCTCTGTGGGTTTTATTCAGTCTGTCTCTGTCCTAAATATGAATGAGGTCTCAAGACAGAAATTATAGTTCAGCTGGTTGGAAGTCTGGAAGGAGTCATATTTTAGCCAGCAATATACATGAATTTGCAATGCTGAATTTCTTGGGGTCAAGGATCACAGTTTTGATCTGGGTACGCACAGCCTGTAGCACAAAAGGGTCCTGTTCCTTGCCTGGGGCTCTTCAGTGAGACTACAGACACAAACGGCAGACGATTTCATTTAAATTTGTGAGCACTCTTTTTTCCAATGTAGTGCTTTAAAAGCGACTATAATGCTGATATTAATAGGACTGCAATATAAATACTATATTGAGACAATTATTTGCATTTTCGGTTTTGGAGAGAAACATGAGCACAAACATGTTGATCAAAGTAAGGAAGAGCACTACTTTTTAAGGCAGACATAAAGTATCTCCATTTACTTTAATCAGGAACCAAATTAAAACAAAAAACTAAAAATACTTGGGATATTTATTACCCAACTCTTATTCTTGTCAAAGGCCTGAGAACAAACTGGTTACAGACACGGGAAAATACATTATAAAAGTGATGTGACTATCAAATCAAGACCCAAATCTATATTTCAAAACACTCTTAATGTTACAGTCCCATGTATATGGGCCAGGAGCCATATTCAAAATTAAATCTGACTTCAGATTTTGAACAAGGCCAACATATCATAGGAAAATTTGGGTACAGATTAATCTTTCATATAAATAGACAGCATAAGACTTCACTAAGGAGTAGAAGATGGTATGTTATCTGTATCATGATTATTATATTCAGGAACATGTATAGAGATAGAGCATATGAAATAGTAATGAACTTGCTTGCAATGGGAAAAACCCAAGAAGGATGGATCCTAAAGCTTGTAAAAATACAAGTGTGTTCTGCCCTGAAAGTGAAGGAGAATACAAGGGCAAGATCCTTCTCTTCAATAATTTGTTTTATTACTGTTGTCTTCAAGCAGCTGGTTGGCAGGAGGGGTTGAGATTCACCTCAGGAAACCCATACTCTACCTTTTAAGTAATAAAATCTCCTTCATCCACTGGCACCATCTGCCCCAAGGGACTGATGGATTTTGTCAAGTAGCTTGTTTGCTACTGCTCGCTGGTTTGGCATTTTTGTGTCTAATTACGGCAATAGCCACGGCTGGTGTTAAAGGATTAGTGAAAATTTGTGGGAAGGACAAGGACATTCAAGGAGCTAGGCAAACACCAACTGCCCCTACTGAAAAGCGGCTGTATCTAACTACATAGCAGAATTTCTTAGGAATTTTCTACTCTCCCTCTCCAGAAACTCAGCACCTTACCCATTGCATTTTAAGAGAGAATGAAGAGCAGTGGAAATATTTTTCTGCCTTCAAATCTCTATTTATTGAAGTCTATTTATATTTTCATGCTCTAGTACAAGAACAGGATTTCCATAAATAAAACATTAAATGCAACTCTTCCTCTTTTCACTTTCAAGTTAGAACTACTTATGTGTGGTATAGTATTAAGATGACATGGCAAATGGTACAGACTGCTCGGAAAGAACAAAATAGCACATCTTCCCTTTATGTTGCTGTACTTTTCCCTTTCCACAGTCTTAAGAAAACTCTCTGCAATGAGCCAAAGATGCTCCCATGTTAAATAAGCTTTAGTCTTGAGGAAGATAATACTACTTTCCTAGAGAGCCTTCATTAAGAGGGATGGTCCCAGACAGAAAAGCAGACTTAGTAATTTTCAGGCAAAGGCTAATTGGAAATTAGGACTGATTTTCAATTAAAGACAGGTTTTCAAAGGCACTCAGACACTGCACTTGCCCGGAGACCTTTCTGGATCAGAGTTGTAAATGTAACTCAGAGCCCTGAGTAAGGCTGTGATGGGGCAGCAGCTGCGGGAGCATATGGGACTGGAGGGTTAATAAACCCATTCCTATGCTGTAGCAAATCTTGGCTCATCTACACTTTCAGTTTGAACTTACTGATGACCCAATATCCACATATTTTTGTGTTCACACTGCACTTTAGAGTGTATTTTTCCTTCCACAGTGTTTACTCCTGATGTATTTCTAGAGAAGAGCCACACGTCCCCTCAGCACCCACTTTGCTCAGCTGAATGAGCCCCTTTCTTCTAGTCTTCCTCCAAGAGAACATTTTGTCAAAACTTGAATCACCTCAGCCCGTTTCTCTGTACCTGCTCCAAAGTGAATATTTTCTTGACCTGGACACAGGATTTGCAATTCTACATCGTTTCCTACCACTTTCATGTACAGAGGCACCAATATTTTCCTGTTTCTACTGGAAATACCTCTCCTGTTCATCCTCAAAATGCATTTGCTTTTTTCATGGCTGAGGAAAAATCCACTTTTGTGTTCTACAATCATTCTGGGATGAAATACTGCTCTACAGTCTCTACCACCACCTTTCCAATACTCAGCTCCCAATATAGTATATTTTATACTGCATATATAGTGTATATGTTACATATACACAGCAGTATGTATTTTTTTAATTAATCTCCTTGCGTTTGCCTTCCATTTGTGGAAAACTGCATTTCATCCCATTTCTTTTGTCCCAGCCCTCAAGGTCATCCACTTTTTCCTGGATGATTTCCCAAACTTCCTCTGTCAGGACAATGCCTCTCAGCATTGTGGCATCAGCAAATTTTAACCTCATGAGCACACTGCTAAGATTTGTGCCAAAACCATTTCTGAAAATTAAAAAAGACCAGCCGAAGATCTCCTCTTGTAACACCATGGCAGCCAACCCAGCCCTTGCCACCTCTGGTGAAACCAGCCCCTGCTCACTTTCCAATTCCTTTACTAATCCCCATCTTATCCAGCTTAACTAATAGTTCCCTGCGTGGAGCGAATCAAATTGTTCACTCAAGTCCAAATAGATGAAATCTACTGAATTTCCTTGGGGTAGAAAATCAGTTATCTTATCAAAAAGTTATTAGATTAGTCTGGCATGATCTATCTTTAGAAAATCTGTGTCACATTTTATCCCATTTTTCCCTCAACAACATGTCTTTAATCAGTCTTTGCTTGAAAAAACATTTGAAGGCCTTGCACTAACAGCCTGGAATTTTCCTCGGATCGTTTTTCATCCTTTTCAAAAGTTGGGCATTACTAATATTAATCCTTAGAGTTATGGCACCACTCCGAGTTTTGTTAAAAATATTTCCCTCTGACCGTTTGATTTTGGGAGGCAGCTCTTTCTCATTGCTGGGATAGAGGTTATCTGGTCACCCCAATTTGAGTGCATTAAGCTGCATAATTTGCTCTCCTTTTGTTTACAGTTTTTCCCTTTTCATAACCTTGTTGCTATTATTTATTTTTTCTTTCCCCCCAGGATTTTCTTCCCAAAAACAGAGGCAAAGTATTCCCTTCTTTGGAGATTTTAAGACCTGCCTGGATGCAGTCCTGAGTAACATGCTCTAGATCTGGGCAATCCTGCTTCGGCAGGGGAGTTGGACTAGATGATCTCTATGGTCCCTTCCAACTCCAAAAAAATTCAGTGAAATTCAGTGAAAGTTCACTTAAGTTCTTGGGTGATGCCTCTATTGGCATCTGCACACCTTTCACAGGTGCCTCCTCAAGGCCAGCACTTATAGATACCGATTTCACTCGGTACTCCTGAAAGAGAGGAGAAAAATGTGTAATGTTTAGGGTCAGGAACAGAGAGGACTCAGACTCACAACCAGCTGTGTTCGCCATACATGAGCCCAGCATCCTCAGGGAACCCAGCCACAACTCAGAAATGCCACTGAAGGGTATGAGCAAGCAATTGAAAGGGATGAAGCCATGGTGGCTCTCCATCTGTGCACAGGCACAAGCCCTGTTGTGCCGGCTCCTGCTCTCACCAGCTCTGCCTCGACCGGCCACAAATTTGACTGGAATGTTAAGTGGGAGCTCTGACTGCACAAATGGGGTCGCTATGCAAATCCCATTGCCTAGCTCTGTCCTCCAGCATCCCCCCAATAACCAGGGACTGCAAACATGGGACCACGATGCCTCCCACCAGCAGGCTGCTGGTACCACAGTCTGAACTGTCTCCGTGGGCTGCACATCAATACGGGATGGGGCAAGAATAAAACAGACCCCTGCGGGATTCCACTCGTGAGGAGTCTGATGACAAAAATGCCATTTCCCATTGCTGCCCTTTGGGTACAGCTGCCAAAAAGGACTTCAGACCTCTTTACGGGATTGTCCTAGGCTCCCCCTGCCAATGCCTGCCTCCAGTGAAGCAGCTGTGGCCCGTGGTGGATGGTAATAGATGCCTCAGGGAGCAATCTCGCTTCTCCACAGTACCAGAGAAAAGCACCAGCTTTTTCATCTATGGATAAGAAGAAACCACTCCTCAAGGTGACTAACTCTGCTTCTCCTTCAAATCCCAGCCAGGAGCTTCGCAGCCTGCTGGGCAAGGGGACAGGGCACTAATAAGCCTAAGAGGGCTTCCAGACACCTCCCTGAGGATGCAGAGAAACACTGATCCTCATGGGCAACACATCTGGAGAATCTCAGTGCCATGAGGCCACATTTGGTATGCCTTTTCATTCAGACACCAGGAAGGTCCCTTGGACATGACGTCAGCAAACCCGCAGGACATTCCTTCTCCAGCTGAGCTGAAGGATTCCTTCCTACAGCTGGGCACTCTTTCTCCAGCTGGGACATTTGGGGTTCAGGAGCCAGAACCTCATTCTTGGACACTGTAAGCTGAGATCTTGTGAAACATCTCCCTCTGTACCACTGGAAGCACCAGTAGTGAAAATGCTGCCCACCTGACTCCCTCGAGCAGAGCCCTTCTCAGGGGCGAGGGGGTTGCTTGCCAGGTCCAAAAATACCTGAGAAGAGGAGCTTTCCCCAGAGAAAGGGGATGACTTGGAATCTAAGAGGTCTGAGGCAATGCTGAAGGTAGAAGAAAATATTTCAAGTAACACATAGGAATAGCCCTTTGTAGAGGGGAATTGCACTCAGGTCTGTGGATTTTTCTTCAATTTCTGCTATTTCTGGATATCAGAATGAACATGTGTGCCTGCACACACACTCGCACTCCAGACTATATCTTTCTTTTAACCTCTGACTGGCCAGAAAATAGCCCTTTATCCACTCAGGTGCAGAAGTGACCATGTAACAGTCCCCCACATGATATTATCACCTCTCTTGGGTCAGTTTGTTCCAACATCTTTACATCCTGCAGGATTGCCACGATATATTGCAACCAGAAATGAAGCCACTGACCCTGATAAAAAGCATGGCAACCTTTGTGCTGAGTAATACAGGATGCTCCTCCCTTGCTCTACTTCTCTGCCGTCAGCCTCCAGTCCCCAGATGTGGTCATCCATTAGCAATCTTACCCAGCATATGCCTAATACATTGGATTTGTCTCTCTTTTTTTTTTCATTCCCACAGAATGGAGGGAGACATGTGAAGAGCTTCTTGTGTTTAGGTGGACCAAGTGGAAAGGCAGCCCTTGCAGGTGCAATGATGAGGAGCAGCCAAAACCAGGCATCTGTTTGCAGCCATGCTGAGAAGCCATGTTACCTTATTGCAGGGGAGGAGCAGGTCCAACACAGTTGCTACCACCATGCCCGCCTTTTGGAAACAAACTACCTTCACCCCTGATGCCTTCATTAATAAAAGGTCTAAAGCAGGGAGCAGAGCATCCAGCTTCACCAGATTTACGTCAGCAGAGAGCTACTTTTCACAAACTTCTCTACCGGCTACATGCAGCCACCTCAGGTGGCCCGACAGGACTGGGGGACAGGCAAGGCTTTATTTAAGCCTGGTCTCCCCCTACGACAAAAAATATTTTGGCCACAACTTGGGCTTTAGTCTCAACCAGCTGTTGTGCATCCAGCAGTCAATCCATCTACGAAACCTACCTCCTTGCAAAAAGTGGAGACAACTGCTCTACTTAAAGCTTTCCCCCCTGGGGGAAGGCAAACATTTACATCCCTGCTCACCTCCCAAGGCTGGAGAAAGAGAAGAAACTTTCTGGCATGTCTGCTGCTGTAAAACGAGGAGAGATTATAAAGGAGACAGGCAGCTCCTGCCTGATTCCAGCTTCCCTTACGCCTCTACCCAGAGCAAGAGCAGCTCCTCTTTCAGGAGATGAAAACATTGCAAGAAATTAAGGCAAAGGGTTTCTAAAAAAGGATCAGAAGAGGGGAGAAAGAGAGGAAGTATTTGAATGAAAGGCAGGAAGAAAGCAGAGATGATTTACAAAGCCACATATCGGGAACCTCACTGCTGGAGTATGTGACTGTGCTGGGAAGTGTCAGACGAATCTGCTGGGAGACCTCCATGCTGTAGTTCAGATAAGAATGAACATTTGGTTTTTATCCGAACTGATCCTGAACTTCATAGCCTTTGAGATCCTGCCAATCTCTCTTTCTCTCTCTCTCCCCGTGTGCGTGTTTTTCCAGTGTGGAAGCTGATTTTACTTTATGAGTTTGCAATGACAGGTTGTGAATCAACACCGTGGAATGATGCAATATCACACGGGACCATGGGAACTTTTGGGTTCAGGTCTCTATATTTTAGAGACTAAAGAAGAATGCTAATAAAAGCCTAGAAATTGAACCAGTCTCAAGGTTCTACTTATTAAGCCATTTCTAAAAAAGTCACAAAATATATCAAGCTAACTGCATTTAAAATCCTCCAGCTGTCATCCGTCACACAGCTTATTTAAAAAGCCATCCCCTGTAAAGTTGTTGGATTTTCCCACCCTCAGTGTTTGCATTTATGGAATTGATGCTTGCTGAGGAGTTGATAGTTGGAAACACTCCCTCCCTAATGGGGAGGCATTAAAGGTTGGTGCTTGACTTAGTGGAAATGAGAAGTGCTGAGGGTCTGCACCGAATACAAATAAAAAATTACAAGCTGCAAGGTTTAAATTAACATCTTGATGCCTCGCATTATTCTTCAGAAAAGCTCCGTCTTCCTTTGATGTCAGGATTACAGGCAGGCAGGGCCTGATTTGCAGCAACACAAAGAACCTGCTACACTACATCGGCACTACGCACAGACTTTAAAATAAATCCAAAGTACACGGACACTTATTTGCAGACCTCTGCCAGCACACCAGAGTGAGACTGTCACTTTGGGACATCAATGAGTGAATTGGGCCCCTGTAGTCAAATAAGGGCACGTTGCAAAGGCTGGTTTTTCTAAAACCCAAAATTTGTCTCAGGAATGATTTCTCTTTTCATTCTCACCTGGTTAATCCCAGGTTGCGCTCTTCAGGCTCATTCCCACTTGCAAGACAAGCAGAAAAACAGCAGCAATCACTCCTGTTCTTTATGAAATTAATTCTTGTTGGCAACTTTAAACTAAATGCTGATTTGTTCCTCATAATTAATAAATTCTTCTGGAGCATAATACAACTCTCTCCAACTTCAAATGATTTTGAAACTCATGGAAAATTGCCTAACAGTTGTCAGCATACACTGACAAAATACAACTTTAAAAATGGTATATTGTTATTTTTTTTTATCCACAGACATTTAACTGTCTCTACCTTAATTTTTTTGACAGAAGACGTAGAGTAGAAACATTATTGCCTGATTTGCAATCTTACCTAAATACTAGAAGAGGTATTAAATTAATTGTGCCTTTTCAAAACCAAATGCTAGGTCTTCAGAAAGCGTGCAGTACCTATAAGTTCTGACATTTCAGTAGGGATGCAAAACGCTGTACTTCTGGAAATGAGGGCCAAGATGGTCACACCAAAGGGAAGCAATTACAGATTTGAAATCTGAAACGCTCAAGATTTCGCTTTTGAAATTCAACATATTTCTTCAATTAAATATTGAATAGCTGTGACTATAAAAAGCCTATGCAGATCTCGAAGTAAAGTATTATACTCTGTGGTGAAAGAGCACGTCAAGGCCAGAGACAACAGAAGGCAGCTGCTCCCATGCAGGTTGTCACAGCTAATCACACAGATCACCCCTCTGCTTTCTGTGTTGCAGGGAAGAATGCATCTACTGCTGTATTAAGAGGCAGACTGCTGAAAATTGGGCTTTATGTACAAATTTGTGAAGCAGTAACAGTGAGTAATTTCTACTCTGGCAGATTCAGAATGCCTTTTCATATGAAAATCAAAGCCAAATATATTCTTGACTCCACAACAGCCCTAGATCATGCTTTTATACATGTACATAATAATAAGGCAAAACAGACACTAAAAACATATCCTGGCCGTAAATACTTTAAGACTTCATTACAAATCCAAAAGGTCACATCTGATACACGAAAAAGTCAAATTATCTAGGCTGACATTTACAACTAATTTGAACCGACATTAGCATGAAAAATACAATTTTACTGCAAGAGGTAGTCTTACCTATAAGTTTAAATGTGCCCTTTAAGCATTAATGCTGAAAACAAAGCCCTGAAAAACATCTGCAGCCCTGCCAATTACATTTCAGTATTTGATAGCAAAGCAACGTGAAGCAGACAATTAGCAGAAGATTTCAGCCCCTTGTTAGCAAGCAGAACCTAATACTAAGAGAAATAATAATAAAAAAAAATAAAATAAGACAACCATATGTGCAGATTACGGGCTCGATCCAGCCGTGAGATATTCAGGCACCCATTACCATGCAACCGGCTTATCCACGGATGTGAGCAAATACCAGGAGCCGATTTTGCAACGCACACAGCGACGAGAGCCGGAGCATCCGTGCACCTCTCCAGGCAATAAGAGAGCCCTCTGCCTGCCTGCCTGCTCGCTCGCCGTCACTAGGAAAGAGAGAGACGTTTTGGCAGAAAGCCGCCGCTTTTTTCTTTGTGGACTTACTTTAACTGTCGAGGTTCGCAGTCAACTCCCGGCAGCAAGAGCCTGGCCGCCTGCCGTACGTCATCGCTGTCCACCGAGAAACTGCGACGGTGCCCCGCGTGAGCCACGGCAACCCGTATCCACTCCATCAGGGGAGGCAGCACAATGAACGGCCTGGGAAAGCACACACAGACATGAATGCTACTGTACACTGCCATCAAAATAACAGGTATGGAAGAGAGAGAGCAGAGGGGTGCGTGTGTGGATATATGTGTGAGAATACATATATACACACACACACACACACGCACACAGAGAAGGAAACAAGCAAAACGAAAGTATGGCAGAGCAAACCAGCTCAGCAAATCTCAAGCAGGGCTAAATCAAGATGTCTCACCTTGTCTCCCGAGCAGGATTATTTGAAGAGTGAGATTTATGAACCACGCTCATTTATGGGGCTCCTGTGAGAGGTCAGTCCACCCGCCTGGCAAGCCCTCCCTTCCCCCTTCATCCTTTGCACGGAGTATCCCAAAAAGAGGGCAGGAGCCTGGCACAGGACCATGTCCTGCTCTGTCTGACGCACCGGGCTTGGTATGCTCCCCAGCCACTTTGCAATGGGGATGGGAAAAAGAACCAGGGCAAACAGAGGAGATGCCCCCACCCCAGGATGCCAGGGATGGAGAGGTGACGCGTGAGAAAGTCTCCGGCATCTCCTGCCGATCCAATGCGTGACTTGTGCTCAGTGCTGAAAGCGGGGACCTTTACAGCTGGTCCTGCTTTATCGTGGAGGTTATCAGCGAGCAGCATCAGAAACCAGGCAGTTTCATTTCACTTTTAAGTCTACTGTTCCTTCTATCAAACCACCACACCTTTGTGTACCAGCTGTTCTGCCACTTGAGTCAAAAGTACACAAAACCAACCCCCCAAAGTGGATGGGGGGACTCTGGGACAGAGCCCCCACTTGAGCAACTATTGGAGTTACAAGCGATAGCCCCCCACTATTGGAGACCTAGTCCTTCGGGACACAAGATCTGGACGGCCCCACGTCCTGGCAGGAGATGGCCATGCCTCACGTGAAGCACACAGCATACAGTTAGCCCCATCTACACTGAGAATTATTTAGGGACCAAGTGGAAAATGCCAAATCTTAAATGAGAACCATTGCTTCAAGTCCTAGTTTGGAGTTAAAAAAGTAAATAAACAGCTGCAGCTGAACATCTTGGAAGGTCGCTGCCTGTTAGGTCAAGGCAGGCAAAATCCCCAGAGCAGCCCAGGCTGCAGCAACTGCCCTCCCATCCCCAACAGGTTTTCATGCCCACTTCATCATTCTAAAATTTGCAAAGTCACTAACAAAACATTAAATCTGTCCAAGAGCTACTTGAAAACTATGCTGCAAGTCCTGCATTTAGTCAGGACTGCTGAAAACTATTTAGACACAGTGAAACTGTTTCATCTACAGTGTTAAGCAGATACCATGGCTAAGGGACGTTAACAGAAATTGCTGTAATATTAAAAAGGATAAAAAAGAGAGATGAAACTTGTAAATGACTACTGTCCTCAAGGAATGTCTGTAATTAACCTGCTCTTACCTTCTTCTTCTGAACCCTTTTCTTTTGTTTCATTTCCTATGTGGCTCCCTTTCCCCCTCATTTTAACTGTGTATTCTCTCTGTTTATTAGCTCAGTGTATCATTCTAACATTGGAAATGTTCCTATTAGTGCAACATCATCCCCTACTTTTGCTCCCTTCCCTTCTCCTGCTCATTTTTATTCCTTTATTGTTTTCCTTTACTTGCCTTTACTTCTGGGGTCCCTTTTCATGGAGAGGGGGAAAAAAAAAGTTCCAGATTAGGTGCCCAGCAGGCAAACACTTTACATTTTAAATATATAACTTTACCCCAAAAGGATCTACCCTGAGCAAAATTATTTAAGAAGATGTTGATTCTGGAATATCCTTTTCCTATTTATAGCTCTTTATGCCATTTATTTCTCTTTTGAAGACTTGACTTTATATAGCTCTGATATTAATATTCTTGAGGAGGGAAGAGTTATTTTTCACAAGCGCCGAAGGACAGAGAAGCCCTGAGGCCACCAACTTTCCCTGCGATGGCAGGTTCCCAAATCCCACAGGCGCTTGCTTAAATGAACAACCTCCTTTTGAAATACAGCATCTTTGGCTGACTTGCCACTTTCATCATTATTCTACTCAAAAGCATCGCCGTCACCTCAAGACCAGGCTGCATTAGTTTCCAAGGCTTTTTGCTTTCCCCAGACCCGCTGCGGCCACGTAGGGAGGCAGATAAGGACAGAACATCTTCTCCCACAGCTCCTGAGAAATCATTTCCATAACCCAGCTCATTTGTCGTGACGGTGACAGCAGTCAGAGGAGGGAGAGGGGAGAAGCAGGGGTGTATCTGCTCCTGAAAGGCGACCTGCTTCCCAGGTCACCTGTGACACGTGTCTCCAGAGCAGAAGGGACCCTTCCCTTGCAGCGCTAAGTAGCTGGGGATAAGTGATCAGTGGGAGTTGTTTCCATCACTCGCTGAGTAAACAGCAGAGAGGGAGCTGCAAATCACACTGGAAGTGTAAAAATGCATATAGCTACCCACCAAACTTGATGGTAGGAAAACAATTAAAGGGAAACTTAATTCTAGGTTATGGTTTGCATAAGAAAACATAGTCCGGATCATAGAAATGAAGATAGACTTGTACGGAGCCTTCCTACAGCATCTGCTGGGCGAACAGAAGAGAAGAGGGCCATGGATGAACACAGGACTTGGGGGTTCCCCTTTTATTCTCCTCTCTCATGCGGGTGAGAAACTCATACAGCAGAAAATATACCCCACCACAGTAAGGAGCAGAGAAAATAAAATTATTTACAGGAACTGCGATAATTGCATGATAAAATTGCATTTTTTTTCCTTTCCTGGTCTTGCAAACTTCAAATGAGAAATAGAAATGAGCTATTTGATGCAATAAATCCCAAAAGGGAGGGGAACTGGTGTTCGGCGGAAGTGGAGGGATTTTCTCTAAAGCCCAATTTCAGTCGTTACATGAGGACATGGAGCTTGCTCAGAATATATTACATTCCTTTTTCCAAGGCAAAAAAAAACATCCCACCACCCAATCGCTGTATATCTGAGCACGTCAGGGAATTTGTATTTTGAGAAGAGAACCAAATATGGTTGAGTGCAATAGGTTAAAAATACCCTTCAAGAGTCAGTGCTCCACGTGAAGGGGATTTTTTTTTTTAATGCTGTTTGTGTGCCAAAAGAGAAAGAGGAACACAAAGTTATAGGAAGGTGACAACCCACAAGACAGCATGATATCAGCGAGACATTTTTCACTTTTCAAATGACACCGTGCAAAAACAAATGCATCACATCGTTGGTGTATACATTGATTTATCTCTGCTGTAACAACCAGGAGACTTCCGTACTTTTGTGGCCTAGGGCAGACCCATAGCAGGTAAGTCACCTAGTTATAAATCTTGGAAGCCCATACCTTAATGAAATTAATAAAACCACTGTAGGAACGTGGTGGGCTTGACTCTAACCTGAACGATGTGGAAAGTCAGGAGCAATGTGACTACTGCAGAAGCATCCGACAGGGTCGCAGGTAGGTGAGCACCCTGATCTCCTTCTCCAGCCTAGCTTTCTACCTGTGCTTAACTTTAAACATGTGCTCCCATCCTCTTTAATTCACTCCAGTTCAAAGTTAAGCGTGAGCTTCAGCAATGTCCCAAATAAAGAATGGATTCTGGCACAGGCTTGTATTTTCCCGAACTGTCATCTAAGGCGAAAAAGATGCCAGATGGGGATGCAGGGAGAGGTCTCTGCACAAAGCAATCCCCATCCCACGCAAAAAAAGCTGGGAGGTGGGAGGAAGATGTCAACAAAAAGCAGATCCCAAAGGGCTGGACCCTTCTGGGCACTGTCTCCATCGTCCTTGGCAAGGGGACAACCAACTCCTCTTGGAGCATATAATTCTTCCATTCTATGCCCAGCATCCCTGGTGCCTACTTCAACACAAAGGGGAATTATCAGAGCCCCACAAACCCTCACTTTTCCAGTTCCTCCCTTCATGAAGCATCCCTCCTCATTCCCTCCTGCCACCCAGCACCTCTCACAGCTATTTTGGGATGGCCACCAGCCCCTTGTTCACAGCAGAGCCTGCAGAGTGGTCCAGCAGCTCATCAAGCACGCAGGAGAAGTTTCCCCATATAATCACAGTGCTCAAAGAAAAAAAAAAATCATCGTTTCAAGTGAAGCACAGCAGCTTCTCTATTTCCAGGGGCATGTCACACTGCTCTTCTTCAGATGCTGAGCACTTGCCCCGCCACACAAACACACTTACTGCAAAAATTAAATCAACCGCTACAGAGAGGACTGGCTTGATGGTCTGGATCAGGATGGGAAAGCAGAAATTCCCAAAGGCTAATCCTATTCAGATATGAATTCCTACAGCCACCTCGCACTGTCCCGACCTCAGTTTCACCAGCTGTGAAGTGTACACAGCTGTGTAGAGCAGACCTTGCTTTAACTTTAACACCTGCTGTATGGTTCAATTATTGCGATTGCTTTGGATTATTCCTGTTTGTAGGATCCTTCGGCTCCTGAGGAGGATGCTGCTGGGGTAGGTGTTGAGTTCTTCATTCATTCCAGCCAAGGAGTGGTGACTGCAAAACTGCACGGCAATGGCAGCCAAGGTCCTCCACGCCGGTCACTGCTGTTTTACCGACTGCTTTTACAATTGTAGATTTAACAGCGCTCTGAGAAGTCGAAGGCTGTACTTTTGCAATGAAAAGCCTATCTAGACAAAGACAGGGAGATGTTTCTGCTTGCAGATATGAGTCAGCAACTTTAACATTAGGAAAATGTCTTTTCATTTGTTTGGTTTTATGCTGATGTTTTTATGAGTGGTTTCTCAGAAAATCGCAGCGTACAAACTGAAAAGCATTCTCAGTTCTGACAGTTTTCATTTAGAACATACGATGAAACCATATATGCAATGCTAGTCGGCTTTTAGTGTTATCGGAGGACTAAAAAGCATGTTTTTTTCCAATGTTTAGCATACATTTCAGATGGATTTCTGGGCTGCAAAACTAATATTTTATATTGACACCATAAGCTACTTGTATTCCTGGCAAGGAAATACCTTCTGAGGTCTTCAGAAGGCTGCCAGCCCCGCTCCTGGCCAGGGACCCAGCAGCGCCAACTGATGCACCACACGAGCCCACGCAGCTCTCCCACACCAGGTACCTCCTCTGCCACCCCAGAAGCCCAGCTAAGAGTGACCCAAGCAACCAGTCTCTGAAAAAGCAATTCTGCATTTTTGTTCAGGCAGAAGGATCAATTCTCCTTGCTCTCACACAAGCCTCAATGAGACCAACCTAAGCAGGAGGAGGCTTTACCCTCAGGCTTTCATGTACCAAGACATCGATGCTTCAGAGCCTGCACAAAGGTATCTGCAAGTCATGGGTTTTAAACTTCCATCCAGTGCTCAAATGCACCATCCCCGTTGCCTCTCCTGCATTAAAAACCTTAATGGTTGAGACTTGAAAGGCAACCAAGTCAAAGTGATGACTCGGCCAGCAACCACAACGGGGAAATGTTTCACAGGCAGCTTCGACATCAGATTTGACATGAGTGGCTGTAAAGTAAATCCCTGAAGAGACACCAGCATTGGGAGCGTGGCGCAGAATGGCCTGGGTAACGCACTGTTCTTGCAGTGCTGCACACAGTTTTCTCTCTTTAAAAGAATCCTATAGCCATCCCATGGACAACCTAAGTGTAGCTTGATAAATTAAATGTAGAATACAGCCCCAGCCCAGCAAGGATATACTGTCTGACAGCCCAGCTACGAATACTGCCTGAACTATTTCTTGTAACGTGCAGTCTCACATGCTGCAGGCAGCTGCCAATACCACTTCCGAAGGGATTTTTAAAAAGTGGGAAGTTCGACATTTAGGATGCAAATCTAGAGGATTTATGTAAGGATGGAATAGGGATTTCTTTTCAGAGGCTCCCAGCAAAATCAACACTGGTGTTAACTTTGAGTTCAGTGAGGTCACGGTTTTACTATCTGAATTTTTCAATTAAGCAATGGATAAAATGATATAGGGTTACACAGGGCTATGCCATACTGGCACATCAAGCATGTGCAATGTCCTCTTCAGATATACGTTACAAGGTGAATACGTTTCATAGCAGAACGTCCACATTCCCAGTGCTAGCACTTTATTTGCTCTTCATCAGCATACCCCGTCATTCCCTCCACTCTCTGCTGGCTTTTCTGGAGACTGACCTACCCATGGAGTTTGTACCATGTAATAATTTAAATCAGGGACATTTCCCTAGTTATCTTCTTACTGATATTGTTCTATGGGTATAATCCATACAACGGTCAGAGCTGTACCAGTTATGAAGGTGCTCTTGATGAGTTCAGGCTATTTTATAGCAGTGGAACCTCTCATTAAGAGGGTTGTATCATATTAATTAGCCAGGTACGCTAATAACTATCCAAAGCATGAAACAGAACTCAGATGATAACCCAAACCCTTCTGGTTAATCACAGATGACTACAGGCTACAATTTGCATGTGCGTGTGTGCGGGGGACCTGAATTTTTGTATGTGTTCAAGGCAGGCATTAAAATAAAAAGCCCATGGGAGCTTCCTATGGGATTGCTCTGCATCCAGAGAAAAGGAGTGACGGAAAGTGAAAAGAAGGTTAAAACCAGGCATGTATCCATCAATTCAATTAAGACTCAAGGGGAAAAGCTAAAGGCTGCCGGGAGATACAGAGAGTTAATGCTCCTCCAAGATGGAGCAGCAGAGGAAATGCTGGAGAAGGAACTTTGCTGCCGTGTGAGCAGAATTAATGGGTGGTTCTGGACTGGCTGAGCTGCTGAGCTGCTGCTTCTCAATGAGTTGTTAATGGGGAACATGGAGAGTTAGGAAGTAATGAGGACTTTGTCAATACAGCTGTGGATAAAAGTGGCTAAGGAACCACTTAAGGAAAAAGCCATCACACAAATCTGCAACTACAGATTCTGTGCTTTCCGGTGCTTGAGAAATTACTTGCAATAATTTTGGAAGTGTTATAGAGGCTGAGAAGCAAAACAACCACGGGACAGAACCTTTTATTAAACCAGAAGCGGCAAGCAAGAAAGAAATGTTGCTAACAGTGGTCTCATCTACAATTTCTTCTTTTTTTTTTTTTAGTTTCTGGGAAAGTAAAAGAATGAACAAACCTAAATAATCTGCAGCTGCCTGCAGGTGGACGCACTGACGGAGCACTGCTTTCATAGGCAACACCAGGCACGAGACAGATGCCTCCATCAAGTCCCAGCTGGGTGCATTAGGGAAGGGGGACCCCACAAACAGGTCCAACCCCCCTCCTATACCTCCACACCTGCCAAAACAGCCATCTACATGGTAGCCAGGGCCATTTGATAATCCACATCATCAGGACTGGCTTGTGTTGGTACCAACGACACAGCCAAAAAACCAGAGTGTTTCTTCCAAAGTGACCAGATTGAAAGAAGAATATGAATTTGGGGTGGGAAGGGGTAACACATCCACCTTATGGTTAGGTTTTTTGCCATTTAGGAAGTGAGAAATCTTTTTCAGGTTTTCTGAGCAATCCTGGCCACTTTCCACAACCCCTCCCATGAAAGCAGCCCCCCTGCAAGAGCTTCACTGGATAATCATTTTCCCCTTTTATTTTATGTAAAGACAAACACTGTTAAAAACACACCGCATTCTCGTTTCTTTACCTCCATGAAGAGCAAACACAGAGAAACGCTCCCTAGAAAATACTCCCTAGAAACAAAGCACTGGATTTATTCAAAGGTAAACATCCCATTTTATGCGTCCCCCAAGACTTCGAAGGAGGTACCGCTTTCCGTGCTAGAAAGTGCTAAGCCAGGCAGGTCTGCCATCACACTGCTCGTGTGGATTATGCTTCAGATTCGCCCCCATATCCAGCCTCCACAGATGGATGTGCAGGACCTTTGGTGGCTTCCTAATTCAACCCAGTTCTGAGCTGAAATCCAGGTGGGCTGGAGATGAGTGGGAAGGAGACCTGCAAGCGCTGGGGGAGCTCTCTGGCCGCATCCCACAACCCCTTCCACCCTCGGCATGCAAAGTCAAAGAGGAGGGTGCCAAGACGGTAGCCAAGTAGCCAAGGACACCCCCTGTTTCATGGAAATACTATCTACAGCCAGATCCATGCAGTCCTGGCTTCTCTGCACCAGGAGGGACACAGAGAGGCCAAGGATGGGGAAAGACGCCTGGACCTCCTTGCTTCCTTCTGGGCTTCTTCCAACATAAAAGTGATTGTCGCAGCCAGAGATGAAGAGAGGGAATAAGGCACGCAGATAAGGCACAAAGCTTGCCAATATTCTGCATATAAAAACGTCATGTTTAACAAACTCGCTTCCTCGCAACACACACAAGCCCATCATGGAAACCAAAACCACCAGAAGCAAGTCATGGACCACAAAGCTTGCTTGTGTGGAAAAAAGGAAATAGGTAGGGAGGCTCCTCAGAGCACTAAGGAGAAATCAGCTTCACAGATCTCCTTTCTGAGCAGCACAGGATGGTTACATCCAGCTGGTGAAGCTCCAGAGCACAACCCCATGGAAATATCCGGGCTCGTGCTTAACCCTGCATCGCTCCCACTCCAGCACTAAGTACTAACGCATGTTTGATTAGGCAACAGGAGGACTATCTGCTCCTTCCAAAAGTGACCACAAGCTCTTGGCAATAACACCGAGTACTTGCTCTGGCCCTAACCGCACACCACAGTTGCTAAACTGGCCTGCCAAAGGAAGACATCTTGCCAGATGGAGTATTCAAAATAAAGCAAAGAAGAACAATCGCTTTAAATAATCAGCTTTTCAACTGCTCTAATGATGAGAACATGTATTAAGGCGACCTCAGAGAAAGGAAAACCTATTAAGGCAAATGCTAAAAGTGATTTTTCAAATATTCCTGCCCTTTTCACTTTCCACAGGGAAGTCTGCAGAAATCTTACAAAACCAAAGCCTCAGCATTATTCACCTTTATATTCCCAGTGGTTCCAGCAGCAGTACTCCCACAGATGGGGACTACAGATCAGGTGAGGTTATTTTCTAATTTTGATTATTTTTTGTGCATACTAGCCACTCTTGGACACGAGTTAAGCCTTCTGCAATAACAAGGTTGGCTGACAAGTCATGAAATTAAAAATAATTTAGAAAAATGAGAAAATTCTGGATTCTTGTCATTTCCCTTCTCTTTTTCTTTTTTTTTTCATACTTTGGAAACAATAGAACAAAAAGTAACAAACACGCTCACAGAGCAACTCAAACTTGAAAAGAAACAAAATGCCATCCAAAGGCAAATGGCAAAATTCCCAGCAACATCATTAATGCCAGAGTTTCATCTTGTATTCTGTGAATTAATATAAAATTACTTCAATGAAGATACCATATTATATACCATTTACGATTACACATATCATGAGATTCTCAAATGCTGCTTTTGAGATGCAGACCTCGTACCGAAACAATAACCAAGCCCCGTATGCGCGGCTCTCGGGGCACACGTGCAGATCAGAGTTTGGCTCACACGTAGGAGTGCGATATATACATTGGGATGTAAATGTGGAGCCCAGCTTGAAAAAGCAACTTGCATTTGCATCCATGATACCCATCCAAAAAATGAATACCCAGTGCTTTCCAAGCTCCTCTTTTCTCTGTACCGGGGAAGCCTGGTTTAGGGCTGGTGAGAAGCACGGCAGGGAAACAGCACAGTGTGCCTCAGCACACCAGTGGAGCTTTGTGCTACTAGAGGGTTCACTGGCCTTTTGACAGGAGATGGCTTTATCTTCTTGGCCAGAAAGCTGTTCTGGTTGCTTTCTGCAGCACCCGGGTGGAGAGCTGCCCTGCACTGGGCATCCTGCCTGCTGGAAGGCATTTGGTAACCCCATCACCAGTTTCAGGGGTGTCTCCTTCTCACCTTACGGCAGACCCTGAGCCAGGATGGAATCTCAGGCACGCCTCCCCTGCGCTGGCCATCCCCAGAGCGGGGACAACAGCAGCAAAGATGGTGCCTGTCACATCCCCATCCAGGGCAGCCCTGAGGTTACTCCTGTGCCCAGGTACTCGGCACAGCTGGAGGCCAGCATCTTTAACAACCTCTCCTTTCTACACACTACTCTATTCATTTTCCACTTCCCCAATCGCAGCTGTCGAGCCCCATTAATGCGCAGAAAAAACACATTTAAACCCAAACCTGCTAGGCCAGAAATAGAAGTTCTCATTTTCTTTTCCAAAACACAGAATAGCTGAGCAACAACGAAAGGAAAAGGAAATCTCTCCCGAGTGCACATCTGGAACCAATTTGCTGTATGTAGCCACTGGGTGTCACTTTTGATATATATTGGGTCAGCCACGCAGCGCTTTGGCGAGAGAAACGGATTTCAAAGAGGTGATCCTAAACCAAACCAGACTGCTCCGCAGCCTCTCACGTGCAAGCTGTAATTAGCAATTAGCCAGCCAGGCTGATTTATTAACAAAACGTCTTCGCCACGACATTAAGCACCGTGCAGCAGCTCTTACCTCTCTGTTTGCAGCGTGACTTTTGACGGCTCCACGTTGGGGTTTTCCCACTCCATCTGTGGACAGTGCATGAAGTAGCAGAGTGTGTACAGAGCCTCCGGCTCCCAGTAGAGCGATCCCTGCTTCTGGTGCATGGGCGTCCCGTTCCCGTGCTGCTTGGCGTTGAGGGGCTGGAGGTGGTGCATCGCTCGAGACACCAGGTCACCTGGAAAAAAGCAAAAGCTGGGTGAATACCAGGCTTTAGCGCTGCCTCTCCCCAAAGTTTTCAAACTAAAACCCAAAAGGCGTGCCAGGTTGATTTTCCCTTACGGTTAACCTCACATATACAAACAGTAAAGGGTAAGACAGGATCCTGTGCACTGCCCATCACCAGGTCGGACTTTGCCTGGTGGTTTACACAGCACGGTGTGACGTACCTTGGCTGCAGACAAGCCCCCAAAGGCCTCAGGGAGATGGGTTTCTGCAAATACAGTGTGTCAGCAGCACCAGGCTGGCTCATCTCAGCACCGCCTGTAGAGCCACTACACTGGAGCTGGGGTCACAGCTACCCACAGGCAGCCCTGGGAGGCTGCAAAACCCCATAGTCTCAAAAATGATCAGTGGGGATGATGCAGAGCAGCATCAAAAGCTGCATGCTCCTGGGTACAGAGTAGTAGGAAAAGGCAGCCCCTTGCAATGAGGAAGGAGGCAGCCAGCAAATGCACAGAGCACAGTGAGAATGTGCTAAGGAACACATGGGTGAAGAAAAAAAAGGGGAAAAATGCTAAAAGACAGTACCAGAAATGCGCAACCAAAGCTACGATTTGTAAACCCAGGCTGGGCCCAGAAAACTTCATGTTAGCAGAAGAACAAAACCTCTGAAGTTTCTCGCCCAGACCCTCAGGTTTCCAGAGCAAAGAAAATGGCCCAAGAGAAAGATGCTCCTCATCTTCCCTGTGACAACGTGGATCTGGGCGCTTCCTTGCAGGGCAGTTATGGGAAACCAGCTGCAATATACGGACCGGGATCAGCAAAGCCAGCAAGCCAGATTAGCAGGCAAATAATGGGCAAGCAGCAGTGAGTCACTTAGCACACTACTGATTGTAACTAATTAACTAAAGCATCTCCCTCTGAGGCAGTGAATTTTACATTTGTTGACTAGTGACCACTCTATCAAAGGCAGGGAAACAATTGTGGTTATAAACTGCCTGTTTTCACGTGTTCAAATCACTCTGAGAGAGCTTTGGGGGGAAATAATGATCCAGATCAAATCAGATGGTTTGTTTTAAATGAAAATCTGAGCAAGAGCCCTTTGGGTCATTCTTAAGCTATACAAAAGCGAGTGATGGGGAAAAGAGGACATAATTTTCCAGTGTTAAGAAGTCACACGGTCTCTCTTATTTGCTTTTCCCAAGCGACCACTGAGCACTGAAACTTGGAAGGAAAAGTTGGAAATGCACACCAAGGTAGGAACATAAAACCAAATCTGGGAGGGGGGAAAAAAAAAAAAAAAAAAAAAAGCTGAATAATGAATGCCTGGGAAAACTTAAAGGAGAACCATTTTGTCTGTGTGCAAGGCAGAGTACAGGTTTTTTTTTTTTTTGCAAAGTCCCACCCCTATGAACACATCACAGCACATCACCTCTCTCCAGCCTGACTCGCACAGAAAATGATGCTGCTGCTGTGATAACGCACACCAGGGAGAACAGAAACATCTTGCTGAAAAACACTCAGCCCAGTCCTCCAAGAACACAGCTTTAAAACCATGAAGAGAAGAAAACCACTGGCATGAGAAAACTGCCGAGTCCATGATTTCAGGGTTTTGACACGATTTTTTGCTGCACTCTGCAATATTCCTCTGATTCAAAGCTTTCATTTAAAAATAGTTTCTGTCTTTTCCCTCCACCAGGAAATTGTCACGATAGGACCAATCTTGCTGCCCTGCATGCTCATAATTTCTGAGAAAGGCTGTGCATGCTGAAAGCCTACAGGATTAGGTCCGTGGCAGAAAGAGATGTCCCTCTGAGACAACTCCTCAGTCCTGCACAAACTTACTAGCAGGCAATCAGCAGCAGCAGGAAAGTTTGGGACCCCCTTCACTCAGTCCACTGTCACAGCAGACGTGCACTGCCAAGCCTAGCACAGAACAATTTAACTGCTAGCAACCTTGCTGATAGAAAAAGTAAATTCCTCTCTTTTTCTCCAAAAGGCAAAAAAAAATAATAAAATGTGCAGAAGTGCTGGCTGCAACATCCAGCTTTAACAATAATAGCAAAAGCAGAGAAAAAGGAGTTACACTTAATACACAGCCTCTTCAGACCCAACCCACTACAGCACTAAAACATGTGGTTGAAGTTAAGCACATGACTAGTCTTATTTTGGTGGATCGAGACAGCAGGCACCAGAGAACGTCTCCATCTTCTGTACCCAATAATGAATAAAAAAAAAAAAAATCAAGATGCAATTTAGGCCCAGACTCAGGCAGCAACATTACTTCATCCCCATTCCTCCCCGAGCGCTGGGGCGATGCGACTTCAATGACACATCCAGCACCAGAGGAAGCTGGGGGGTGAGTAAGGAGGGAAGGCAGCAGCCAGAATGACACAGGCAAGGCGGGCAGCTCAGCATCGCTGCTGATGCAAGGCTGGAGGAACTCGAGCCTCGCTGAGATGAATGGCAAAGCTCCCATCCATTTCAGCATGACCAGGAGTTCACCCTTTTATGCTGTATTTCCTCAACTGCTTCTTAAGAAACCCAAACCAATTCATGCCATTAAAGCTGAATTAATGCTTTTTATGTTTAAGCCTCATTTAATTACATTATACCGAGAATTGATTGGCTTAGATCTCGCTTTTTGCCTTTGCAATGTTATCTCTGGTTACATTTCAAATAATTTCAATATTAATAATTATCATTACGTTCCTCTATCAGAGACAACTCAAAGCTTAAATAATCAATACCTATAAAGCAACAAGCTTCACAGAGGGCAGTAAGTAAGCATAAAAAGCTGCATTATGATCTTGGTACCCAACAGGCCAAGCACTGGAGATGGGATGGGAATTGCTGCTCTCCATTTTATTCCATGGTGTAACCTCAGACAAGCCACGGCATGCCCTGGTGCTCTCTTCCTCCCCGAGCCGCATCCAGTTACAGTGCAAACTCTTCAGGGCAGAGACTGTGCCTTAGCATATCTGTGCACCAGGATCAGTGCCGAGAAGGGAGGAGGGAGCTGACAGGCGCACGCACACACTGTATGGTCCTACTTATGCAGACTCTGTAAAATGTAGTGTAGCCTAACATCTGGTTCGAAATGCACGTGTGTTGTTTCAATCCCTACCACATTCTGCTGCTTCTATTCTTCCTTTCTAATATGCTTTTGCTTCTCCATTTTCTTCCAAAGAAGATAACAAGAGTTGAAACTCTCTTTGATCTTGGCCAGGATGCCCCAAAGCCCACCGACATGAAACCAGCTCCATGATGGGACTCGCTGCTCTGGATGTCCAGCAGTCAGCCAACTCAAGTCTCATCTGCGACACCCAACCTGTATCTGCTCTCCTTGCCAGCTGTAAAAACCACAATACATCTGAACGCCAAGGGCATCCCTGAATTTGTGGCCAAGTATAGAGAGTGAACAGCCCTTCATCGCTGTGTGTTAGCCCTCTCTGCTCTGCAGAGCCACATTCAGCTACAGGAACACTCTGCAGGGGAAGGGTACCTGCTTGCAGTATTGCTGGCTCCTTCTGCATCTGTTTTGGCCCTGAAAAGACATCTCAGATATATCAACAACTGAGTGTATCTGGAAGGCCAATAAATTCCCGAGTGCATCATTTCCAAAAAAACTCATAAAAAAATAAAAATCCCAGCAGTTGAGTCGATCTTGTAACTCCAGGGAAGCAGCTCCCGAGGGCTGTGTCGTCACGACACAAGGGGCTCAGCGGGGATCCCTGCCTCCTTGTCCCCTGCGCTCATTCTCGTCCCTGTACCACCGCCTGCAACCCATCTGAGCAGCAGACTGGGGAGCCTATCTGCCTGACAAAAGACCTTGCCAATTTTATTTTGTTTTTAATTTAAACCAAATAAACACTTCCACAATTTATGCAACGTAAGCCAAGCGAGCCGCTGCACAAACTGCTCTGCTGGCAGAGCCTGGGAGAGGAAGACATCACGTGTGGGGCAGACACCAAACAAAAAAAAACCATGAACAGTGAGGTGGGGGAGGATATTTGAGGATATTTTTGTTGCCGAAGCTAAGAAGCCAGAACTGGAAGGCAGGCTCCCTGAGGGCAGCAAAGGCAGCAGCAAGCCCCAGGCCTTGCACTGCCTTGCAGCCCTGGCTCGGGATAGGGAAGAGCTCCAGCCACACGGCTCCACGCTGGAGCTTGTCAGCCTGGAGGAGAAACCCCATGCCTTGCACACCAGCTAGTGAAGGGCTCAGGAAGCCATCACCATACCGCAGCGTGCGTGGAGCTGCAGCTGTAGCTACCAGCATCTCATCTTTTCCACCACTGAAGTGGGACCTGCCCGTCGCTGCTGCTGTCAGTTCAGCACAGTTTATGAGCGCAAGGTCCCCATACATCTGATTTAAAGATAGAAAATATTATGTAATGCGTGTGCTGTGACACAGGCCTGGTTTAAGGCAATACTGAATATTTAAGGAACAGCTTCACTGACTTCAAGCCAAAGATGTGATGTGACAGGGAAAGTTAAGCTGCTCCAGTCTATATGGGGGTGATATATCAACAATGTACAGCACTCAACTGGACAGCTTGAGCCCTCTCCACAGTGACCAGTGAAGCATTATTTTTTTACTGCTTTTGGCTTCAGTAAAAGGTATAATCGTGGCTCTGTTTTAGAGCCCAATGCTGGAAAAATAACACATCCATTTCCAATTTTGTAACAGACAAAGGGGAAAGAAGAAGAAAAACAAAAAGAGGAGTAAGAAAGAGGAAACGATAGATACCCAGTGCCCGCCTCTGAGCAGCTTCCTGTGGGATTTTATGGTCGGTCATGATGGACCTGATCTTGCAGTCATGCCTGCCTAGGAGCAGGCTCACTGCTTTCAGAGGGATAAACTTCCAGAGCCTCAAACGTTTGGCTGAGGCCGTGTTTGCACAACCACGACCCCGAGGTGAATGACACTGGACCAAATTCTTGCACAGCTGCTCCCTATGACACTTACCTAAAGTTTTTCTAGTTCCAAAAACATGTCTTAAAACCACAAGAACCACTTAATGATGATATTTTTGCACGCTGTCAACAAGCCACACAGTTCTTTGGCCTGTGTCTTTCCTTCAAAGCCCAGGGGAGGGAGGAGGATCTGTTGTCACCGCAGGCCTCTTCCCGTGTGATGCCCCATTAGGGCACTATGGAAAGCAGCAGTTGGCCAGGTGGCACCCATCAGTTCAATAATGCTGGTCTCAGCATCGCTTTGACTGTCCATGACTTGAATGTGCATAGCCTGCTCTTGGGAATCATGCCCTGTGGTGGGGCTTGTTGACAGCAGCAGTGTCACCCCTTCGCTTTGCTGCCTGGATGAACATTTTCTCCTGCACGAGTGGGCCAGAGCCACACAGTGGAGTCACGTCTGTTCCTTCAGAGCCCTTAACGTCTTCCTGTGTCCTGTCCAGACCATCAACAGGAGAAGTATTGACCAGGGAGCTGCACTCAGTGCCAACCTTCACAACATGGGGCTG
The DNA here is from genome assembly GCA_033628505.1 of Tringa tobata. Lineage (NCBI taxonomy): Eukaryota > Metazoa > Chordata > Aves > Charadriiformes > Scolopacidae > Tringa > Tringa tobata. The sequence continues at coordinate 5,946,896 of JAHREE010000193.1, read as the reverse complement.
GGTAGATTCAGGTTTGCCTCCTTACAAGCATGAGCTAGGTGCAAAACTCACTCTTTTGACCTGGATTCATTTTGCACCTCAGTATAAAAGTCCTGGACATTCAGCTTTTGCTTAGGACCAGCTTTGGGGAGACTACATTGAAAACGTGAATTACAACCCTGATAATAAAGGTCTACCTGGTAGCCGTGACCATCCTGCATCCTTCCTGTATTGTAGCCTCCCTGTTGCCTCTGGTTTCTGCACCGAAGTGATCTATTGCTACAGCTCACCCCGGCACATGCCTGGAAGCGCAGGAACGCAGGTGAGTACGAGTAGTGGAACTGTGTCTTCTGCAGCACAGCTCACCGCCTCCAGCCATGCGCTCAGCCAGCCACCCCAGCCATCCCTACACTCTAGATTTCAGCTGCCTGTTCCTTCACGTTGGCTCTGCCTCCGGTGTTGCATCAATCTCTACATTTCAAAAGTCAGCTGAGCAAAAGCTGCTCGAGCAAAACCTTGCCTCAAGTGATTTATGGGAGGTTGTGCTACCGTTAACTCGGGACGACCCTTCTGTACCAGGAATGGAGTCTGCAGAGAGCTAGGGTGGGTGCACACTGGAAGGCATTTAGTATGTATTTTACTGTGCACATGCTCTTAGCATAAAGTATATTCAAACACAAAGCTATGCTATTCTTGGCACACAGTATATTCCCCATTCAAGAGCCAGCTGCCTCGGGCTGTGAGTGCACTTGGGGTGCCGTAACCCACAGTCAGTGGAACATCCCACATGCGACACATTCATCATCAAGCTCACCTTGCAGAAAACTCCCCATCTCTGCCATCTCCACTTGCCCACGTTGTGCTTCTATGTGAATTTGCTACCTCAAGCAACCTTCTCTTCTGCTAACAGCCATTCACCTCTCCCACAGAAGAGCAAATGAAGGAGCTGTGGCCCCAAACTCTGAATTCAGCACCAAAAGACAGGCCCAGGATACGGGCGGCCTGTTTCTTGACAGTGGCTTCCCTGTGGCCTCCCACAGATTGTTTAACCTTTTATCTCCTCTTATCCCACCATCACACGAAGCTTCTATTTATATTACAGAGTAAGTGTTTATGTGCAATTTAATGTTTGCAAAGCCTTTGAAGACTGAGAAATTAGGGATTGGATATATCCCATAAAAAAGCCACAATAATAATTAAACTTTCTCAAGTTTACATACCTGTTATAATAACACTATTACCCTCAAAATCTCCTATCCAATGTGGCAAGCATGTTTGTGTTTGATTCCCCTTAAACCACTTCAACTCCAAACAAAACAGGCTTTGACTCGATGAGCTTTTTATCTGTCAGACTAATGGAGAACCTTCTCTATGTGGACCACCACTTCCTTACGGACCACTGCCCCTGGATTTCCTTTGGCCTGACATGGACCCATGTCCTCAAACTCTGAATTTAAGAGCCCCCCATGGCGGAGCAGACCAGCTGCAGAGTGCTCACCCTGGCCTGCACTCTGCACAGCAGGGACAGGGAGGACTACAAACCTAAGGAAAGGAATATGCCATTTTAACCCCAAGCATGCTGTGATGCACAGGAGCTCAGGGGTGAACAGGAGTCTGCAGCTCAGGGGTGAACAGGAGTCTGCACCTCAAGGGTGACATACGTGGGGGAGTCCTGAACTGATACACTGGCGTATCGGGGAAGGGTGGTGGAGGGTTGGTTGATGCTCCAGCATCCCCCACCCACCAAGGTGATGCCTTTTGCCTCTGACCATTAAACCTGAGTGGACTCCAATGCATCTGCCCCAGGGGAACAAAACCACTTCCGCAGAGACAGACCCCAGCTTGGCGCCCAGGAAGGCAAAGAAGGCTAAGCCTCACCCCATGGGGGAAGCCCCCAAAGGAGCACTGACTGCAGACTGGGGCACAGACAAGTGATAGCTGCCCCCACTCAGCCCCTGTAATCCAAGAAACAAATCCACCCTCCCCAGTCCGCAGGGAAGTGACAGGGAAGGTGAAGCCTTAGCATGGTTTAGACTGGTATTTTCAAATTATCCTCCCTCTGCTTCATTTCCACTAATAAATAAATGTATTGCTTTATGGTTTATGATGCTGGCTATTCTCAGGGGAAGGGAAAAAAAGGAGTGGATCCTTTGAGGTTATTATTAAGTAATCCATACCCCTTCTTGTGCACAGAGGCAGCCTGCAAACAGAGGCTCAGATCCATCACTTGGAGGGGGCCTGCAAAAGGAATGGAGTAGCAGGTAGGGGAGGCAGCAACCAGCTAGCACTTAATGGAGGCAAGAAACAATCTAACATTTAAATATAGCATTAATCTGCCTTGTTGTCTCTGCTAGGGGACGAAGTGGCACCTCAACAACTTCTCTTTTTAGCTTTTATACACAGGGTGGATGATGCGTGGATGGCAGTGAAGAGGAACTGCAAACAAGATGCCCAGAAGGTGGTGGGAGAGTGAGGACATAGAGACTTTGTGCAATAAAGCAGCGGAAGGCCCTTGAAAACTTGGAAAAGTATCATCACATCCGGAAACTGCCCACACAGGCTGCCAGTCTAGGGCCAAACCCTATGCTGAAGGGACCACTGCTGCCTGAATTGCAGGTCTCAGCTAATACCTCTGCTTAGCTCAGCACTGCACTGCATCAACATAACTGTTCACAGGAAATAAGCTTTGGTATTCTTCTATGGGGCTGCTTAGTCTGAGAAAAATACCTGACAAACAGAGCTTTTGTTCTGGCAGTAAATAAGCAGAGCACGTACAACAACCCTCCTTCAGATGCCACCCTTCCAGCCAGCATTTTTACCCTGGCACTTGCTTCTAAGCCTGGCTTTAACCTCTAATTTATAGGTGTCCTGGTTTCAGCAATTTTAATTTTATTCCTAGGGACTGCTGTGTTTTGGATTCAGTATCAGAATAATGTTGATAAGACATATTGGTTTAGTTGTTGCTAAGTAAAGTTTATATTAAGTTAAGGACTTTTTCGGCTTCCCAGAGAAGCTGAGAGGAAGCATAAACAGGACACTTGTCTTTTAGCCAAAGGAATATTCCATACCACAGAAGTCATGCTCAGTATATAAGTGGGGGTTACCTGGAGAGCAGAAATCCACGATGGCCGCTCGGGCCAGGCTGGGCAATCAATCATCGGGTCGTGAGCAATTGGATTGCATTGCTTTTTTTAAATAATCTTTTACCATTATTATTATTTTCTCTTCTGTTACTGTTCTATTAAGCTGTCTTTATCTCAACCCATGAGGTTATTTTCCTTTTTGTCCCTCCTCTCCCTACACTGCGAGGGGATGAGGGCGTGCGCAGTGAGTGAACGGCTGCGTGGTCCTAGTTGCCAGCTGGGGTTAACCCATGACAACAGGACGTGAATCAGTTTGTACAGCTCCTGCAGTGCTCCCTCCTGTTGGTTGCAGAGGACTGAGACTAGATGAAAAGGCAAGGGAAAGGATGCCGACTTTCATCATCTCCTCGGCTGGAGCTGCGAGGAGAAATGAAAAACAGCATTGGTATGTGCAATCACATTCCTACTCACACATGAGCGGTAACCCTTCCTTTCATCCCTAAAAGTGTGCCAAGATCTACTGTGAGGCTGTTATTTTGGAAATATATACATTCAGCACTGTGGAGGCAAAGAGAGGATGATGAGGGAAGGGTAGAGTTTTTCCAATGGCAAAAAGGAAAACCTTGCTGAGACCTGAGTGGTGACGTGGAGGAAATACAAGCCTGAACATCGAATCTGAGAGCTCCTGTAAGTTAAACACCATTCAAAGGCTAAAAATCTCTGAGATCAGCAGTGTTAAATTGCATCCGCATCTACAGATTATCCTAGCTTAAAATAAAAATGCCTACTTGTTGTGGTTAACAGAGTAATACCACCATCAGCACCAGTCACTGTGGTTTGCAAAAGACTGCGTGACCAACTTCCCACCCAGAAAAGCCATAGTGGACTTGCTATCTTTGGACCCAGAGCAAGCCCCAAACAGTTTCCTGCTCTCACCTGAAAAGATGCATGAAGACAGTTTGGATGACATCCTAAACCACAGTTTATTCTTCTGTGCAGCTCCAGAGACATCGACCTACAGCCTTTCACATGTCCCTCAGCACAGGGTGGTGTTCCCTGCTCAGCCATACGCTAACACCTTAAGGTCTTCACCTGAAGGCAACACGGGAGGAATATTTCTTGGTGCCAGCATTGGTGGCCAGCATACCCTAAAGCTCTGCTCTTCCCTGTCACCCCCTATGGGCACACACAAGAGAAAGAGAGTCCTCCTTCATCCAGCAAAACACCAGTGACCTCCACTTGTGAGCCTCATCCCCTCTGCATCTGGTCTCCAAGATAGCAGTGATATTTTTAGATGGTTGATGAATAGGTGTGTTGGAGTGCTATGCAGTTAAACATAACATAAACATCTGTGGATTGCAAACATGCATATAAAGAAGGTAGGAAAAACAGTAAAAGGTCAAAATGCAGTATCATGGGATCTCTCGATTGCCAAAGCTCTCCAGAATATTCCTCTCTTTTTCTATTCAGTCTATTTTCTATTCAGTCTACTTATTTTTCCCTGTCTCAAGGTGGAGGAAATAAAAGAGAAGAAACAGGAATCTAGAGGAATTCCCAAAACTTTCTGAAAAAAGTTAAACAGATCTATTTCTCTTGTACTCCAGGTATGGCCTGGGAATACAGGAAACTTCAGGAAAAATTGGAAAAAAAACCCAACCTAAAAAAGTCTTGTGAAATATTTTCTCCAAGATTAAACAGTGAAACACTGTTGGGATACTGTTTAAAATCATATTATTTTTCTGCCGTGCTTCAGTTCTTCCCAATGTTCTCTATATAATAAGCATTTCAAATGAAATTACATTATTTTAAAACACACTGTAGTAGGCAATTACAATTCCTGAATACTAAATGCCAATATAACGTAGGCCAAATTTATTGTTGTTCCTTAACTTTGTGCCATGTTCATTATATTTTAATGAATAAGGTTTCACATTAATTTTTCAAGCCTTTTCCTTGGAATCACGCATTACTGCTGTAATTGCATTGCAGAATTAGGTCTCTATTTACATTCTCCTCCTAAGTCCTGGAGATGAAAACTTCCTTTGATTTTTTTCCCTAAGTCAGCAACATCCCCTCTTCTTCCTATTTTTGGGAGAGCGCCTCAGGGCCAGCAGCACCACCCCACCTTGCCACCGCCAGGCAGGGCAGGGCTGTCCCAGAGAAGACCAGTGCCCGCCACCTGCTAAGCCCAGGAGATGAGAGCAGAAGCACCACCAGGCTCAAGCAAGAACGGGTTGTGGGGGGAGAGGGCGACGACGACGACACAGGAACAGTGTCCATGAGTCTGGTTGCACCTTCCTGGCCATGAAGGCCCCTCAAGAGCAGCTTGGGTTGACCTCCTTCTCTGCAGCATTCCCAGAGGGCACTACGCTTCCTCTACAGTCATGTCCACCACCACCCCTTTCCCCAATTTTCTATCCCCTCTGTTACACCTCAGGGAGACACAGCTCACCGAAACGACCTTTTCTAATTTGCCGACAACATGCAGGAACAAACTAAGGGAGCAGAGAGATGAGGGCATCATGTATAAGCTAGTGTGAATATACCACAAGACGCAAGGCTTTTCACCTTGTAAATCTATTTCCCACCTGGGACAGACATAAAGATCATGAAGAAACCAAGATGACTTGTGCTGAAATACATGCATCAGGCAGTATATGGGTCCCCATTTGCCATCATTTGCCCCCATTGTCATATTCCAGGGGACAGATTTGATCTCTTGGTCTCAAAAGCTCCAGCAGCTCAGCAGCCGGCCACACCACTGTGTGTAAGGATGGCGGACAGAACTGAGAGCAGGGGAAGCCTTTCCTCCATACACAGGCATTTGTTAATTCTAGTTATTCTGCATACTTGCAATACATTAGTTATTAATGTTGATAAACTATAGGAAATCTCATTCAATTAGAATTGCCTTTTCTTTTTTTGTCTGAGATAAAATTAAATTGCTTTATTGCAAGATCACTCTTTGCCCTTGTTTTCTGTGTTCTTTTGAAGAGAACAGAAATAAAGTCTCGGCTCCTGGGATATTACAAGCTGGTGGGACATTGAGGAGACATGCCCAAGTATTGCCTACTCTGCTAGTCCAGCAGGCCAAGCTCCTGTCCTTGTCACTCACTTCTGGTTGCCATCTCCTCCTCCTCATCTTCGCAAGCGCTACCCTCTTAATTCCCTCCTATCCAGAGTCTCCCTCATCATCTTTATTCATCTCCACAAGAGCAGGGGCTTTTATGTAGCTAACCCTTCCCTCATATCCCACTTTCTCCACGCCAGAGCTTGTCCTATCTTCTTTCCTCTCCACAACGCCACTTCTAAAGCTCTCCATCCCCCTCACACCACCAAAGCAACAATAAATCCTCTTTTGCCTACTCCCTCCCCGCCAACGCGCCCTCATTCCCAGGTGTTCCCCCCCGGCTTCTGTCCCGCTGCTCAGCGTTTCTGCCCCCACGCTGTGGTTCCCCAGCCTCCCTCCATGGCACAGGCTTTGCTCTAACCACTGAGTCACAGCCTCTGTTGATGCTAGATACAGATACAGAAGCACCCAACAGAGAGCAAACCCCCTTGCACCTTCCTCCCCTCCCTTTTCCTTGCATTTTAGGATTTTTCCCCAAATCCACAGGGACACACTGCGCCTCCCTCCACGTTTCACAGCTCACTTTTGAGCTCTGCGCCGGCACCGTTCCACAGCAGAGATTTCTACTCAAATGAGCATCAAGGCTTGCAAGCTTTGCCAATTACCACTCCTCCTACAGCTTCTTCCCCAACATGCATCTGCTTGCAGTGGCTGGGGAGGTACCCTCGACAGTTGTCCAGAGGGCTTTCTGGAGGGCTACCAGCGTGCTGGAGGTGCCAACCTCTCTCTGACAGCTGCATCTAACTCCCACTGATGCTCACTTTTCTTCGAGTTGGCCACCCTGAAGAGTGTTTTGCTTGTGTTTGCAGTCAACAGACAGAGAGAGAGAGCAAATCCTACCAACCAAGCATTTGAATCTGAGGTAGGACTACTTAGAGATGCTAGATGTCTGGAAATCAAAATAAAGGGGGGAGGATTAAGGAGTCTGGCTTTTTGGGTTGTGTACAGAGGTTAAAAAAAATCTAAAATGAAAAAAAAAGCCCTGAAATATCCACAGATTACTTATTTATTAAGACATAACTATATGTACTTTAAGAAAGAGAGCTGTATCATGCATAATTTAGTTGGCACACAGACAGAACTGTTGTGTGCTTCATGCACGTGAAATAAATAAGCATAAATTACTTAATTTGAATAACACCAAACACCTGATTCCAGAGACAGAGCAACACTTCACGCTAAGGCCTGTAAGGGCTCTTGGCTTGTTGACATTTCACCAAACAGAGAAAAATTAGCAAGCTGAAAACAGAAATGCGTTTTGTGGCTTGCAGACAAACATCCGTGGTGCCTCCACACAGCTCATGAACAGCACGTGAACTGAGCCCTGATGATATGATAAAGCTACAAAGGAGACTTCACATTGCTACAGAAAGTGCCAGGAAAATGAACATTAGATCCCTATATACATTCTTTATGACGCTGCTAACGCAGAATTCAGCAATAAGACCAACAGTAAGCTGGGCAGCCTGTATCTTCATACATTTCAGTCTTTTCTATTTCTCTGAAAAATTTCGTTAACAGACCTCAGGAAAAAAATACTTGACAGTATTTCCGACAGACTTTGGAAAAAAAAAAAAATAAACCCTTTTTTGTCTGAACATTTCTGTTTTCCCACGCATAGCCTCATATGTCTAACTATACCATAAACATGTGACTGGATTTTTTTTACTAAAAAAAAAAATTTGAAAAAGGCACTTCTGATAACTTTATCTCCATGTCACATGAAGATTCACATGGTGTTTGCCTCCTACAATTTACATGTGCTGAAACCAAAGCTTTCAGATTTTGACAGATATCATAGATTCTTACATTTCTCAAAAAGTGTTTTGATTAATAGCAACTAATTTATCTTTCAGGTGCAAATTCCTCTGGTGCAGGTTTGAGTTCTTTCCTCTGCTGAAACTGGAGAAGGAAAGGCAGGGTGAAGGACCCTCTGTAACACAGGTGGAACTAGCTCTGCTTTAAATTTGTGACAATATTTCCTTCACTTATTGCAGCCTTCAGGTTTTTGCCTGCCCATCTCAAAACAGGCATCCCAGTGAAACGAGACAGGACACCAATATGGCAGACATTTTCAAGTCTGGCCAAGCTGCAAGGTGCTCTCAAATGCAATGTAGGAAAGGTGAAATAAAGCATCTTTCACCTTTAAAAATTAGAGCACTGTATGCAAACAAGTCATAGGCACTGCTATGAGACTTCTTTCTTCCTATGGCTTCAGCTTTCAAACTGATCATGGAGCATAACCATGGCTAGATCTGACCCAGTGTCTCCTTCCACGTTACACATGACCCTTCATCTCTCCTCTGCATGACCAGGCTTTGCTTTACTCGGAGGACAGAAACCCAAACATTATGAATGACCTTGTACTTACTGAGTTCAGCAATGCTCCCCACACGCGTAGCAAGTAAAGACTGCTCGATGGTCCTTAGCTCTGACTGGCTGAACATCTGCACTTCCCCAGGTTTGTTTGATCTTTGCTGATCTTTGTGAAGGTTCAAGCTGTCCGGCAGGCAGAGAACACCTACAGTGGGTAAAAAGAAAGGAGAAGTCCAATGTAATTGCACCCAGTATGGATGACTTTGCTGCCACCACATCATTTTGGGGACATTCCAAGACACAGCCTGTGTGTGCAGAGCTCAAAGACAATCAACATCTATAACTCAATGTCACAGATGACTCATGCTCTCAGCAGTAGCCCTTGTTAGCTCTTCTGAATATCCTCCAGTCACTTACGATATCACTAAGGGACAACTCTTACAGAAAATCCTAGAGAATTGCCCAAGTAGAATATCAAGAAGGTTCCAAAGAAACTTCCTAGAAACTACTCCAAATCCATACAAATTTATTAGAAAACAGTATCTCAGTGACAGGGATTCTTAAAGATTGGCTTTGAAATGATATATGAGACAGACAATACATCTACAGGATTTTCCTGTAAGGGGAACTCCACTGACAATTGCCAAAATACTGGACAGCATCAAGATGCTCACAGTGTCATTGATGGGCTTATGGAATTTCTTTTACAAATACAACTTCTGGCAATTGAACTGCTTGGGCTTCAAAAGCCCATTATGCAGAAGTCCTTGCAGCTATGATTTTTTGTGAGGCAGGACATAAGTAAACCTACTGACATAAAACAATTTACATACACATTCATTCAGGCACAAAAGTCACTTTCTACCATGACATCTAAACCCTCAGGCGTAGATAGAGGGCACACATTTACTAATCAAAATCACTGTCATGTTTAAAAACAGAACTTATTTTCAAGAGCAAAGGCTGTATTACCATCCTTGGGTAACAGAGGCATGGAAGTCCAGCTTGGAGAGCAAGACCTCCCTTCCTGTGGCCTATAAATAGCCAGCTACAGCCATGCTCTCCACAGCATCACCTTCCCAGTACCGCTGGGACACACACAGCTGGAGACCTGCCGGAGGCAGGGGAGAGGTTCTGCCCTTACGGGCCAAGAAGACTTCACAAAATACATGTCCTGGTTCGGGGTGGAGCAGAGCCACCCTGCTGTTCAGTGAGAGAGGCGGTTGGTGACACTCGTTGCTGTGGCAACCGGGGTCAGCTGACTCGCACGCGTGGGGAGGCCCCGTGGACAGGTCAGGTGACCCAAACTGACCAATAGGGTATCGCATCCCATCCGCCATGCTCAGTGTAAGAGCTGAGGGAGCGCAGGGGTCGGGTTGAGCCCTCTTCAAGGGCTCTTCTTCGACGAGGAGGACCCTGTCGGTTTGTCTACCTGCCATCCCCGTCAGTGAGTTCTGGAATCCAGTTTACATTCCTCACTGAGTTCAGTCTGGAACTCTCCCAGTGCCTGCCCGTGACATCTTCCTGCGAACTTGACAGGGTTTTGTATATATTGCATCTATTTTGTTATTTCCTTTTTATTATATTATTAACATTTCATTAAAGTAGTTTAGTTTTTCCCTAAACTCATAAATCTCTTTATCTCTCTTCTTCCTCTCCTTGGAGTGAGAGGTGGGGGAGAGCACCTGTTGTCTCATCATTGGCCAACCTGGCCCAAACCACACCACTAAATTAAGGAGAATGTACATATTTACTGTTTTTCTTCAGGGGGAAGAAATCATCTAGTTTCCAAGCTCAATAAATATATGGTGTCTAACTCTACTGATCAATAATTCTACCCATAGGTACAACAGTGGTGGTCTTGGGCAGAATGCCTAACTTAATCCCTGTTTACTTCAGTTATGAAACAGCCCCACAAACATCACTGCATTGGAACACCACAAGAGGTGGATGAGGAGAGGGGATGCTTCTCGGCTACCTTGCTAGCTCCACTAAAACTGCTTTAGATTCCCTCCTCACATTTATCTCCTCCCTGCAAATAGTTTAGTCTAAAAGTTGTACTTGCAGCACAGGAACAAATACACTCATCCTGGGAGGAAAGAGGCGACGTAGTTGCCGTGAGCACGTTCAAAACCAAAAGCAGAAGTATACAGTAGGAAAACTTGGACCAAAGGTCTTGTCCACCACGGCCATGAGGCAGCAACCTAAACCAGGATCACCCTCTGCCCATAGCAGCAACACCAGAACAAACTTCCTAATAGCCTGTTTGAATGCTAGAGATAGAGAAGCAGGAGCAGCCATAATCCCAGCACTGGCTCTGGTCCCAGGGTTGTAACAACCACAGTAAAACCATATGCATGTCTGGAAGGTCACAAGCGCCCTGGAGAGAAAGAGCAGGGCATCTGACACAGCAACAGGGAGGCAAGAATTAAAAGCAGAGAGGTAAGGGATAAAAAGTGACAACGGCTTATCAAACAAGCTCACCAAATTCTCCTGCATCACTCAGTGGTCGACTCGCATAAACACTTAGTGCACTGATCAACATTTATATTCTGGGGATGTACAGAGCTTGAGAAGTACCAACACCTGGATTTAAAATGCAGACTTGCCTGCATATTTTAATAAGTATTCTCTCTTGGAAATCTTTCTCATTGATTTAGATTATTCTTTATAATTTTAATGGATAGAAATTAAGACAAAATTGAAAGAGACTTCCCTGCAGAAAACAGATGTGTAAACGATCTAATATTCTAAGAGATTTCTAAAAAGAAGTAGAGCACGGCTTTATGCTATCTTTAAAAATGAATATCCAACAAGAAAATCTTTTTCAGTGAAAACACACCTTAAGTGCGGAAAAAAAAATACTGTTTTAAGATCTTTACAAATAAGATTCAAATAGTTTAAAATCATAATATGTACAGGAGATATTTCTCCAAGTGATTAAAGCAGTGGGAATAGACATTTTATTCTCTGCTTTGTCTATGACTGTTCCCACAGCCGGGTCTTTTCCTTACAAACAGTCCTGATGATTAATTACTCTGTTCTTTAGCAAAGAGAGCGTATTCTTAGGTTCTTGGATGAAAAGTGCAAATGAAATGCAAAATGTGCCATTGTTAGAAAACTTAACAAATTATAGGATATGTCACGCCAAAGGGTTTTACTCGGGTTGGAGATCAGTGAAGACATGCAATAGCCCAACATCTGATACTTGTATGCCAGCTTCAAAACTATAATTGACCACAGCGGGTGACCAGTGGGGTGTTGGGAGATCATTTATAACTCTCATAATTTTGCTGGATCAGATCTGGTTTTTTCCAGTATGGAGAAAGAGAATTCTATGGCTTGGCCATCCAACTCTGCCAATTTTCTAGCTTCAAATGTTTTTCCCAAAAATGTTTAAAGAAAAGTGAATAAAATGCTTTTTAGAAGAAAAACCCACTCTCTTTATATCAGTGTTTGATATAAAGCTCAAATTCACTAATGAAAGGCTATGGTAGAGAATTGTTTCCTGGCAAGCGGGCACACCAAATCGAAGAGGGAGGAGAAAGGGGCAAAAACTTTTTGTGATTATACGTATCTTTTTTATAAATAAAGCATTTAAGAAACCACCACCAGCTTTCACTGGTTTGGCTACAGTTCAACTTCCTTATTTTAATTCTCTGCCAATTGGTATTATTGGCTTGCTTTTTCATCCGTGTCTTCAGCTGTACCGTGTTGAACTTGACAAAACAGGTGAGGACCTCAAGTTTCCAATGGCCTGAAAAACAGGGCGCTTCCCCCCCCTTGCTTTTCTGGCTGTCGCTGCCGACTCTATCTGTCATTCCATACCACAGATTTCTGTACACTATCTTCAGAAATGAACAGCAGTATCTGCCTTTTCTCTCAATCGGCACTGTCCTTCCTTTCTGCACGGTTACTCAACCCTGTGCGCTTCTCTGCCCGTTATTTTTTCTGTCTTCTTCCCTCCGATTCACTAGAGTGGAAATTAAGCACTCAAGTTGTTGCCTGACAAATACAAGGCCAGACTCACTCAGAACGCCCCTGGCTGCTCTGTGCCACCCAGCAACGTACAGCAGCCATAGACTGCACGTATGAACCACTGGAGCAAGGTGAGGCAACCAAAGCACTCAAGTGTATTTGGATTTTGTCACCTCTTTCAGTGCTTCCCCTTATCTGTACCCTCCTTGGGGCAGGGATCTGTCTAGGACTTTTCTGCAAGGGGACAAATCCAACATGGGTTATACGCAAAATTTAAAGCAATTCAAACTTTGCCCTTGGCCTCAGGGTACCCTGCAGTCTGTAGGTGAAAGACTGAAGAGAAACGCAAGTGAATACATTTTAAAATCAGCATTATGCCAAAAAAAAATATAAAAAAATAAAAATCACAGTAACAAGCTCCTAATGCTTCCATCTCTAGAGAAAAAATAACATCTCAGGGAAAATCTGATGTACAGTTAATACACTCCACATTTTTCCTGCCCTCTGGGCTCAGCTGAAACACAAGCCAGAGCTCAATCCCCAAGGACTTCAAAATCCCAAACCAAAGAAGCATTGCACAAAATGACAAAGCAAAGACTGAAGATGCCTGAACTTATAAAAGAAACAGTGATTTTAAACCTTCATGCAAAGTCATCTGAAGCCAGGGGTACCTGGTAACTCTGTTCCAGTTTCCCCATGCACATTCCCGCCTCTTGGGTTGGGTTGATATACAACCCTCCATTGCAAGGCAAATTTTGCTACAAATAAACCTACATTCTTGCATATTGGTTTCAGAGATTGCCACGGAGCTGCCCATGCTGTCCTTGCAGGGTGACAGAATTGTGCATGCATCACACAAACATCCCAAAATCAGTGCCTGGCAGCAGCCCTGCCAGAGCTTGTCCCTGCTCCTCAGTGCCCCCCCAGCAAAACAGCCCGAAGGACGTGATGGCCAAGAGCAACTCCAACACCAGATGCAGCAGTGGTTGTGTGACCCCTTCAGCTTTCAGGGCAGGAGAAATACCGGGTTTGTAGCCCAAATCTCACCAAAAATACAGAGGAATGATTAAAAAAAAAATCTAAGCACCCTTCACTGTTACTCTATTTAGACAGATATCTGCACTTACTTATGTATCAGCTGTTGGAAAACATTTGATTCCTGAAGTGCTGGCACCTATGGTGCCTATACTCCAGGACCAGCAGTCGGACTTCACTTTCTTTCAGGCATAGGAGGCTGCTGGCCTGTATTGCTCTTGGCACCACACAGCCATTTGCATCATGCAGATCAAAGGGCAAAACAGCAAAAAAATAAGTCTTCTGTATACTACCATGAAGGACTACACAATGTGGAAAGCAATAAAACAGCAAGCCTGTTTATTAGGATTGGGCAGTAAGATTTGGGGCAAGGATGTTGCATCCTCAAACATCCCATAGTTTAGTCCCAAAACAACTTTGCCAGCTCAAGCAGCATTTTCAACAGTGAGTCCATCTCAGAAAAAAAAAAGAGACAGAACTTAAACTTGCAGTTCCAGTTACTGCAGGTCTGAAGTTATTGCTCCAACCTTCCTCTTCTAACCTATTGTAAACACGCTTCAGTACTATACACCTCCTGAAGCTTTTATTTGTTTTTCAAGGAGTTTGAAGACATTTAATCAAGCTACTGCTTGAGCATACAGCAAATTCACCAAGACCAAATGATTCCTCAACTATCACTGAAGTCAGTTTTTATATATATATATATCTGTATACAAAGTGACAGACCAAGGCAAGCAAGGAGAAGTCTGTACTGTCTGTATTCATGGGTCTGCAATACCTAATGTCATCCATGTTTTGAATTCCTTGCCTCTTCCCTCTCCTTTAGTATTCCGTTCGCATGGTTTAAACCAAAACAAATTTCCAACAACATTAAATTAATAAAAATGCCCTCTTGACAACGTGATTTAAATGATCTGTGCTGAGGCACCTAGAGGAAACCCAACACAAATGTGTTTGCTTTGACTAAAAATACAAGTGCCATAAAGACTGTAAAATATTTTTTTCACATTTCACATTTGTTCCTTTGGAAAGTGTGCCAGATTTCTTTATATAGATTAATTTAGAGTCTGGACAGAAGCATGAAGGTTTTGCTGCTCTCTTGTTATTAAGTGCTCCTACTTTCAAGGGAAAATAATTCAAAGTATCTTTACCTCCCTCTTTATCTATCTATTACATCTTAAACAAATGTACATATCTGGAAAACAGCTTATACTCCCACTGTAATAGCTAGATCCTACTAAGAGTTTATAGAAATTAAGTGTGCAGGACAGATATCAGGCAAATTGCTGTATAAAATTACCTGAAATTGGTAGTTAACCCTGAACAGTCCCTAAAACGTGGTGTTGCACATTACATTGCTCAGGTAAATGCCAACTTTACCTAGCACTACATTTAGGAGTAGGAAATCCATTCAGTGTGGGGGGGAGTGGGTTTGTTTTGTTTTGTTTTTAACACAGGAACATGGGACTAGAAGGTCTTCGAGTAAGAAACATGTGAAGTTCAAGAGCTCACAAAACATCCAATCAAATATATCCCTTTTCTTCCACAGGGTCATGTACCAAAGTATTTCCCAGCACCAGAGAGTATTCTTGAGATCTACAACATTAAGGTCTATGGGAAAGAAATGAAAGGGACAAAAGCATTGCAAGCTGCCTTTGCAATAGCAATACACTTCCCCAGGAGCAAACTCCATATCGTTGGTATTCCAACGTGCAGAAAAACTCCACGCTTGGAAATCATGGCAACCATGAGTATGTGAGGATGATACACCATCCAGATACACACTAGATTTTGAAGCACTGTGTGGGAACAGCAGCACCACGAACTCAGCATCAATAGAAAGGGACACAAACCACCATGCAGAAGCTCAAACTGGGAAAGGAACCCTATGGTTTCTATTGTTTGAAGCAACCTGCGCCGTGACTCTAGGGCTCAGCCTGTCAACCTGACCGGCAGGCAGATGGAAAACATCTTGACTTCTTACAGAAATGAGACTGTGGGGAAAACCTTAATGCTAATCGTATCAGCCAGTGCTTTCGGTTAACGGCGGACCTGGAAAGCATTCAAGGCAAGGAGTGCAAAGTGTCTTCTTTCCACACATTCCAGCCTGGTTAAATAACAGGGAGTGGCTTTGCATGGAGAAAACGCAAAGCGCTTGGGAAAGCTAGGTGGTGATATAAAGTTTCCAGAATCTGAGTCTTAAGAGTAGGCAGAGGAAGGGTGGAACAGGCACAGGAATCAGATGCAAGAGGCTGAAGGGACACGACTTTGGGTAGTAGGTGTTAAAGACGCACAAAGACATTTATAAGCATCAGCTTTCCACTGAGCTTCAAGAGCCTGGTGTTAAGCAGGTAAGGTAATATTAACGTCCAATTTACAGATGAAGTGAAAGTAAAGCAGTAGAGCTTAGTAACTAATTCAAGGTGAAATAAGAAATGTCAGAGAAACCCAGAAAAAGAGCATAAGGCCTCTAGTTATGCAGTTTAACCACAAGAGATCACCCTTTCTCTCCTGGAAAAATCAGTAGAAAAGCAAATGAATGATGCTTAAAAATGAAAGAACTGAGAGCCTAACAAAACCTGCCAAAAATTATCAATGGCAGCACTGATAAATGACAAACAGAAGTTGTACAAACTGCAGATTTTGGGTTCTCACCAGCAAGGACTTCATTTCCAGACTCACTGCAGAGAACCATCCTCTTGAGTACACAAGGGCAACTTTTTTATTTCATCTGGCCAAATTTGGAGGTTTTGTCTGAGTAGTTTTGTCTCTGGCTCCTTGCAATTGGAAATTTTAGTAACTGCATATCTGCAGAGCAGTTTTTTCCAAAGACATGTGATCGTTTTGAGGGCAGTATCCCAGCTAAGTTGTATTTGATTTCATCAAAAGCCAGAACGGATGATTATCATCCAAAGCAGAGAGTACCTCTGTGAGATATTAGAACAGATGTTATAGGAAGACGAGATAATAGAATTATATTAGAACATGTGACTGTGACATCTTTTCTTGTAAGGAGTTTCTTAGCACAACACATTCTACTTAATTGGGACATCCTCCTTATTAGAATTCTTCTAAAGGCAATTGTTTTAGCCTAATGATAATGAGTGGCAATCACTGCTGCTTAAAATGGCATAGAAGTAACAACAATTCAACTAAATTAGGATATATTCTGCTAGCACCAAGCAGTTAAGTGGTGCACAACCAAGTGGAACAGAGGATGGATTTGACTATTTAAGCTATATATTACGAAGAAGAATCAGAAGATTAGATCCCACTAAAGACAGAAACTAAGCTCCCAAATCACCAGCTAGAGCTTTACGCTTATTTTCACTAGGATATAGAGAAAACAAAATCTTGGTCCGCCAAAATCAACTGCAAAACTTCAAAATCCTCAAAACCACCATCAAAACCAAATATTACATAAAACAGTGAACGTGAAGCAAGCCAGTCCACAAGCAAGATAAGAAATGGAGATCCATCTTCTCATGCTTAGCCCAAGGTCTCTCGCGGTTCCCTGAAGCGGTCTTTGTGGTACTGCTGGCAGGCAAGCAGCAGCAGATGCTGCTTACCAGCGTGCATCCATGGGTTGGGCAGACAACATGTGTGCTGAGAGCACGGCGAGCTGCAGCTGATGCAATAGCTGTATCCCACTCCCCTTCCCTAGTGAGGGGACTAATGCCCTCACCTACCTGTGACTTTCATCACCGCTCTCCCTGTTGGCCACAAAGGGGCCTTTTATCGACTTCACAACAGGAAAATTGCTCAACAGCACACTGTGCTCAGCCACGCTATTCCACTGTCACAGTGACCACAAAAGTTTCAGCACGAGTTGTGATTTTTTTGGCAGAGAAATGCTAGAGCTGACACAGTGCATTTATTTCACGCCGAGTACCCATCAGCTTGAGATTACCCTGATCTAAGCTATGTTGTCTTGGAACTAGTGATGTGGAGGAGAAAGGTTTTCTACCGTGCTCTTTGACGGGAGGCATCCAGATACAGTAAATAAAATTTTAAGAATGCTAGTATCATATTCCTTCTTTGCTACATACAAATAAATAGAATACATGCAGCGCTCAACGTCTTGATACAACCAAGAAGTTGAGAGGTTGTGGGTAATTTACAGGAAGAAGAGAGCAGGATAAACATGTTGGCAGTGCTGGCAAGTGAGGAAGCTCAGGGAAATGTGGATTTGACGGTACCCAGTCTAACTGCGAGATGCCTCGCAAGTTTACTTGTGACATCTCAAGATGACAGACACATACTCAAAGAGGAAAGGATGTGCACTGGTATAAACATGGACTCTGGACATATACAGGAGTACTAACTCATGCAAAAATGGGTTTGGCTAAAAACAGGCACAATCCCCTGTTAGACCGAGAGTTCGCAGAAAATCTAAGCCTTTGAGTCACTGAAAATGACAAAGGACACATTAACAGGTTTTATTTTACGGAAAAAGGCCTGTCAGCTGATAGCTGGAGAACTAGAGGATTTGGTGATTCATAGCTTAATATGCTTTCCCAGAGCTTGTAATTTCCTTCAGTCATTACCATCAGCCCCCCAAAATGCCCAGCCGTGACACACAACTTCCCATTCAGCATCTGTGACGTGGGCACAGCCCAAAAGCCCAACGTCACCGAGACAGCATCTCTCATAACTCAGTGAAAACAACAAAACACCAGCAGGTAATTAAGCGTTATCATATAGTATATGAGCACAGAGTTTACTGTAACGATACTGTTTCGGACTTCTTGAGAAGAGAGACTTCAATTTTTAATTGCAAATTCATAACCCCATGCAAGCACATAAACCCCCATTTTTGAGAGACCTACTATCCAAACAGGCTCCTGTAGGAGGTACCGCAGCTGTAGTACAGTGGTACAAAATGCTTCATCCAAAAGAACATTTTTTCCATTGCTTTCTCTGTGTGCCACCATTCCTTTGGCATAGGAACTATGTGTCGGATGCCTTCGAGGGTCGGACAGATCATTTCAAAAACACTGATGCGCTTACATTTCTGAGCCCATTTCTGAGTATTCAGTTGCACTGAACACTATACAATACATTTGGCAAGGGTTTTTTGAATACCTTAAGAAACACCTCCTCTATTTGCTTCAGTATTTGCAAAGATTAGTATGCTTTTTACAGCAGAAGGATTTGTTTGCCAAAATTCCTCCTATCGCTTTGGAACACCATCAGTTTGTACAAGCCCTCATGAATAACACATAGTGGAGCAGACACTCCGGTGCTGATGCTGAGCACGGGGCATTCCCATCACAGTTACCAGCTGCAGCTTCCCATCTTGCAGGTGGACACAGCTGGAAATGGGATCGAGACAAGGTGCCCGAAGTCCATGGAGCAACCACCGCTTTGCGCTTGGGAGCCAGTTATGTATGTAAAAGGTTACACAAACCATACCTGCAGGAATAAGGATGGTTTGCAGTTCAAACTGGTGAAATACCTGATCTTCCAAGGGCGGGGTGACCAGCTGATGGGAGAACGACACCCTTTTCTGCAGAGCTGGGGGATTGCTGCTTGCTTTGTAAGTCACCTTCCACCAACGCCAAAGCAGCTAAAACCATCACCGACCACCCTTCAAATTTGAACGACTAAATCATCAGCCCCAAAAGCTCCTGGGAAGGCACTAGGGTATGTGACTGAATAAAATAAAATTAAAAATAAATAACATTAGTAAAGTCTGCAGTCGGTAAGGCATTAAACCTGAAAACACATGACGTGAAGGGACTGCAATGAAGCCTCCGAGCCTATGGACACACATGAACAGAACTGCACTGCTGCCACATGCTGCCCTGCTTCAGAGGGGAAACGCAGGAGGCTCTGGCAGAACTCTTGCTGACTTTGTAAGGGTCGGGGTTTTACCCCCAGGCAATGAGTTTTGGGTAAACCAGAGCATGTGGAGTCGGCAGTAAAGGTTAAGTAATTAGAATTTCCTTTCAACTGCTTGCACAGATGAGTATCAGATTAGCCACTCCACCCTCACCATAAAAGCCTGCACTTAATGAAAGTAAAGAACGATAAAATGTTTTAGAAACACAAGCTGCTATTTACTGGCTTTAGGGCAGTATCCCATCATCTTCAGCATTTACTATGCTCCCTCCCACCCTGCTAAGGATGGCAGTGAGCAAACAGATTATCACAGCAGGATAAAAAAAACACATACCCTTGAATTTACATGGTACCGGACTACAACTATCTCCCAAACTGTTGACAAGCCCAGAGCAGGACATGTCCTACAGCCCCCTGAAGCCCCCCCAAGCCAGGCTTGCTGCATCATTTGGAGTATTCCTACCAGGTGAGATGTTTTCACTGGCAAATACCTGAGCTCAGGCACCAACGGCGGTGACTTGCGTGGGACCAAGGTACCCTCAAGGCTCTCACCCTCAGTAACAGGAGTAACCCTCTGCCTTCAGCATGTGCTTCAAGGGGTTTTTGCCACGTATTTAAAGCCAAATATTCACCTAAAAATTTCACTGACTGGAAACCCTGGATGCCAGCCAGATGACAGTCCTTTCTAAAGTAACCTTTGCAGTCTTCAGAAATTCCACTTGGCTCACTAAACAGAAATGGCTTGCTAATAGCACATATTTCACCATCCAGACGTTTGATACAGATACCTACAACAATAAATCAGCCCTGGCCGGTAAAGATTAACCTATATACGTGTATATATGGTAAAATCATTACAGACAATGAAAAAAATTTACAGGAGACATTAGACCGTGTCACTAGCATACTTTTATGACCGCTTGCCCTACAGATTGGCTGGCTGAACCCATTTCAAATAATACAGGTTTTACAGAGCTGATGGACACTCTATTCCCCACCCACCTATAACACAAACTGTGTTCAGGTGCATGAGCTCATTACACGGCTACCAGTTTAACTGGAAAAGACTTTTAAAAATTACTTTACAGAGGTTTAACGCATTTTTCTGATCCCTGTAGGGTATCCATTTGTACATTCTGAATGTTATGGTACCAAGACACATGGTTTTATTCCTAAAATATCTCATCCATTTTTTGAAAATGGTGCTATTACTTTTTTCCAGACAGAAATGGCTGCATATTTATCCTCAGAGCGGTTAAAGGTCAAACCCAGATTTCATCTCTGCATAATCTTCAGATTTTGAACCTCTGCATTATTAATCTCCTCCACTGTTTCACCTAGACATTGACACACAGATCAACAAACTCCAAAAATCCTACAGTAAAGGAATATGATCGTTTCAATGTCAGACCCTTTGCCACTGCCCCAAAAAAGACAGTAATTAACGAATAAACAGATGCTCACTATTTTACCTTCCTGGTTCAGTGTAGCCTTTGGCATGACCTGGACATGACCACACCTTATCCATTCTCTGCTTCAAGTACAGCACAATGCCATTCGCTGTGGGCTCTCCTCTTCCCACGGGTGCCCTCACGGGGTCAGAGATGCACCCCTGGTGGTGCCTCAGCCACCCCACAGCAAAGCTTCACCAGCCCTTCCCCAATACTCAAGCACCAAAACTAGGGCAGAGAACAAACCCCGGAGCAGTTCTTCCCCCACAGCCTTGGTCTGGGAAACAGCTGCACCAACTTGGCTGAAATTTTAAAAAAACAGAGACAAGCCAAAAAAACCCCAAAAACCAAACAAATAAACAAACAAAAAAAACCCTCAAAGAAACAAAAAAGTATCTTTACATTATTTTGGAAGAAGGGATTGCCCTAGAAAAAGCTAAATGCCATTGGAACATACCAGAAGCAACTGAAATCAGGGATGTATAATGATCATCAGCAGGTAGCCCTAACAGCAGGCCATGCTAACTGCCTCACCAGCCACATCTCATCTGCTGATTTTATTTGGCCTTTTTTCTTTTAAGCAGACTGAAAGCAACCAAATGGTATTTGGAAACTTCCAGCCACAGCTTCACTGGGTCAGCATTACTTAACTGCTAAGCTGACTAAGCAGCAATATACGCTATGAAGGACATAGAAATAGAATATAAAACCTGCAAATTGATTCAAGTCAAAACCCCAGAAAAAAAAGAACCCCCAAATAATACACCAATGCAAAGTAAACTTTCATCGTACTCCATTTTCCCAACGGTCAAATAAACTCCATTTCCATCACTCAGGTACAGTCCCCAAACAGGCGCCTGTTCATGATGACATGTTTTCTCCCATCTTGTTTGCATACAGACCTCCCCTTAATTTTTCACCAGCTACACTCATGACAGCTACCTGCTCTCAGCATCCCTGGGACCCATTCCTCAGCATCTTCTCCTGGGCTACAACAGAGACGCCCCATCCTTTTATTGTGAACATCATCTTACACATGCAACAAATCAACCCCATGGTTCAGCCTGGAAGTCCTCACTGGAGGTGGGTACAGCTCCTAAACTAAGTACAGTTGTATGTATTCCAATCACATTCTCCGTGGATAAGCACAAAAAAATGCTCCCTGGTTTAAATTTCTTAATATTAACAATGATATGAATCATAGGGAATTATAAGAGAATTATGAAGTTCATAATATTTGGAAAAGACATGGATGCAACAAGAGCTACTATTTTGTAGCATAAAAGCACACCATGAAATGCTAATTGCAATGCACAACACTGCAAGACCTACAGGAATTACGAGCAAGTTTTCATCATCTCAGCTGCACATCATGAGGAAAACGAACAAAAATAGACTAAATTTCTAGTTCGAAAATAAAATAAATCTGTAATTAATTATTTTAATTCTATTCTAGTGAAACGGCAGAACCCAGCAATTTAAATCATTTGTAGATTCACAGGCTCCAGCTATGAGCGGACAACACACTACCCTTGACCCTAACCACAGGGACTGCTACAGCAAGCCAAGAGTGATCTATGAGCTTCATTAAGACATTTAAATAGAGTTCATATATATATACACATACTACACACAATGTGAAATTAAAGTAGGCATTTGCACGCACCAGACTTCCCAGAGAGTGCCCTCTGCTAGAGAACTGTCACTTTGAGCTTATTTGCCCAGAAATACACAATCAAGAAAGTAATTCTTAACTTCCTGCTAAGAGTTTGAATATGCGTTGGATTTGGCTGTGCAGATACCTGAAGGGCCACCTCAACATACACCTCTCTTGGTGGATGCTTGGTGGAGCCAACAGACAACATTCAAAAAAAGAATTATAATGCCTGTCCCCTGCTTATCTATGCATTCATTTCATCTCAAGAGTTAAGAGGTAATAGGATTCAACTCTTCTGCTAAAAGCACCTGTTTTGGTCTGAGGGCTAAGCCACAGCACAGCGCTGAGGATGCTGCTGTACAGGCATCTGACAGCTCCTGAACAAACTGCACAGAGCACCAACCCATCAGCAACAAAATACCACATTAAGTAAATTGATGCAATTTCTCTCATTGCTGTGGTCCTTTAAACTAAGTTTTAGTGTACCCAGGGACAAAAATATACTATCTAACTACAGATTATTCACAGGCAGAGCGAAACTGCTCATTTAAATAGGAAACAATATCATCTTCTCTTGCACTGTTATATATACAAGTTACACACACAGAACACTTGAAAGACACATTGCGTATGGGTCGATTTTTCTGACATGAAGTTTGCATAATTAAGACAGTTCTTCTGGCCCAAATTCCTCATGTTAATCACGTTAGGTGACTAACAATGGATTTAGTGGGCGCTTAAAATGGTTTGTTGAACAAGAAAGTTGCTTCTTGCCCTGGCAGAGGTGGAAACCCCTCTCCTGCAGTGGAAGGGTACGGTACGGTAATGGCAATGCTCCAAAATATGCAGGTCACCATGAACACGGCTGCAGTGGTCAAAGTCTTCAGAGTGAGAACTGAAAGACCATGTTTAGTGACAGACCACATTTTCACAAAAGAGGTGAGCTGCTTTTTTTCTTTTTCTTCTTCTTTTTTTTTTTTTTTTTACGTGGAAATTGTTATTCTTCGTATTTCCAGAGCACAGCAAAGCACTGAAACTTATTCATTTAATACATCTCTAAATGCCTTCCTCAGACAGTTTCATCTTTTTTCAGTGTTCAGGTAGTATTCTTTGTCCACTAAACGTAGGTAGGGAATTTGATACATTTTTACTTAGTTTCTGAAATCAATTTCGTGCGTACACGTCACTGGTATTGATTTATCATATAGTCACGGGCTCTTTCCCTACCTCTGCTTAAACAGCCGCTACTTGAAACTGAATTCACAATGAGTTTTAGTGTCAACTGACAAAAAAAAGAAAAAAAAAAAAAGTCTCCAACTCAAATGAATTAAAGGGATAAGTATAACCATCATGGCAAAAGCAATGACAATGTGACAGTCTGAAAGCCTTTGAAACCAGTTCTCAAAATTACTAACATTGGGAATTCAGGTTTTACCCTGGATTCAACCCCATAAAAATTAAAAATTCTACCAGTTCACATCCAAGCATCCCCAAGTAACCTTGACTTTGCCCTGATCATGAAACAAAGGGGACAACTGGAAATTTTAAGAGAAGGTTTTCTTCAGATAGGGCTGGCAAGAGGATCTGGAAACTGTCCTTCAGTTTTAGTTACGGACTGATCATAGGGTTGCCACTTCCAAAGTCTACCCACTGGAGTTTCTAAGCAAAAAAATGCTTCAGACGGGATCTGATTCAGAAAGGGCAAGTCCAGCACCACAGCTTTCTCCAACATACTCTGAGGTAGGGAAACAGGCAGGCACAGACTGCCCTGAACTGGCTTTTCAGAATCCATAGCCTTGATCTTCAGGTGATTTTGGAAAAAGGCAGTCTAAATTGTTCATACAACAAAAAATACATTCTGGGGTCTGCACATCATGGTGGGGGGCGAAGAAAAATACAATTACTACAGACAGTGCTTGCAACTCTAAGGAGAAAAACAGTAAAATATTTTTGGGGATGACTTCAGAATCCTGGGAAATATGCAGGATGAGGCAATGGCTTTCATGTGCAAGTGGAAGTATGATTAAAATGTCCTTAGGCACATAACTCAAGAGTCAGCACAGACCAATATGATGTAGACAAGAGAGATAAGGAGCTTGTGGACTGTCTTTTCTGATAGGACATACAAGATTAATGTAAGCATCTACAGAGAAGGAAAACAATAAAAACATAAATGATGGAAAATAATCCTCACACTAAGTCACTCTACATGCTTTTGGAGAGTGAACCGACAGCTGAGTGTGCAATAACATTCATGTGGTCTGCCATCCTCTTACTTTCTATGAGTTATTAGTGACTGACTGGTGTGCACAGCAGCTACATGTTAGGCCAGCTCTGCTAACTCTACAGCAAACCTCAACTTAGGTGCTTCAAAAGCAGACTGACCGAGAAACAACTCTGAAGCAAAGCAAGGAGAGATATTCAAAATATGTGATACTAACGCAGAGAAAGATTGCGCATCTTGGGGGCAGCCAGAACAGGCAGGCCTTCATCCAAAGACAACAACATTGACAATGTCTTGTCCTAAGACAAGAAATACATTATTACAGATGAACCTAGACTAGGTGGAAACAAACACATTTTTGTCACCTCTCAGCTGGATAAGGACAGTTCATCTACTGATCATGAAGCCTTCAGGCCCTGGCAAGCCCCAACTTGTGCAGCACGCACTCGTCTCAGCCACACAGGCTCCTGCAAGCACCTAACCCACCATGCTTCCCCTAGAACTTAGAGCCCCATGGTGTCCCACCACCTTGCAGCCCAGGTGCAAGGTACTAGGCTAATAATAACTACTTGTTTGGCTAATCTCCTGTTTGGCTATCAAATCCAGAGGCCCGTGGGACAGGCTGGAAAACCTGCCACTAAGCTGAGCAGACTATAGATGTTTGCATGTGGAAGGTGACTCCCGTAGGTGTGCAAAACGCCTGCTGTGCCGGGGGCTCGGCTGGTGGCAACCACCGACGAGCTGGCCGCCCGTGGAAATCCTGTTCCAGCGACAGCTCCCCGCTGGTACGTCTGGGCACGTGCCAACAGCCGCTCTTTATTCAGCTCCCTCCGTTGGTTTATTTTGGCCGCCGACCAACTCTCTCCACATGCCGTAGCCTACAGCCGGGAATCTGCGAGGGCAGTGGGGGAACAGCATGGGGTTTTGATGGCACGGCCCTACTGCTGCCGGCACAAGAGCGGGGAAACAAGGGCTGCCGCCGCTGAGCCGGGCCGGCTCCTCATCGTTTCGGGGGGTGTGCTCTGCAGCGACCGCAGCCTTTGAGAACGGAGCGGCCTCCTTCGCCCCGCCGAAGGACGTACGTGACGTCTGTAGGTGCTGTGGTTCGCAGGCTGTGGTTTGCAGGCACGGAAAGGGGCTGGGGTGTTTTTGCTGTGCGTGCCGGTGAGCATCCTCGGGCGCACACCAGCCCTGCACCGGCGGGGGGTTTGCACGGCGGGTTTGCTCTATCAACCACGGACTGAACACTACTGCAGATGACTCCCATAAAATGAGACACATTGCTGTAATAAAGGAAACAATATTTACCAAGATACTCGGGACTTTATTTTCAACATACGTCTTCAAAGCAATTAACTAATATTAGAGCATTAATTTTCCTCAGGCCTCCGTGATTCCGACGGGTACGGTTAGGCTTCACTTAGTTTACACAATTAAGGTGTGCTTCAAATCTGCTGCCTTGAATGGGAGCAGAGGTACTGCTATCTGCAACAAAGCCAGAGCTCAGGTCTAAGTCCACTAGCCCCAAACCCCTCCTCTGTCAGATGTGAAAGAGTCGGCAGCAGGGTACAGCCAGGTGCGAGACACTGGTTGGGTGAAGCCAGCAACACGAGGCCCACCACCACAACCACCCAGAGCACACAGCATGAGCAATGTACCCCAGAAAACATTTTAACACGTAGATTCAATGAAGGTTCTTTAAAGAAGCAACGTTCTAGCTTGATGCCACACAAAGTGGCTTTACCTCAGTGTATGTACGCTGACACTAAGAGTACTGCCCCTTATTTACACCACTGGTGGTCCCAAATCAGCCCTAACTATGAGCCCAAAACACTCATCGTGATGAATAATGAGAGATATCCAGAGGAACACGATGCACAGGAGCAGCAGGGTGGGAAAAGGAGCTTTGTTCCTATGGAGAACATATGCCTTGTCCAGGTCTGAGGATCTTCTACAGCAAGTGCAAGACCCCCATAGCACACCTCCAAAATGAGCTGGGAGCCAGGACTCCCACATCCAGTTGCCATCTGCCACAGATGCCTCCTTGGCCTCCAACAAGCCCACACACCTATGCACGCCCATCTCTGTAAAACTGTTGATGCCATGGAGGCTTCCCTCAGTAACACTTGAAAAGCACCTTGAGAAGCACTATGCTACGTGAACAGCCCCGCCCCCCAGGAGGTTTATCAACAAACCAATTCTCGAAAGAAACACTGAAAGTAGAAAATGGGAGCTTCCTGCAAGCTTATTTAAAAACAGGTGGAGGATTTGGCCTTGATAGCAGAAGCGCATGCGCTCCGCTACTCCGTTGCATTTCAAAGGCAACTCCGCTTTGCAGAGGTGAAAATGAAGTGCTCTTAAAAAAAAAATAAAATACTCCCCTCACCCAACACTGTAGACTTTAATAAATCCAGATGTCTAATATTTCAATTCTTAAAACTGTACCTTGTTAAAAAAAAAAAAGTCAAAAGAAAAACACAAGGAGGAAAGCACTCTTTGTATTCATTAAAGAGCTCAGTGAACTGCACAGCCTACCTGGGAGAGTCGAAGGAAGGGAATAAAAAACCAAAAATACAAAGTACATACGTTGCAAATCACACAAAGCAAATATTCAAGAGCAGTGAAATGTTATGAAGTAGTTTAGTAGAACTGTTTAACAGTCTCAAAGATACTTTTAAATATTTCATTGTTGGGAAATCCAAAAGTAAAAAATTCCCCAAATTGGCTTAAAAGTAAATACATTTTTATGAGTAAAACTGGAGTTCTTTCATTTGCTGATTAATTTCTACAGCTTTCAGCAGACACTCTACTCTAGTCATGTTGTCAAACTCATCTCTTCAAACACGAAAAACAGAAATAACATTTTCTAGCATGTCAGAAGAAAAGTTCTCAAGAAAACTCAGCATCCTCAGAGCTGGGGCTTTAGGAAAACCGTCAAACAGGCAGAGACCTGTAGTGACCACAGCAGCCACGGTTCTTAACTGGATTCTCATCGGTATCTCAGCCATTCAGTCTGAGATTTTTAGTAGCACCTTTTATAGATTTACAGGCAATAAATCTATCAAAGCCTTCTGCTTTTCTTTCATCTTTTGTGGGGGAAAAAAAATGATAAAGAAGAATGCCAAGGAAAAGCTCATGGTGTTTGCCAGGGAAAGGATAGACAATGAAAATAATTCAGCGCTAGGAAAAAGAATCCGTATTGACAGAGTTTATAAAAATATGAAATAATACAAATGTAATTCATGCAACAGTCCTAGAACAAGAGAGCTTTTTTATTTTTTTAAGCTGTCCTTGTGACCTTATTATTATTTCTTAAATTGCTCCAACACTTTGAGCTTTGTTGGTATTAACACAGCGAAACTCCTGCAGGTTTGGGGACACAGGCAAAGCCACCAGGGCCACAGGCCAAGGGCTGGGGCATGGTCCCACCACCCCTTGCCCCTGGAGCTGGCTGGTGGGACTGGCAAGCCCAAGTGCTTTGCAGAATGGAGCAACCCCTATCAAGGTCACACTTGGAATGCAAACATGCCACAAGGAACTTAATAGAAATTAATGACTGCGTAAAACACCATGACTTCAAATTTAACCTACAGCATTGCAATTTGAAAATTTCAGCTTGGATGTCACAGCATTTCCTTGGTTTCAGCTTTTTCTAAAGACGTAAAAGCACCACCCTCTCATTCTTAAGAGAAAGCTTCATGAAAACGCCAAGAGACAGTGATAAATGACTTTAACCTGACCACTGATTTAGCATAATATTCTTAACGAGACAAAGCCTATAGGAAACAGGTTTCAGACAAGGCAAAACTCATACCAATTTTATCGTCAGCACAATAAAGATCAAAGATGGCGGGACTTTTTTATTTGCCAACTCATCTGCTTTTTGGTTTTTAAAATCCTACCATAAAAATAATGTACCAGATCAAGCTCTCCCTCACTACAGTGAAAAAGGAGGAGTAACGCCACTGAGACTACCATTAAGCGAAACACTTGGGAAAATCCAGTCGTGTGTGTGTGTCCCCTTTCTTTTTTTGGATATAACTAGATCTCATCAGCAGCTTGCTAATTACTCACTTCCAAAATCCCAACGGGAAGCGGCGGATGCCAAGGGAGCCGTCCGGAAGGCGCACAGCCCTTCCAAACAAGACCTCTTGCTCTACGGCAAAACGCACTTATCTCTGCAAAGCCTTTGTTTAACCACCCCAGCTGAAAACACATGCAGATGACAAGCATTTACAAGTAATTTAACCTAAAAATCGTCATGGGGTTTGTTAGTCTTTGCTGGAAACAACATTTGGCAGCCATACTCAGCCTCTGCAGCCTCAGCGACAGGCACTCCTGATAACGTGAAACGGAGGCTGGCGACATTTTCCATGGCAAGCTTTCATGCAGTTTCCTAGTGATTTTTTCAGAGATGCTCTTCTCTGCGATTTTATGTAAACTTTACATCAAGTTTTGTTTAGCGAAGTAAAGGAAGGAACTCATTTTAGTAAAAAACATGAAAGAAAAAATATCCGTGAAAATCTGAAAGAGGAAGGGAGCAAATAATTTGACCTGAAAGCTCATGTGTTCACCAGATTTTCACTGTAAGGCTAATCACTGAAGAAAGCACCGAATGGCAAAATTCACTCGTCATAAACTTCAGAGATTCCAAGAAAGTACTTGACAGACTCCATCACTGTTCACTCTAGAACATCTTGAAGTGTTAGGCTTGCCAACAAAAATAATTACATCATCAAGCCTTTATACCAAGCTGCAGCTTGAATTCTTAAAGCAAATGCCGATTTAAGTACAGGGTTCAACATAAAGGCTGGTGTCAGATCAGCAAGAATTCGCTCATTTCTGTAGCTGGGCACTGCAATCGACTTCACTGCGAAAACAAACATAAATGTAACAATACACAGTTTAACAACAGTTCCCTTCAATATCCAGCCATTGCTAATGTCCCCAAGTCTTCCAAGTGCATTATACCCAACATGCAAGACTAATAAAGGCCAACAGTTGGATCCAGCGCTGGAGGAAGTTGGAGTTAGCAGCATGCTACGGAGGAAAAAATGTAATTAAACACAACTTCCATCTTAGAAGAAGTGATGGAGTTCATAGAGTAATTGACCGTAATTCACAATCAACTGGGATAATTTCATCAACTGAAAAAAGACTATTTGTGCTAAGCATCTTAAACAGGATTCACCCATTAAAAAAATAATCTATGGCTCAAACTCTTGAAGACTACACGTCTTCAACTCAAAATGTTATTCCTCCCTTGATATACAGACAAAAAAGCTGTAAATCCGTGAAGGGTACAGACAGACAAACGCTGTTAGAAGCAAATGTATCAGAAAATCCTGGGTATAGAGTCATAGAATGGTTTGGGTTGGAAGGGATCTTAATGGTCATTGAGTTCCAACCCCCCCTGCCACAGGCAGGGACATCTCCCAGTAAACCAGGTTGCTCAAAGCCCCATCCAGTCTGGTCATGAACACTGCCAGGGAAAGTTCAGCATAAAACAAATTGATAAGAGATGCAAGGATTTACTACAAGGAGTCACTTGCAGTAAAGGGCAGGGTCACCCAGAAAAGGGAGTGGGAATATTTGGCAAGCATGTAACTCAAGCAGAAGACAGAAGTGGGGGGAAAACGTGGTAAAAGTGGAAGTGGCATTGGAAGTTCAGTAAGCACAGGTGGCTTTTTGGAGTAGTTCCTCCTCATCTTCAGCTACTGTCCTGGTTTGGGGTGGAGCAGAGCCAACTTTTGTTCAGTGAGAGAGGCTATTGCTTAAACTTGTTGTTGCAACCAGGGTCAGCTGACTTGGTTGTTTAACCTGTGGAGGGGTTGTACCTATGGGGAGGCCAAACTGACCAATAGGGTATTCCATCCCATCTGCCATGCTCAGTATAAAAACTGAGGCATCTGAAGGGTCTAGTTGGCTTCTCCTCAACGGACTCTTCTTGAATGGCTACTTCTTCAATGGCTCTCTAATGACTGATGCCCAAGGAAAACCCTGTCAGTTTGTCTACCTTTGATCCCCATCAGTGTGTTCCAGAATCCAGTTCCCATTCTCACTGAGATCAGCTTGGAATTTTCCCAGTGCCTGCTGGTGACATCTCCCTGGGAGCTTGATACGGTTTTGTATATATTGTATCTATTTCGTTATTTTCCTTTCTATTTTATTATTAATATTTCATTAAAGTAGTTTAGTTTTTTCTAAACTCATAAATCTCCTTATCTCTCTCTCTTCCTCTCCTTGGAGCAAGAGGTGGGGCAGAGCATCTGTCGTCTTGTCGTTGGCCAACCCGGCCTAAACTGTGACAGCTCCACAGGCAGGTAAAAAACTGCATCATTAGGTCCTAGCCGCAGCAATACAGACATCAAAAAGCAGTAATTTTGCTCGTGTAACGGCATCTAGACTCTGGGCTTTTTACAGGTTGGGCTTTACCCATCAGAGTCAGTAAGTCCTTGCTGAGAGCCACACCAGCAGGACTCGGCAGCACCAACACGGCTTCAGCCTGTGCTATGCCTCGTTCCCAGTAATTGTGGGCTGCCCCTGCGCTCTCGCACGTGCAAAAATACACGGCCCCATCTTGCACCCTTGGAAACAATATTCACAGCAAAACTGGCCACAAGCAAGCACATGGGGGAAGAGCAATAAATCATTCCCCTCATATAACTGATCTTCGCTCAACTAAAGGTTTTATAGAGCTGTGCTACAAAACTGGGGGATATTTAAAAGTCATTGCTTAAGAGACGAGGAGCCTACCAACTAGAAAGGAGACGTGATGTGAAGGGATTCCTTCTTTCTATTCTTAAAATTTTAATGTTTCTATAAATGTTTTACATATACATACTATCCATCTTTATTATAAGGTTGTAAACTAAGAAGGCTCATTTAAAAAAAAATATATAAAAAAAATAGAGTGAATGTTTAAAGCAATGCAAATCCCCCTAAATGGCAAATGCAGTCTATACCTTATAATATACTGCATCTACTAGCAATCCACTAGTGTTTAAGTGACCCGTGTGAGCATGACCTGGACTAAAATTAAACTTCACAGCCCAGTATTACATGGCTGACAAAAATTGCACATACTTTAATATATGCCCTACATAAAACCCAAAAGAATCCTAAAAACTCAAAAAAAACCAAACCCATACATACAGGAAAACTATTGTACTCATTAATATACAGGTAACAAAATACAGAGGCAAATTAATACTTTTGGGTTGATAATTCCTTTAAGTTACAACTTAGTCCAC
Source organism: Tringa tobata (assembly GCA_033628505.1). Taxonomy (NCBI): domain Eukaryota; kingdom Metazoa; phylum Chordata; class Aves; order Charadriiformes; family Scolopacidae; genus Tringa; species Tringa tobata. The sequence goes on along the minus strand of JAHREE010000193.1, from coordinate 5,914,946 downwards.
ACACGATGCAATCAGAAAACGTAATTTTTTGGAACAGCTTAGTTACTTGCATGCCTAAACCACATTAAAGGAAAGTTAAGGTCACAAAGTCAAATATTCTAAAATTAGGAATTGCCAGATTAGATTTACTACTGCAATTGTAACTGTATTCTCTTGTGCATGCACACTACCACACACGGTTTTATTCCACAACTGCATACTGTTTTTTTCCATAATACTATCAAGAGACCTGCAAAAAATACTGGAAAGTTGGAAGGAAAGCAGAAATAACAGAAGATTACAAAGATTAGTCCCTGATTCTAGAGAAAAACAATAACAAAGGAAGAAAAAGAAACCCAAACACCCGCTGTGTTTCCTTGTCCTCGTGTCATTGAGATGGATGGCTTTACATCAATGTGTTTCCAACATACAGTTAGCTACCTTTGGCTGAACATCTACAGAGCAGTACCTTCTCCTGGGAGGATAAAAAAATAATATTTTTCCATCTGTAACAGGTAATATTTGAGGGAATATGGAAACACAGGACAAATCTGCTTTTGTGAAATACTGCTCTGCAATGCTAGAGTTTTGTTCACCTTAAGTAGGACAGTTGAACACCCAGTAAAATCAAAAAAAAAGAAAGCATCTGAAACTAAGTCTCACCCTTTATTCTCTTGGCTTTAAAATGATAACCTCTCATTAGAGGAACATCTCATTAAATAGCCCATCTGGGTCATCGTGCAGGTTCTCTGCTCTAACAGGCAGCACAAAACCCCGGAGAACTCGAGGACGGTTGATGTCCACGAGCTTTTTTTTGCAGCACTGAGTAAAGATTTGCCTGGTGTCTCTAAGGACCCTGACGGCAAGAAGGTTGGGAGCCTTCAGTTTGTTCTCTCCATCATTAAATCTCCAAGGGAAAGCACTGTCTTTCATTATCACCATCATTAGCACTTCCTGGCAACTTGCTTCCTTGAATCACTTGTCCCAGCTCTACTGCTAAAATCCTCTGGAGGAGCTTGCTGACTCCTCCTAATCCCAGGTAAAAATGTTTACATTATTACAAGTTATTTAAGAGGACCTTTACAAAGCACAAAGAACACATGTTTCAAGGGCGAGGTTCACCAACAGCACAGGGTGATGAGCATTATGGCACTGCTGTGGTCATTTTTGCAACACCTAAAGAATCGCCTGTGGGTCCACACATCCCAAATCTTATGTTTATTTGAGGTCAGAAGCAGGGATGACTGAATCTAGACTGGCCTTTGTGTCCTCAGCAGCAATTCTTTGATCGTTTAATGATCCTCTCTGACCTTCCCACACGATCAGTAGCATAAACTTCACCTCGGTGAAACAGCTGATGAACAAATCGAGAAAATCCGAGAAGGTGCAAGACAAGAAACAAGATGTCCTAATGGCATTTCTTTCCCTGAATGCCACTAACACAGAAAACAGGGCCCCCCACTTGTAGTCCAGAAGGCACCAGATATTAAACTGCTCTTCTGATCATCTTCCACTTATTTCCATGTGTAGTTGCAAGCTCAGGCACTCTCAGCTAATACCAAAAACAGACTAAGTGAAAATTTAAGGCTTCATTAACCTTAGGATGGTAGATGCTTCCAAAACAAAACGAGGTAGATTCAAGACTGCTTATGCTACAACAGACCATTACAGATGGTTTTGGAGCGTGCACATAGTAAACAAACAGCCTAAATGTCAGAAAAACTGTTAATTTAAGGCCTGGAGTAAAAAGAGTAGGCAGTTTCCCAGTGGAACAGCAGCTGGATGATGCTGCAATACTAGCACATGTGGATCAGGACATCAAACAAGCCAAACCTGACACCAGCAGCTTTGAAAGCAGGAACAAAACAACACCTTGCTTCAGTAGACAAGGAAGCATAACTTAAATTCCAGCTTGAGATTCAAAGCATCTTAATAAAGTAGGATGCATACGTGAAAAAGCAAAACATTTTAAACCTTTGAAAGCACCTCTTTGAAAACTCTTTATTTTGTTTTCTAGAAGATGCACTTGGACCTTTGTGGTTTATGCCACCTTACTTTCTTCTGCTGTTTTCTATTTCATTCAGAGAGAACAGAACGGGAACATGACTGGCTCAGACTTGGAGTGAATTACCTTCATCGCTGGTCTTTTTGCACTTTTTGGTGTGCAAGCACAAAGTACTCCAGATGTTCTCCATCCCTCCCTCCAGCTGAGACCAGGGAGACGCATGTCCTTTCCTGGCTCCAGGTGTGCCCCCAACCAACCAACCACGCCAGCCTGTCTCCACCTGTTTGTGGTGGCTCACCAGCTGGAGATGGGGACTCCAGCTGAACCCGACAGAGTTGCCCAGCCGTGCAAACGGCCGGGCTCCACATCCAGGTCAAGCCAGGTGATCGATAGCTCTGCAAGGGGCTGTCATTTTTGGCAAGGTGCTGTGAAAGCACCAGGGCAGCTGGCACAGGGAAAGGACCTTAGCCAACATCTTGGTCTCAGTAGGTAGTCACCACCACATTGGCTGTGACTGCCTGCACTCATAGGTCCAAGGCTATTTCCTCCTGACTGCAACATGGCTTTACAACAGGGATGCAGTTGGCCTGTGGTGAACATCCCAAGCAAGAGCTATCCAGAGGCACAAAATGCTGTGGGTCAGGCCAAATCTTCCAAGTCAAGTGGTGTTCTTCTCAGCTCACAGAAGACTGAGGCAGCTGTTTGTTAGCTGCAGCCCTCACCCATTAGCTTTGTAATCTGCAAAGGCAAAATACTGCTGAGCGCTCACATTAGCAGGAAGTCTTAATGAGGGTAAATGCTGGGAGCGTGCCTCAAGAAAACCAATTTCCTCGCTTAATTTGGACAAGGTGAACCTGACAAGAAGATACTGCAGTTATACTTAGACTCTGTCATACAAACTCAGAGCAGATGGAGACTGCTGGCTTCAAACTTGGGGCTCCCCTTTTGCAAGCACCCCACTCCAGGAGACCTCATCGGTTTTTCTGCAGATCAGGAGGTTTATTTGCCCCTCAGATGAAGGTCAGAGAAAGGCGAGGTGTGCTGTGAGGTACTCCTAGAGCAGACGTGCAATGGGAGCATCGTCCTAGTACAGAGCTAGACAAGCAGCTTACAGATGTGGGCTTTTCCTAACACTTAGACAATCTCAATCAACTGAAGAACAATTTTACAATTCAACCTTTTTTCCCCTTGTCCACCTTAAGCAAAATAACCCTGACAACAGACATAACTTAACTTTACACCTGCACTTATACATGGGGCTACTGCTGGCACAGATATCCCAGCCAGAGGTAGCACAAAGTTTAAGGATCTGGTAATTTTAGCATAAAAATGCAGCCGGCACAAACCTAGGCTATAGTGATGCAGAGTTTTGATGAATTTGGTTCTGAATGTCTATGTGGATACACGTAACCCATCACGCATAATGCCATCATCCCTTGTTTCTTCTTCATATACAGAAAAGCAACTTAAATTATCAGGAAACCTACTTTCCATGCAAACACAAGGCAGACTGACTAATTTAATAAAGAATGGCTTTCGGAATATTCTGGCTATCAAGAGACATGGACTCCATTCTCAACTTGAATACACACTAAACTTCCAAAATTACCTCGGGAGAAACACGCAGGCTTCCGCCCTGCAAACATATGCATATGTATATCTCTGCTTAATTGAACTGTTACTCATACCTATAGATGTTTGCAGAGCCAGGGCCTCTACCTCTTTGTATTCAAGTTGCTTGACAAGTAAAATGCAAATGAGGTAATCTGCTACAAATAGAAACTATGTATTATTGATAAAAAGTTACAATTCAGCATGGAGCATTTAAAGAGAAAATATTGAGACTTATATGAAAGAAAGGAGCAGGAAAATTGCAGATTTTTTAAAAATGTTTTACATTTCCTATTTATTCTATTTATTTCCACCTATAAACAGTTTTCTATTTATTATCCCTCAAAATGGAGCACCTTGCCTTGTTTGCCAACTTCAGGCTGCATACAGATGCTAAGACACTATTCTGCCTGTCAAGATGCGGGTTTCACTACTTTAAATTAAAAAATTCCCACAGAAAGCACCGAAACAGGGTGATGGTGAGAAGGTGAGAGAGGCAGGAGAAAAGCTGTGCTGAAAAGCTCTGTTGTGTTCAGCCACATATTTTTCTCATTTGTTTAGTCTGAAATTCCTCCTTCAGTGACTCTGGATTTGTTACCTTTTCGGAAGGCACCGCGAACATCTGGACTCCATATGGCTCGCACCTACTCCATGCCAAATGAAGCTATATTCTGTTTTCTAAACCCTTTATTTCTCCCAGTATTGCCACCAACAAGGTTTTAAATATCTCCACAACGGACTACAATGTAGCCTCAGAATCACTCCATTTGTTGACACAAATTCCATGGTGCTGCATTAACTGTGGCTGGGTTAGCCGGCATTTTTTGCCTCATCTTCATTTTTTTTTCTTTTTTTTTTTTTCAAGATTATAACACAAAGGAACATATACTGAGAAGGAAGTTCAGCAGTAATGTCACCTGTGCTCAAGAGAGCTGCCCCACCAAGATAAAGGAGGGAAACAGGTCATTCTGATGGTCCTTGCATGAAGAATTACATTTCTAGATAGAGAGTTAAAATTTTCCTTTGGTCTCCTAATTTCCCAACTCTTGACAGAGCTACCTTGAGTTTTTTTTCCAGCAGAGTAACAGGTTTTGAAACTCAAATGCTAGGGAAAGTAGCATAACCTTGTAAAAGTATTTCCCTCTCCCTTGCTAAAAAAGAAATACAGCTCTTATTTGCTCCCTCTCTGCCAGATGTTTCTGCATCACAGCATTTTCCACAGATCTCTCTCATACCCACAGCTGCTGGAACTGCAGCTACTGGAGAGACAATGGGCTGAACCGAGGCTTCTGCCAGCCAAACCCACTGATGCAGAGGCTTTTACCACCTTGAACCTTGATAGAGGGTTGTTTCGCTATTACTTACTCTCCAGGAGGGATGTAGAGACCCAGAAACACTCCGCTAATTATTTGGATACCATTCCAAACCCAAATGGGATTTGAAATATTGTCTCTGTTCTAGAACAATTGGCAATCTGTGTATTTTTTTTTCCAGGTGTACACCAGGTTGATTCAGAGGTGCTAATTTCAGAAAGCAACCCACACAGATTCTTTATACTCAAGGAAATATCAAGCCCTTGATCCCAACAACCTCTACGCTGCATCTGTCAGTGTTAGAGACAACATGATTTTCCCTGAGTCATTATGTTTTGCGTTGTCATTAACAAAGTCCATCTCAGTTTTCAGGCACTAGATGAAATGGGGAAGACTGGTGTCTGCCCCCTCAAGGGGCCCTGGACAAAGCATGTGTGTGAACCTCCAATCTCCTCCCATCCCTCATCTGCCCACAAGATACTAGGCTTTCCGGGAAACGAGCTAGTCTTCTGAATGCAAAAAATGTGCCTACCATAATGCAACCAGCAGCAGCAGGACCTTCTGGATAATATTATAATAAAACCAGTGATAGTCACGGTAGCACCTAGGTTCAGTTGGCAGATGGGCTACTTTCAGTGTTACTCCCCAGGTACAAGCCAGCACCACAGCAGTCTATCCCAGCATCCCAAATGCTGATGGCTCAAGTAAAACCCACCTGTGCTCTGGCTGTGGATTTGCTAAGGCAAATCTTCCTTTTCACAGATATATCTCTGTCACTAAGGACATATTTAAATTCTGCAGTAATCTTTGCCTGAATTTACCAATGTACAGAAGACTGTACCTTCCTTTTCTTTCAGGCCAAGCACCTTCAGTGCTATTAACCCCCTCACCAATTAAGGATAACAGTGCCGAAAGAGGTGTTTGCACACTAGACTATGTATTTACACCGAGTTGCCTGCACGCCCGTGTAGCTGTTGCACTGGGCAGCACGGCATGGAGCGCTCGTGTCCCCTCGGGCACCGTGCAGCCCTTGACACCGTCTGCAGCAATGTTAGTTCAGCCTTCACCACATGACAAGGAGGTCACCCCGCCGCCTCGACGGTGAACCTGGAGGGTAATGCACGCCACCCCTGTGTCATAGCAACTCTCCTACGTGTCACCAGAGCAAAAACGCACCCTGGCTGGGATGGTTTCAGTGGCTTTAGTCTCCCCTTCCCATCTCTGCCACGCACCAGATGTGGAAGCCAGGCTGTGGTGCCTCAGGACCATACTGCATAGCCAGGGGACACAGGGGCTGTGCTCATCCTTCACTGCAGGTTCCCCCTGCCCCGGTCCCATCCAACAAACAGCTCAACAGGCTCCAGTGAGGCTGCCTGCAGCATTAAACATGTACGGGATGGAGCCCTTGCTCCGAATGTCCACCAACCCTTTGCCGTGTTTCCTGCTTGCTAGAGGCTGCACAAGAAACGCTGCTTCACCTCCACTGCCTTCAGCACCCACAGATCTCCTCACCTCCGCTCCCAAAAGGTCTTGAGCAATTGGGCTCTTATCCAGGACAATGCCTAAGGCACCCTCCTTGAACTCTCTGACACTATTCACACCTTAGGAGCTTAAAGGCTTTGCCAGGTCAACGCTGCCACTCTGACACCGGGTACACTTCTTCACCACCCCCCCTGCCAACACAAGCAAGGGGCGCTGCTCCCCCGCTCACGTGCACAGGCGCATCCCTGTCCTTCCAAAGCACAAAGCCAAACAAAGAGCTGCCCGCCTGCAAACATCCCCGAGAGGAGGAACCACATGTGGCAGATGCTACTGCATCGCTTAATGCATCATTTAAAGCCTTTCGGGGACTGTGCCGCTGTGATGAGTAATTTGGCTAGAATATTGTCCAGAGACCGTACTGTGTGGACTGGGGCACTTGGAAGGTCACTAGCTGGGTCAAAAGCAAGAAAGCCCTGCTAAAAACAGAGCTTACAATCAGCATAGATCCTGCAATGAGAATGAGAGCAGGGATGGGCTCTGCGATGCCGAAACATTTATTTCTTTCACTGCTGAGCGTCCTTGCGTGTAGCCTATGTATAAAGCACGCCGCAGATCTGTCTGTCGGAAAGCAGAGGCCGGCAGCACGCTGTCTGTTTGCATCCATGTCCGACCCCGGCTTCGACTGCTCTGCCAGCTGGGCTGGGTACAAATTCAAATGCAAGGAGGTTAGCCATCACAAACCACAGTCTCCGCCACCAGCACCTTTCCCCTGCCCCACGGCGATGCAAACGTCACCTCTGAAAACGAGAGGAGACAATCTTAACTCGTCTTTAACAAAAAAAGAGTCTCAGGTCAGCGGGGACGGCGACTGCTCAAGTGCAGCCTTGATTTACACAGCTGCAAACTCCGGCCACATATGAACCCAGGCAGAAAGGCAAGTTCATGAATTATGAACAAATACGGTGTGCCAAAACACATCAATCATCATCAGTCACGGGCAAGCCAAGCACCATCAATTCCTATTGTTGACATTTGCACAAAACTTATACAAACAATCAATCGAATTGCATGGCTGACTGGAAAAGGAGATGTCGGGTTTATGTCATTTAACACTGGACTTTTCACTGAATGCGAAATGCTGAAAGACCTTAAAATAAATCTGACGGAGAGTCAGGGCTCCAGTCAAAAGTCAGACAAACAGCCTTTGCCTGCTGGAGAAAATAGATGAATTTACTCGTTAATTCTTTTCTTTAGCGCTGCTGGTGAAAGCTAGGCCAGTAGCTGCCTCCCTAAACACATGAAAACCTGAAAAGTTTGTTTTACTCAGCAGAAAACCTGCACTCTCCTCCCAAGGAAGAGCACGAGAGAAAAAGCTATGAACGTGAACATTTCTAACTAGGTGGAGAATGTTTTAAATCAATACAACAAGGCTGTACAGAGGAGCCACAGGCTGCAGGCTGGCATTTCTAAAAGTAGTGGGACAAACAATATTTTCATGAGGTTTTTTTTAGAGAAAAAACTTGCTTATTGGCATGTTGTCTTTAAATGCCTATCACCATCTATTAGACATCCTTTATCCTCCTAGTTTCCTTCATTTTAGGACTACTGGTTGTTGTATTAGGACAGCTTGCAAAATGATCTAGTGTCGCACTTTTTGTGCCGCAGCTATGAGCTGCAGGGCTTCCAGCACTCTCTTTTCTCAGGCAGGAACAAGTATTTCCTGAAAGCATGTTCTGAGCAGAGTGCTTTGAAAGAAGAGGAAACTTCTGTGGTTTTCTTTCTCAACTGCCACACAAAAAAGGACTTCCTTGCGTTTGAAATTAAAAGGGAACACATACCTTCCAGATAGCAGGGCAGCCTTTAGCTATAAACACAAGGTGAATGCAGCTCTTGTTCTAGAGGGTGCATGGTTACCGATAACGGTTTTTCTTGAAGGCTTTTTTAAAAAAAAAAAAAACAAACACAAAAATTGCTGCCATTCATTTGCCAGAATACTTTTTTTGCTCCGTGCCTCAGATCTGTCATCGCAGCATGTGCCAAAGCAAAAGCAAACCATTTCTGCAAGACCAGAGGGTGGAATGGGCAACCACCTTGTAGAGGTGCATGAGTCCCACACCACCCCACAGAGCATCCTGAATCCAAGCCCCAACCCTGAGCAAGGAAACGTGCTCCCGTCAGAGCCACCCCGCCGTGTGGCTGTAAGGCAGGTACATCCAAGTGAGAATGAGCACACGGGTATAAAAGTCTCAATGAGATAAGACAGCATCTCTACTATTTGGCTCCTCAGCCAGCACTCCTCTCCCAAAAAGCACACACTTAAATTTCAGATGGTAAATACTGATTATAGTCACACTGCAAGTATTATTGTTGTTGTTAAGGGAAGGAGCAGGATTAAATGCAAGCACATTGCTGAATCGATGTCTTGATCTCTTTTTACTTGTATCTAATCCTACGTCTGAGCCAAACAATAAGCCCTTGAGAACAGACAAAAAAAGCACCCTCCTGCAATTTGAAGATATGCCTTGCACAGAAACAGGCACGTGAGAAAAAGGGTTAACTATTTACGTAACATTGGGTACAACCTCAGGTTTCACTTGACACTTGAGTGAGATTTAGAGCAACTCTAAAAAACACCACACAAACTGTCAGATATTCTCCCTCTCTCTGGGAAAAAATGAAAAGAAAAAAAATAAAAGGTGGAAATTGGGGGAAGGTGAGGGAGCTGCATACGCTGGATGGAGCTGCACAACGGGGTAATGTTTCTGAGGTCTGGATGAGGCCCTTGGAGCCTCCAATTTTCCAGTGCCACTTTGCAGCAGCCACAGGACCAGACCATCCCCAAGCGCTGCCCTCCAGCCCTGGCTCTAGGCTGCCCAGAGACCCTCCTCTTGGAGGCTGTGCCTTCCTGCGTCTCCCTTTGTTTCTGGGCCAGCAGTTTTGCATGGCAAACCGAAGATGCCAACAGTATCTCCAAGACTTTCCTTTTCCCTGGGTCGTGGGACCTGGCTGTATCGCCACCTGTGAAAGCAGAGCCTGCCCTTCCTCTGCCACGGTGCCAACTGTTGAAAGATGGGCTCCAGAGTCAGGATCTTTCAAAATAATAAAAAAAAAAAAATTTTATCTGAAGGGGCAGTAAAACTTGACTGATTGAGCAGTTAAACCACAGCCACCGCAGGGAGGAGGGGGAAGGAGAAGAGTTGTGTGAGCCCTGTAGGACACGAAGAGCAGCTCTTTGCTGCACCCAGCTCCGCGCAGCAAGTAATTAGTGCCTTCTGAGGTTGATACACTGCGATTGATTTTCCTCTCACTTACCGATGTAAACTGGGAATAATTCCATCACAGTTGATGTAAACATTTAGTATAAAATTGGTTTAAGTTGGAAAAGCACTGGGTTGACTTTGTTACTGTATTGGAAAGCCAGTCTCAAAAGAATAGTCTTTATTTCCTTGTAACTATGTCTACATCAATAAAATTGCCATGATTATCTTTATTTGTTCTAATGCTATTGCTCAGGATCAGACTGTAATAGAAAGGGCTTTCAAGTCAAAATCCAAAGGCCCAGGAAAATCCACAAGCTTTTTTCTGCAGAACACCCAGGGTGAAGGCGTCACCAGCTGCAGCGTATCCAGCACCCTGAGCGGTCCTCAGGCACGAACACTGTCTTCTGCACCCTCTTTCTCCTCCCTCAACAGAAGTGGAAGTGCTCCTCTTATTTTCTGTAAGGATAGTTGGAGAGACTCCTTTTTGTGCAAGAAAGAGGATTTCTTTCTGCTTAAGGTGCAGCCTCGCCAACACCCACACTCCATAAAGCAAGAGCTGATGTCTCCTACTAGCTCTATGGAAAGTTTAGATCCTTTGCCACACTTAAAAAAAAACACCAAACAAACAAAAAAACCACACACACAAAGAAAATTGCTGGCTCATATATGAAAGGCAACTTGCCACACCAGGGCCCAATGCTTGCCTTTTGCTGTGTGATCATGTGGGACGCACCAACGTTGTGCTCAGAGAAGCTCAGAGCCGTGCTGGGGTCCCACAGTGAGGGGGGCACTGGGACAGGGACTGCGAGTCACCCTGCAGAACCAGCGGAGGATTTGACAAAGCTTGGGTTTAACAAACAGCCTCCACCCCCCCAAAGCAGGAGAGGAATTTTCTAAAACACCCCGGAATAAAATGAGAAAAACTTCTTGCCGTATTTCGAAAAGGAGACGGCAGCTTTTCCTGCCTGCTGCTGAGCGGAGCCGGGGCAGCTCCGTCGCGTGATGCCCAAAGCGAGGGGCTGCCTGCTCTGTGCAAACAACATCCTGCCTCCCGTGGCTCAGATTTATCCTCCCGGAAATTTACCCTCAGGTGCTCCTGTCAAAAGTTTACGTCCACAGTTGCCATTAGAAAGAGATTTGGTCTCCAGAGATTTCTAAAGCTAGCTGCTATTTTTTCCAAGATTACAGACAACAGATGATGATGATACTTAATATTATTATTGTTATCATCATCATTTTCATTTAAGTAAACCTGTCCAACACCTGAAGAAGACAGAACACAAAGCGTGAGCTCTCTTTTTGGGTCAAGTTTCTCTCGGTTTAAACAAAGTACATAAAAGCACAACAATGCTATCAAACACAGATAGAAAAGCTTAGCAAACATTACGTTCTCCCACCAATTATTATCTCTCAGTAAGCCGACATCTGTGGGATCACTCCTGGGCCTTTTAATTTAGCACGTCTTCTAATTAAGGAAAGATTAACTGTACTTCCAATAATCGCTCCTCCTTCCTCTGTCAGGCTCAGGCTTCTGTCTTTCTCCAGAGCCCCCAGGGAGGGCGAGCTAAGCGAAAACACGGTCACCACAACCCCTCTCCCACCTGTGGGCACCAGCTCCACCACAGTCCCGGCTCTCCTGGAAAGCATCTTCTGAGCACCTTTAGCTAAGTCCCAAGCAAGACGACAACTGGAAGAGCATGCTTGTTTTTCACATGCTCTTCTCCCTGAAACTCGGGGGAAGAGCCCCAAAGGCCTCACTTCTTGCAGAGCTGGTGGTGGGAAATTTGCTTCCTCCTTCCAAAGCCTTGGTCAGGTGCCCAGACTTAAATGGGACAAACTTTGACATTTGTGCCAAAGATCACACTGGCATTCTTGGATGAGCCCACAACCATCTACTCTAGCCCAACCCTATCCCTTATCCAAAGGGACCTGCCATCTGACTCTGCTCATCCATGGTGCTTCCCTGTGACCCCCCCCGGAGGCTTCCCCAGCACCCCTCAACCCACAGCTCAGTTTCCAGCCAGGTATTTCAGGCACCAAATTGCCATTAGAGACACTGGGGGGGTTACACGCCGACATCTGTTTGGGACCTGAACCTGGGACCAGAAAGCCTTCTAAAAACTGGTCCTAAGTGAGCTTCAGGAACGGTGAGTAGTCCAACGCACCCTATGGCCCTGGCACAAATCCCACCCCTGCTAATTTCCTATGGCAATGCATTTCCTTTTACCTCCCCAGCACAACATCCCTCAAAGACAACTGCTGGGGGGCAGCTGGAGACAACAGCAACCAGCCAAGACTGCATCTGCTGAAACTTCAGTTTGCGGAAACATCAGATAAAAGAGAAATCCCTTTTATAGACACATTAGGGGGAAAGAAAAAAAAACAACCACCCAACCACTCTTCCCACAAAGTGTAATTATTCAAGACTTATCTGACTGCCAGCGTGGTCTCTCATAGATGGTGTGTATGATGAGGAGAACCGCTACACTCGAGGGATGAGGGGTCACTGTCCATCTGTCTGTGGCACAGCGATGGAAGACAGACAGGATGCACAGGCAGGGCTGCCTGACACCTCCCCGCAGTGCCAGCACACGGCGGCTCTGGGGCGTTCGCCGCTTATTTCTTGTTTTATCTTGTATTTGGGAAAGATTTTACCATAGACAGCTCTGGCTTCAACCAGTGCTAAACGCTACTCATTTGGTGTGTTTAAGAATGTCATTAAGAGAAATTCAAAGAACACCCCAGGAAAACTGCTTATGAAGACGGGGCTTTTGATTCACCGGGTCCTGAAGCGTAGCCCTGAGCTCCCCAAATTACTGCCTCCGCACCCCCCTCCACACGCCAGCCTCAGCAGCCGCACGTGACATCTGCCCACCTACTCCTTGTGATAGATGAGTAGGTCGTCCCCCTCCCCTGCCCACGCTGTCAAAGGGCTGTGGAGCACACCCGCTTGGCTCAGCCTGCACCCACGCAGCTTTTTGGCAGCCCTCCATCCCACTCGGTTACTCCCCAGTTCACCGAGATGCTGGGAAGCACATAGAGCTGGGGAGGATGGGGCAAGGAAGGGTTGGGAAACCTCTTAACTGCAAACAAGGAGTCAGAGCCCGAATGCTGGGAGCAGCTGTGTGCCCGCTCAGGCGTTCGTGCTCATACAGTAAAAGTGCAGCAGCAACACGGCTGCACGAGGCAGGGCTTTAGTAGGCTCAGTCCTACCTAAACTGGCTGTGCTCTAACCCATAGGCCAACATAGGCCTCTGCCTGCGGTGGTGCACGGCCCCAGCGTGGGCATCCTCTCACTGCAAGGACATCAGGTCTTCCTCAGACCAAGGTGTGAACTGGTCCTCGACTACCTCCCCATAACCAGTGGCCCCCTCAGACTCGCAGCCACCCTACCTCCACTACTGCCAGAGCGTACCATTTTCTGACACAAGCAATGATAAGCCAAAAATGAAGAAACATATTCAAAACTATTTTTCTTCATATGGCTTACTACTAAAATGGTGGCTAACCAGCCCAGGAGTACTAATTTCCCCAGCAGAAAGGATGCGAACAAGTCGCCTCACCCTCTGCCATATCAAGTTTGAGATCCATAATCATCACTCACTACACTAAGAGCAATGGACCAAAGGCTTATTTTCATGAAAACTCATCAAAATGAGCCATACGCCCATTCCAAACACTCAAGAAAATTTGATATTGTACAATTTTTTAACTTCTCTAGAAAATAAACTCACTCATTCTCTGTTCTGCGGACTGCTTTTGCACAAGGCAAAGAGGGTTCACGTCGGATCTGCTGCAGATTTTGGGTGTGAAACCAGTGCCCTCACTGGTCGTAGATCTCATATTTGCAACCCCATGGAATACCACCTTCTCCCTGCCACCCACCAGTCTCCTTCCCTTCCCGTTTGAAGTGAAACTGTTTGATTTAGTGACTTCACCTCATGTCTGTGCGCGGCAAACCTAGCGTGACATACCTCCTGGGCAAGGCAAGCGCTAAGTCACAGCAATAACAAAGGTGGGCTGTGAATCATTCCTGTCCTATGTGGAACAAGACTTTATTTCTCCTTTTTTTTCCTCCTCCACCCACCATTGCAAAAACAACTCCCAGTATAAGGTGCGAGGCTCAGCCACCGGCAGGGCCAGTCCTCCAGCACAAATTACCTTTGCTCACAGACAACGCTCTGCAAAGAGAAGTTTCCCCACGACAGTTTAAAAATCCATCTTTCCAGGCAGTCTCCCTGCAAAGCTGAAGTACAAGCCTTTTGCACGTGGGAAAACAACACTGCTTGTATGCAGATAGCTCCTAAATACGGCATTTTAATTAAGGGCTGAATCATGTTCCAGCTTGTGTAGTAACAGCGTGTCAAATAATCCCTTTAAACACTCGCTGGCGGTAGCTACCCCAGCGCAGCAGCAGGACGGGGAGAAGGAGGCTCCGCACCCCCGTGGCTCCCCGACACTGACACCTTCTCCTGCCAAAACAGAGGGGTGTGTGGGGCAGGGCTGGGAAAAGGCAGGGGGTCAGCCCTGTCCCGCAGGCACCCACTGCTATGCTTTTCACCCAGGGCTGTCCCTGCTGGGCACACCCCCTCCCACCCCCCCCAAAAAGCTGTTCCACAGAGCCATCTTGCTCCTGGCAGGAAGGAGAGCTGGTCAGGATGGTCCCAGCCCCACCAGCAACACCACACCACCCCCCATGACTTAAATGAGATAGTCTGGGCGCCTGACAGCTCTGCAGGCCTGTGTTTCTAACAGTCATCTCAGCATCCCACTCCATAGGGACTGACAAACCTCTTCAAAAAAAAAA